>CM062819.1:802802351-803402351 GCA_031772625.1 Pinus tabuliformis | reverse complement strand
AAAGAGACATAATCCAAAGAATCTCCCTGGATTCTGGGAGTGTACCTGATCCAACAAATCTTGAAACCCTAGATTTATGAAAGTTACAGTGGCACACATCCAATCAGTGATAAGTTTGGAATCTCCCAAAACCTGTAATCTGTCTAAATAACCATCCACTGCCAATCTGGAAGTAGATCCAACACTTGAAGTTCAACCCAGTTGTTGGTTCCATGCATTTCGATGGCTTGCATAAGATTGGTTGATGTGGAAATCCCAAAAAATTAATGTATTTGTTAAGTGGGGTGTAGTTAAAAAAGAATTATTTAAGGATTTCAAAATGTCAAAGAAGAAAGAAAAGAAAAAGGGTTTGTTAAATTAACTAGGTTATGCTAGAAGGGAAATGTGGATGGGTATACCTGTGAATGGTATTTCGGTAACACGAATACTTGGTTTAACATTTGAGCAATTGAAACAATGAAACATGCTTGAACTAAAGTAATATATAAGGAACAAAATAGAGATGCACAATATTATCTTCGTAGATGATGCTAGAAAGGAAGCAAAGTTAAAAACAAATTGATGAATCAATGACCAAGGTACTGTGAGGCTATTGAAAGAGGCTACAACAAGCAACACCAACACTACTATAACGAGAGTGAACAAAACCATGCAAAATGACACCATTTTCTAGATGAAGAAAAGTTTGGATTCATCCCACCACATCAAATTTAGAACAATGGACATCGGAAGTTTCATAGGTAAGAATGACAAGGACTATCACAAATGTTGAGAAAAATGATTGTAAAAGAAAAGATGCATGCCAAAACAATTATATTGCTACAAGATCGTAAACAGAAAAGAGGAAGATGCTTCTAATGAAGAAGACATGTTGGATTTTGTTGACGATGAACCCATGCCCAAAATATCATTAACCACTATCACTTGCACTAGGAAATCTCAGAAGAAAGAAGAATTGTTGCCCCAAACGGAAGCTATAGGTGCAAAGGAAGACATTGAAGCATTGACAACTAAATAGACTCCACCTCTGCTAAGAACCCCCCGACAAAATTTAGGACTTCAAGAACAAAAAAAAGCCAGGAAATTACTTGCTGCAATCATAGAATAAATGGAACCCGGGACCTTGAAAATAAAGAACCATAAAGAAAAAGGATATATCAATATTGATAGATTTTGGAAGCACACAAAATTTTGTTGAAAAAAATAAAAATAAAAAAAATAAAAAAATGTTGATATATTGTAATGGATCTACTCTCGTAATACATATATTGAATATCCTAAATAAATAAGACAAGTATGAGAAATCCATATAGAATCAATATAATGTATTAAATGTATAATATAAATGATGATTACAATGGCATGTAACATTGTGTATAAGTGTCACTAAATGGTCACACACTTGTAAAGACATGCCTTTTAAACATGTGATCTTTGGTGGTTTATTATTATTTGTTATTTAATGTATGTTACATAGCTTCCTACTTAAAATATGTTTGTCCTCCAAGCATAATCTGGAGAAGGATCTGTTTTGTTCTTGCTTGTAATGCTTTTACTTGATGTTGTGTTCCTCATCTTGTAATGGTTGATAAAGTACAATGATTTGTGATTTGTACGATGATAAAGTATCCTTTTATCTTGTCATGATATGCTGGAACATTTAATTTTTTTGTCACTTGCAGTGATTCATTTTTTTTTGCTTTTGCTCTGATTTAGGATGCCAATTGGATTTGTGATGGTTTCTTTTTCCATGGTTTGCATTTTAGCCTCATTTAATTGTTTATTGATCTCAATTTTGGACGTCCTTCATTTTATAAAACTTTGTTAGTAATGACATTGGGTTTTTCCACTTTGATCAAGTTTGTGTTGGTTTCTTATCCATGGTTTTCATTTTATCCCTAATGCAATTGGGTTGGTTAATGTTTCTTTGTTGATGAATTGTTTTTCTGTTGTCTCACCTTTCTTTCTTCCAAGAATAGAATATGGGGCACAACTTTCCATCTAATCAATGGTTGAAAAAAAGAAAAAGAAGCATGAAGCAAATAGGATTGTAAGGTGTCTTTTCGGGAGCGAAATACCTTTGAGCATCACAAGGACCAAACTATTTTTCTAGCTGACGTGTGGTGCTATCACTATTTTCGCATAGGGTATTAGTGCCTTACCTACAATGAATTGTGGAGTCCAATTCTTCAAGTGGAAAAGCATGATATCAACTCTTGACTGGAGGAACTAATGCAGTTATGGGAGGTCACTATATGCAAATGATGTCCTTGGTTGGAATCATCATTTCTTGTTTGGAGGCTTGCATCTAGCACACATGGTGTTTGAAATGTGATTGAGGGCCTTGCATAACATTACTCAAACATTGATTTACCCTTAGCACATTTATGATGAGGGATATCGATCAACTAAGAGTTTCCTTAAGTATTGTTGGTTAATTATTGCTCCTTGACATATTGAATTAGTTGTTGGGCATGTTTGCATGTGTTCATAGGGTTTCACTTGGATTATTGCTTCATGATTTTGATTGATGAACCTTGAAGTAGTACACCCACCCTTTGTTGCATAATCGATGTTTCTTTTCGTGGATGTCTTGATGACATGGAAAAGTAGTTGTGGTTTGTTAGAAGAATGCCAATGGATATTTATAGTTTGGCTATGATGTGGGACGTTGAGAGTAGTTATTTTCTTGATGGAGGAAATCAATCCCCTTATTTGGCATCTTCTCATGCATTTGGAGGCATTTAAACCTTGCTTGGGTGGTATTCTACATTGACACCCATGGTTTTGGTCACTTGGTATGTTATTGTATCATATGAATTCTCTTGGTTTGGGAAGATCCTTTATTACTATATTGGAGAGTGTCCAAGCCTCATTACACAATCCCTTAGGGTGAACTATTTATCGTATGCCTTGAAGGAGAGGTGTTGGTACATGTGCATTTAACCACTTTGGCACATTGATTGAGGACGCCCCACTTCTTTGAAGAGGTTATAAAAACTTTATGGATAATTATGGCACATGTTTCTATGGGATTACTATTTATGGCCAATTTGGTTGATCCTGGGAGATAATTCCCTAACATATTTATACTATTTCCATTTGGAGGAGTTACGTTGTTTGTCTACAAGACTTTAATTACCTTGAAATATACTTTGAAGTCACTCCACTTGTAAAGGTGGTGAGGACCATTATTTGCAATTTTTTTTTTTTTAATGGATTGCTCTTAAAGGATGAGTTTCTCTCTTCTTGGAGAAACAACCTTAACATATTCTATTTTGGCCATATATTTGGTATCTCTAGGTGGCTAACTACCTTGTCTAAGAGACTGCTTCCATTTTGGCTTGAATATTTATAGGTGAAGTTATCTAGCTACATGGGTTATACACACAAAGATCATTTTAATAGGGACTTTCGCTTTACATATACATTTTGGACAATTTTGCAGTTAGTGTTGGGGACTTAGTTAAACCTTAGCACCATATCGTCCATAAATAGATGGAAATATTGAAAGAGTAAATCGGGTCATAGAATATATGCCTATAATGTATGTCATGGATAATTAGACTCGATGGAAATGGTACTTACCATTGGTAGAGTTTTCCTATAATAACAATTACCACAATTCAATTAGGATGCCTCATCAAGCTCTATATGGGAGGCTGTGCCAGGCACCATTGAGTCAATGAAAGGATGGAAGACACAATAATAGTCATGATAGGATTGTTTCAAAAATGAAGGAATAGGTAAGATAGATTCAACGAAGTTTAAAGGAAACACCAGATAGGAAAAATAGTTATGTTTATGCACATAGTACCGATTGAAGTTTTAAAATGGGGGACTGAGTTATTTTTTTTGTTATTTCTAACACTATTCAGTTTGAGAAAGGTATGAAGTTACCACCTCAATTTATAGGACCTTTTAGAATCAAAGAGAAAATTTGACCAGTGTCCTATTGTCTTGTACTACCACCTCACTTGCATAAAACTCATGATGTTTTTATATATATGTCCTATAACATTATGTTTCTGGTGAATCCCACAAACTTGAATGGAGGGAATTATAGGTCTCAGATGTGGGAACCATAATGATCAAACCAATATTCATATTATACCATAGGGTTTGATAGCTCAGGCATCACTTGGTGGACGAAGTTAAGATACAATGGGACAAGTATAACCCAAGATTTTCTACACGGGAGGATGTAGAGACTATATGTCACAATTAACCCTCACTTTTGACCATTTATGATGTCAATTTTTACTTAGATAGCTACCTATGATAAGGCTCTATTTGCAATTCCATGTTATTTATTTATGAATGCTATGTAATATTGATGCATTTAGTTGGACAAGTGAAACTACTTATATAAATCATTAGATGGATTATGTATTGATGATTGAAATGTTCGATGTATGACCTAATGTATAACTTACTTGGTTATGATTTATCTAGCGCATGACTTACCAAAGTTATTGTTGTTTCATGTATGGCTTAAGTGGATATGAATTATCTAATGAATGACTTAGTGAAATTATGATTTATCTAATGTAAGAATGATTTCCAGTATGAACTACAAAATTGACACGTGGATAATAGACTTAATGTTTAAGATCACTTATCTATATATATTTCGTTGTTATATATATGCATGAATGAGAACTAACTTGCAGATTCGAAAGAACTATATGATAACCAAGATCTACTCTTCCATTGGGGAAGGTCAATACATCTAATGTGGCAAGGTATGATGTACATTGTTCTATTACATTTTATATCTACTTGGTATGCATTCTTATGACATAGGTAAAATGTAAATGGCAGGTGAAAAGACTACCTGACTAGATTATTCTATGACAAGTATCCAACCAACGCTGTAGTGTGGTCTGTATTAGGGTGTTGACCCTAGTTGTAAGGAGGGGTGGAGGTATTTCCCACCGTGTAACCTCCAAACCTAGAATTGTGGGAGGGAAGTGATGGACATGCTTCCCTAGACGTGTGATGATGATTGCCAGTTTCCTGCTGGGGAAGTTAGGTCGATATAGTTGACGCTTCTCCCATATTAGTTTTATCAGTGGTTAGATTGGTATAGCCAATGCCACAGTATATAACAGTAGAGGATGGATAGGGTGGGAATAGAAGTAGGTTAGGAAGGATAGGAGGATATATATTGGTTGGAGACTCTTGATGGGAAGTGGTATCATTGACTGACTTATTAAATTTTACCACTACAACTCTCTCTATTTTGTTATGCCTTATTGTCAAACTGCTTTCAAACTCCTTGTATCTTTTCACTCTAACTTTGGGACGAAGTTTTCTTTGAAGGAGGGATGTATGTAATGCCTCACTTAATCTTATCGTGCAAAATTTATTAGTGTTTAAATTACCTGAAAATATTGAGTTATAATTATCAAGAAATATTGGTAAATACCTACATTTGGGAAACTGTAATTTTTATTTACTGATATAAAATTTATTATTGTTATTATTCAATTCCCAACTCGTCTTCTCAAATTTAATCTTGTATAGGATATGGTCTCCTTCCATTTATTCCAATTTAAATATCCATATCCCCAAAATGTCTTCTCAAATTCTCCTTGGTAGAAGAAATGGTCCTCTCCAATTAATTACCAAATTATATATCCATATTTTATCCCCAAAATATCCTCTCAAATTTACTTGGAAGGAGATATGAATATACATATCTTATCCCCAAAATGCCCACCCAAATTTACTTGGAAGAAGATATGGTCCTCCCCAATTAATTACCAAATTAAATATCCATATCTTGTCCCCAAAATGTCCTCTCAAATTTAGTTGGAAGAAGATATGGTCTTCCCTAATTAAATTTGAAATTAAATATCCATATCTTCTCCCCAAAATGTCCTCTCAAATTTACTTGGGAGAAGATATGGTAAGCAAAGTGAAATTAAAGGATGAGGGGGTAGTTATGACATTAATGATTGGTAGTTGAGGTGGATGGGAGGAAGAGGCATAAAAGGGGAAGGATGATGATAGGAGAAGGGGATCCGTGAGTCTTGGTTTTGGTTATGGGTCATGGTTTTGGAGAATTTTGTTTTGGGAGGAAGGTGGAGAAAAGAGAAGGGAGAGAAGGAGAGTGTTTTCTTAACTTGGATACACTACATCTGGCTGGACTTTGGCTTAGAGGGCTAGGGAACCTATGGAGGTTCCCTGGGTTAGGAAATACTTCCTAGTTGGCTGGGAGGGAAATCCAGTCGGGTAGTCAAGAGGTGCATGGAGCTGAGGAGCATCTCAACTAAGCTATTGGAACAGGTATTACCAGTCATTTATTTTGTTATGTAAATTATTACAAGTTATACATGTTGCAGATAAATTGTTATGAGTTATACATGTTGTAGATTAAATTGATTTATGTTCATGCTTATGTTGTTTTATAAACTTAAAATTTTCCTTGTTATGAAAATTAGTGAAATTTATTTGAATGAGTGTAGTAGTGGTTAGAGGACCTATAGTTGGGTCCTCACACATTTTTCTTCCCTTTTTTGTAGATGATTTCAAAGTCACAACCTAACATCTTTGTGACCCATTTTTTTTGCTCTTCTGAAGATAATATTTGTTCCAAAAAGTATTTAAGACTATCATGATCTGTTTTTACCTTGAAATGTCTTCCCATTAGGTAAGGTCTCCATTGCTTTAGTGCATGTAGTATTGCGGACATTTCCTTCTCATAAATAGGTTTATGTAAATACTTCCCATTGATTGGATGCCTTTCAAAAGAAATGGGTCTTCCTTCTTGCATTAAAACAAAACCAATTCCATTTCCTGAGGCATAACATTCCACAATAAAGGTTTTTGTGAAGTTTGGTGTAGTTAAGACCAGTGCTTGGCACATTTCCTCTTTAAGATGTTTAAAGGCCTTAGTTTCTTCTGGAGTTTAAGAAAATGCATCTTTCTTCAGTAATGATATCATAGGTGCCACTATTCTCCCATAATTTTTAACAAAGTTGAGATAATGCCTTGTCAACCCGATAAATCCTCAAAGATGCTTTATGGTTGTGGGGATTATCCTTTCCTTAATGTCTTTAATTTTGTTAGGGTCTACCTTAACACCCTCACAAGATACAATATGACCCAAATATTCCACCTCCTATACTCCAAAGAAACATTTGGGTTTTTTTCATATAATTGTCTCTTCTCCAATAGTTTGAGCACCCTGTCAACATGTTGAACATGATCCTTCCAAGACTTGTTGTAGATTAGAATATCATAAAAAAATACTAAAACAAATTTTTTAAGGAAGGGTTTGAAAATGGAATTCATCAAACCTTGAAATGTGGAAGGTGTATTAGTAAGGGCAAAAGGCATGACCAAAAATTCATAATGACCCTCATGAGTTCTTAATGCTATTTTTAGAATACCTTCAGTCTTCATTCTAATTTGATGATATCCTAAACAAAGATCCAACTTGGTGAAGTAAATTGCTCCATGTAATTTATCCAACAATTCATCAATGAAAAGAATGGAAAATTTATCTCTAATAGTGAGCTTGTTGAGCTCCCTATAATTTGGACACGTACACCATGATCTATCCTTCTTGTGCACCAATACTACTGGAGTAGAGAAATAACTTTGACTAGGTTGAATTATACTAGCCTCTAGCATTTCAGCAAACATATATTCAATTTCACTATTTTGAGCATAAGAATATTTGTAATGCCTGATTTTTGGAGGAAAAGTTATTGGAATCAAATGAATATCATAATATTGACACACGATAGAGCACCAGAGCACAATCCCTTCAATTTTTCACTAATAAAGAACCCTATTCATTCACAGACCCCTGCATTCACTTGCCGTAGCCCAAAAACATTGAACAAGAATTAATGGTTTGTTCTAAAAAAATCTAGAAGAAGGGTCCATCGGCCCAACAAGATCAATAGCGACTACAATACCCACAAATGAAGCAAGAGGTTTTGGCATCATAAAGGTTAGGGATTTCAATGTTTTTGGTGATACAATCGCAATGGTTGAGTGTCATTCCTTACCCTTATCGTTCCCGATACTTGGGAGTTAGTAATCGCCTCGATATGCCACGTGATGGAGGCACTCAACAGTCTTGGAATTTTTTCGGATATGCCGTGTAATGGAGGCACTCAGGAGGCCTGCTGTGCTTTTGGATATGTGCATGATGGAGGCACTCAGTAGTCTTGTAGTTTTTTCGGATATGCCGCATGATGGAAGCACTCAACAGTCTTGCAGTTTTTTCGAATATGCCGCATGATGGAGGCAGTCAACAATCTTGTAATTTTTTCGCGTGATTGAGGCACTAGGTGGTTTTGAAATTTTTCGGGAGATATCAATCTGATGGTAGAAGTTAGTTTTATCCTCTAAAACATAGAATCGTTGGTGGACAACCGAACAGAGTGGCAGTTTAGGGAGTTGATTTTAGAGGGGAACATCTTATGATGTAATTATTACAATAAATAAATAAGAATTTAACTAATATATTTTTTTATAGAGGGGAACATCTTATGACGTATTTACTACAATAAATAAATCAGAATTTTTTTTTCCCGTAGAAAAAATCGTAATTTCTATTAGGTAAAGAGAAATTACATTCTGTAGATGCTGAGCATATGCATACTGTGGCTGTGTGCCAATCAAAACTATCAAAATGATGTTTTTGACGTTTGTTCCAGAACTGAACCGGTGAGCTAAGAGAGATCATTCCTTTCCCTGTGTTGTTGTCACCACACAGGGAGTGTACGTCCTCCATGGAGGTTTATATTCAAAACAATATATACAGCAAGTCTATGTCTTGCTGTCCCAAAAAGTGATATAGTAAAACAGACTGTTTTTCCGCCCCGAGGCGGTGCATACATATATATATATACAGATTATGTATTTTGAAACATAGAAAAAAACCAAAATACTGTGATATGTTGGGACCCCTTTCAGTGTTGTGGATCCCTTTGTGCTTGTTGATCAACAAAGGGTCTGTGGTAGTGCTGAAAGAAGGTCCCGTCCAGCTCCTCCTGAATTAGCCAGTCCGCTTCCTGCCTCTGTGCTGCTTGCTTGGACAGGTGGTCCGCCCGAACGTTGCGCTCCCTGTATATATGGCGACATTCAAATTTTTCAAGAGCTTCTGTTAGTCTGAGGGCCTCTTCCAGAATATGTCTTAAAGAGTATGCATTACAAATTGATTTTCTGTTGAGCCAATTGCAGACAAGCTGAGAATCCCCAAACAATTGCAGATGAGTGCATCCTTTTTCAAGTGCAAAAGAGATAATGTGTTTTGCAGTAGTGAGCTCAGCATAGTTGTTTGTCCCCCGACCCAGAGGAATTTGTAACATGAAGTAGTGGGCGTCTCTGAGGAAGAGGAGGGCTCCCCCTCCACAACCCTCCTCTTGGGCTGAGCCATCAAAATAGGCCCATGGGATGGATTTGTCAATGAGTTCTGGGGTGATGGTTCTGGGGGGAGCAGGAGGAGGATCGTCTGGGATAAGAGCAAGATCTGCAAAGATGTGGGTCAGTATGGAAGGCCAGTGAGGAAGCTTTTGATCAAAAATGGCTCTGTTCCTTGCTGTCCATATGGACCAGCACATGAGGAGAGGGATGTTTTTGTCCTTTCCCGTATGTTTTTCCAGCCAGCATTTCCATGCTTCAAGGATTGTGGGGCCCTGCCATTGCTGGAGGGTGGGGGAACGAGCAGAAAGGAGAGTCCATTGTTCCTGTACCACCGGGCATGTGAGAAAGAGATGCTCTGTGTCTTCATCGTTCCTTCTGCATAAATGGCACCAGAATGGTCCATGAAAGGAGCGTTTTTTTAAGTTTGCGCCGGTGGGAATTTTGTTGAACAGGATTGCCCACATAAGCAGTCTTGTTCTGGGGGCAGCCTTTAAATGCCATATGGATCTCCACCATTGTTGTATACTTTCTGGCTGATAAGGGCGCATGAGGTGCAGGTATCCTTCTTTTGGAGTATATAAGCCACTCTTTGCTAGAGCCCAAACAATCTCATCTTCCTCCTCCGAGATTCTGATGTGTGCTTGTGTGAGAGCCTCAATGTAGGATTCCCACTCTTGTCTCCAATGATCCGGAATGAGGAGGTCTGTTGCTGATTTCCAAGCCTGGTGAAGAAAACAGGTGTTTTCCTGATCTGCAATATGAGTAATATGTGTGACCCCTTGTTCCTGTAGGTGGGCTATGAGCTGTCCAGATAGTCTATGCATGTTGCCGCATCCTATCCAGGGATCTATGCCTATGCGGACTGAATTGCCTTGTTGGATTCTCCAGGTGAGACCTTCCCGGATGAGGGGAAGAGAGTTTAGGACAGCTTTCCAGATGATAGAGTGTCTTCCAGTACCTCTGTGATCCCTACTGATCCAGCTGTAAATGCTCTCCGGGGCAATATATTTTTCCTTTACTACCTTGTTCCAAAGACTGTGAGAGGTGAGAAGCTGCCAACCCAGCTTTGCTGCCAGAGCATTTGCAAATAAATCTAATCTCTTTATTCCCCAGCCTCCCCATTGTTTGGGTCTTGCAATTGTGTCCCATTTAACCCAGGCGAAGAGATTCCCCGGTTTGTTTCCCTTCCATAGGAAATTGCAGCAGATTTTTTGAAGCCTGGCTAATATCCCCCTTGGTATCCATGCCAGTGACATCCAGTACACCGGTGTAGCTTCCAACACTGCTTTGATAAGAGTAAGTCTTCCAGCCCTTGAAAGATATCTGTTGTACCATACATTAATTCTCTTCTCCACCTTTGTAATTAGCCAAATCCAGTCTGCGATCTTGTATCCTCCATGTTTCACTCGGAAGCCCAAATACTTCAGCCCTTCCTCCATGGGATGAACTTGAAAGGGGAAGCGATTTTTAGTGTAGATGATTTCCTGTGGATTACAGCCGTGAGCTGTAATAGTGGACTTCTGAACATTTATAACCATACCTGTGGCTTTCTGGAAGAGTTCAAAGATGTGCTGAAGAGTGGATGAGTCAGCCATGCTTCCATTCAAAAAAATGAGTACATCATCCACAAACAAGAGATGTGTGAGTGAGCAGTTGTCCGCTATTTTGATACCTTTTAAACGGCCTCTCCTATGTTCAGAAGCAATCAGCCTACTTAGCCCTTCCATAATGAGGAGGAAAAGGAGGGGCGAAAGGGGACATCCCTGTCTGAGGCCCCTTTCAGCAGTGAAAAAAGGGGTGGGGGATCCATTAAGGAGGACACTGAAAGGGATATCAGATATGCAGCTCATGAGTCTTTTGATGAACGGGTAAGGGAAGCCCAGGTGAGTGAGGAGCATTCGGATGTAGAGTAGATTAACCCTGTCAAAGGCTTTTGAGAGGTCTACTTTGAGAATCATGCCTTTCAGCTTCTTACTCTGCATCGAGTGGAGAAGCTCCTGAGCAGTGCCAATAGCTTCATGGATTTGACGATGGTGGAGGAAAGCAAATTGTTCAGAGGATATATTGTCCGAGAGAATGGGCTTCAACCTGTTTGCTAAGATTTTTGCTAATATCTTGTACAAACAGTTACAGAGCGAGATAGGCCTAAAGTCATTAAAGGATTCCGGCTTATCAGATTTCGGGATAAGGGCAATAAAGGTGGCCTTAATGCTTGAAGGGACAGAACCAGAGAGGCTACAATGATTTATGGCTTTGAGGAGATCCTGGCCTATCAGTTCAAAGAAGGCTAAGTAGAACTCAATGGTCCAGCCGTCAGGTCCCGGGCTTTTGTCTTTTTGGAATCCTTTTATTGTGGCTTCCAGCTCCTCCAATGAGATGTCTTTAGTGAGATCCTCTGCAGCTTCATCATCCACAAATCTGGGGAAGAGTTCTGCCACTCTCATTATCTCAAGTAGACTTGCTTGCTCTGGTGCTTTGTAAATGTTCCTGAAGTGAGTTGAGGCCAGGTAGGCAAGTTCCCCAGGTTTACTGACTTGATGTCCTTGATCATCTTTGAGCTCCCAAATGGTGTTGATCGCCTTCCGACCATTTGCAAAACGATGGTAGAACTTTGTGTTCTCATCCCCCTCTTTTAGCCAGATGGCTCTACTTCTAAGTCTCCAAGAGTCTTCCCTGTCTCTGAGGACCTGTGTTCTCCTTTTGATGAGACTTTCATAACTGGACTTCTGGTCTATGGTCATATAAGTTCCATCTGAGTCAGATTCAAGTGCTTCTATAGCTTGTTCAGCCAGCGAAAGAGTGTGATCATCCTGAATTCTCTTCAATTTTGCCCATTCTCTTGAGATCCCTTTGAGCTCGGAGAGGTTTTTAACAAAAGCAGTAGCTGGGTCTGCATTCTCAGGGATCGGATGTGCCTTCCAGTAGTCTGTTATGAGTTTGATATAACTGGGGTCCCTGAGCCAGGTGGAGTTAAATTTAAAGGGGGCCTTTTGAGTCTGGTGTCTAGACCCCATCTCCAGGAGGATGGGTCTGTGGTCTGAGATCCCCCCACTTCCCACCCACTGCCGAGATCTGGGGTGGAGATTGCATAGCCCTTCCTTGATGATGAAACGATCTAACCTCCTGGCTAAGCTTTGATCCCCTGTTCGGTTGTTCTTCCATGTGAATTGGACTTTTGCTGAAGGGAGATCAATCCAGTGGTGCTCCTCAAGCAATTGCCCAAAAAAGTCAGAGAGGGGGTCAATTTGAGCCTGATGTCCCCATGATTCAGAGAATCCCATGGAGAAGTTTAAGTCTCCCCCCAGTATAATATTATCCGCTTGTAGAATAGGGGAGTTGAAAAGCTTGTTCCAGTAAATTTCTCTGTTCATGCATGGGCCGTAGACATTGATGATTCTATAGTTTTCCTCCATTTCTTTTGAGAAAATGTCTGCCCCCAAATACCCTCCTCCACCCCAGATATTCTTTAGCAGGATAGATTTGTCCTTGAAGCCAATTGCAATTCCTCCAGAACGGCCCAAGACGTCGATGGCTGAGAAAGTCCATCCAGGCAGCCATTGACTTAGGATAGAGGTCACAGAGTCAGCGTTGCACAAGGTTTCTTGTAAAAAAATTATGTCCACCGGGTTAGTTAGTAAAAGGCGCTTCAGGGCCGATTTTTTTTCCGGGCTGGCCAACCCTCTGCAGTTGAAGGACAAAATTTTCATGGAGGGGGATGGGGAGGGCCATCCTGCGCTCTAAGGGCCCATGGAATAGTGTTCTGTTTTCCCAGGAGGATCTCATCCTCCGCTTGTTTCTGTGCAATTGTCATAGAGGAAGGACGACCACGACTCTATTTAGGAGAGAGGATAAGATTGTCCAGCGGCAGTCCAATAGAGTCCGGAGCTTTCAGCTTGGTTGTCGAGCGGGTAGGGTATCTCGGGGCAGAGTTAACCGAGGGAGAGGGCGAAGGGAAAGGGGGGTGGGGGATAGTGGGATCCGATGAGGAGTAGGGTAAGCCTGATGGCTTAGGGATTTGGCAGGTCACATAATGTGACCGGGGAGGGGGGGGAGGAGGCCGGTCCATCTTGACCAAGTCCTGTGCAGACGGGGAGGAGGGAGGGGGGATCCTGATGGGGGGGGGACAACCAGATGCTGATAAATTCAAAGACACAGAGAGAGATGCAGAGGTAGACGAAGAAGAGGACATACCCGACGAGAAGACCGCTCCCTTTGCTGCTCGTGATCGGGTCAGAGGAGGTGAAGGCGGCCGATTAGAGTTTGATGCAGCCTTCTTTCGGCGTGATGCTGGAGGCGCTTCCACCGTGTTGGATGTAATGATGTGGTCCGCTCTTGGTGCCTCTGCTGCCGGTGGATCAGTGTGGCCTTCCGGTATGGGCCGATCTTCTCCTGTAGCTGCCTGCTGAGTCTTCTGGAGAAGAGGACAGTCCTTATAGATATGCCCCACCTGGTGGCATCTTCTGCATCGGTAGGGAATGCCCTCGTAGTCTAGCTTCTACGTCCTTGAGGTAGATTTCCACTGAATAGTAATGTTTGCCGGCACTCCTCCCCTGGTATCCATGTGCACTAGTATTCTAGCATAGGCCAATGCACCCGTCGAGATGTAGGACTTGTCTGTTTCCATAAAAGTACCAAGCGTGTTCCCAATTCTTCTGAAGATGGCGTCGGACCAGTATTGAAGGGGCAGGCCCGGCAGTCTGACCCAGATCGGCCCAATGCCCAGCAGCTCCGTCTCAGGATCAAAGAGGGGCGTCCACCGTTTGAGCAGTACCGGGGCTTTTTCAAAGTGCCAAAATGATGAGAGAACCCAGCTCGTGTGGTCCGCCCTAGCAAATCTGAGAGCAAACCATCCTCGCACGAATGTCTGTACCGATGGGATCTCCACGAGGTATTGACCCCAGATCTCTGAGGCCCATTGCTTGATTTTCTCCGCCGATGCATGCCTGCCGCGGATCCTTCCCACCAGTACACGGTCTGCCATATCCATGGCGTCTTCCCACTGAATGTCCTCTTCCAACCTCAGGAAGGCGTCCTCAGCCGTGGATTTGAAGCAGCGCTGTTTTTTGGAGGGACGTGAGGACATACGGCCCTGGTTGGAAGGTGCTTTTGAGCCCGCCGGGGGAGGATTGGGAGGGGGGGGGAGCGGGTTTGACCCCAGGGTGGGGATGGCTTCAGGGAGGGGGGGAATCGCGTGATAACTGCCTGAAGGAGCAGTAAGGGCCGGGGTAGGGTTTGATGTCGCCAGGGGAGGGTTTACCACCGGGTTTGATGGGATCACCGGAGGGTTTACAGGGAAAGGGGGGATGGGGGGTATCTCCGGCATATGGGAAACGTTGCCTGTCGGAGAGGACTGGAGGCAGTCCGAGAGGAAACCAAGCGAAGCCGGGGAGGGGACAGCGAACGAATTCCAAGAGGAAGGCTCTCCAGGGTAAAGGGAGGTGGGAAGAGGCGGATCAAAACGGGATGGGGAAGGATGCTCAAAGCTCGCAGACAAGTTGCCACTGTGCAGACCCCCAGAAGAGGAAAACGTTGTGCGCCAGATGGAGGACTCCGCCAGCGGGGAATCCGAATAATCCAGCTCCTCTGTGTCCATGTCGACAGCTGCAAACCTTCCTCGAGAGAAATGTAACCGCTTGTTGTGTTTGCCTCGTGAGCTGGTAACCGTCGGCACCGACCTCGGGGGACCGTTTTGTTAATGCCGGCTCGCAGGTCGCTCTCGCCGGAAGGAGAATACAGTGGACTGCCCAAAACCCCGTGCTGCTCTGGTTGTTCCGTTCCGATGCTGTTTGCGCTGTCAGGTAGAAACCCTAGGGTGAAAAACAGGAGCCGATGAGCTAGGGTAAAAAGTAGGATAGGGACCGGGAGGCGGGAGGTAAAAAACTTTAGCAGCTCGGGAGATGGAGTACGGGGAAGGTACGTGTGGGGGAGGGGCTTACAGGGCCGTAGGACGGCCTGTAAACCCCTGTCAGGTGGGGTTCATCCAATGATGCAGAGCCGACTCCATCCTTCCGCCACTCCAACTCCTTAATCAATAAATCAGAATTTAACTAATATATTTTTCTATTTAAATATACATACACAATGTGAAAGAGCACTATTAAATAAATTCTAATGTTTGTACTGATATCTATTTTGACAATATTTTGTAGCTTATATATATATATATGGCAGGGACTGAGCCACATCTATATATATGTGTGTGTGGCAGGGACTCAGCCACAACCAACATTTGTTTACAGATTAGGTTGTATATTATTTTTTAACTAAGTCCAAGTGTAAATGTTACAAACATTTACACCACTACAACTTGTACAATATTTTGATTTTAAAATGAATTATCGTTTTTAGGCATGTGATATTAGTAAATCATAGTATTGACATTGTAACAAATCTTAGTGACATAATACTAATTGCATGAGTGACTATCCCGGCTTAACTACATGACTCAACATACTTCATCATTCATCAAAGCTTGAAGATCAAGAATATTTTATGTGAAAAATAGGAAAAAGTAAGAATAAGAAGAAAGATATTTCTCACGATAGTTTAAATAGTAATTGTTGACATAATGAAATGTTATGTTCTCTTGGTTTACAAACCGAAGAAACATATAGTGGTGGTGAGATCCAAATATCTTAGCTGCCAACCTTTTTTAATCATAATTTTTTTGGAAAGTATATAAGTAAAAATATTTTTAATAATTTTTATAATTAATTATAATTAATATATAAAACTAAATAAGTCCTGAAATATTAATAAGGTGTTTTTAATATTTAACGATTAAAATTAAATTTGTTTCTTGAGGGAGTTTATTTGGCATGTGTGTCAGAATTTACACTAAATATGGATACAAAGTTTCATGATCAAATCCTCAATTGCGGACCTACCTATTGAGGACCACATTAGAATAGAGTATAAAAATACAGACCTGATCTAGAGTTAATAATTTTTTTTTAATTAAACATAAATAATATAAAATAGTAAAATATTTGAAAATATTAATTTTCATATATAAATTAAAATTAAATAAAATTACAACTAATATAAAATAATAAAAATATTTTAAAATATTAATTGTGATATATAATAATTAAATTAACTTAAAATTTAATTTTTAATTTCAATATAAAATAATTAAAATTAAATTGATAATATTAATAGTTGATTTTTCTAAATTACTAAATTGTAAAAATAAATAGTCAATAATATTGTTAATAGATAGAGAGATTCATTTATATTTTCAAAAAATTAAAAAGAAAAATCATTAATGTCGTTTTACTTGTTCCAATCACCAAGCATACCCATACATGATTTGCTAAAAAAGACAAACCTCTTACATGGGCCAAAGGATTCCACTAATATGAAAATGAGATCGAGGATGCTTGACATATTTATAGGCTCAAGCTCAACTAAGAAATGAGAAACTTAAAAGGAGAAAGTTGAATTTAGGAATAAGAAAGTCTAAAGATAAGAGATACATTACAACTTGAATGGAACCCCCTTAACCTCTAAAATTAGAAGAAGGAATCATAGACCTCCCTAATTAGACAAGTAAATTGAGTTTATAGTGACCTGGTTAAATACATTCCAAGTAACATTCAACTACCTACATACAATGTCATACTAATTGATATAAGTGATATCATAGCCTCTACACATTATTCAACGTTGAAGGAGGCAACCTAGCCATCAACGTGGTTGCTTCTATGGTTTCCATAGAATGGGCATAAATCTTTGTTTATTTATATTTAATTGAAACTTAATATTCTTAAAAAAATTATATAATCTATACCTATACTTACTTAGGCATGATACTAAGATAAATAGGTTTATAATACTTTGACTCAAAACTTGAAGTATGCTAACTGGGATAGAGAACCATACTTTTTAATAACATAAATAAATAATTTTGATAATTTTAATAATAATATATTTATATTTTAATTATTAGATGACATACTACTAATAATAGACCTTTAGATATCTAATGAAAGTTTGTATTTGATGTGGCAAAGCCACATCTTTCGTGACCTGATCCTCGACCGGTGGGTTATGGGCCCATTGTATGGTTAATTTTTATTGTGAGACGCTTTCGTTGCGGTGACCCATGGTTTCCTTCACAAAAATCCTTCACAATATCACAGTTCACACAATCGTGTGACTCCTCTTGCATGCAATATGCTTAAATACAGCTGGAATGAAATGATCGTTTGACTTGTATGACCGGAATTCAAATAAAATTTAATCCTCTTTGATAACATATCGGGTCACAACAGGTCTGTTAACCCACGCACATGTTCATGCGCGATTATCGTCTGATCAATCAACCAATGAACGGTCTTGATGGTCGGAACTCAACGAGGTTTTAATCTCATTGTATAAAACCTTATCGCGTCCATTTCTAACATTAACCTGCGCACACTTTTGGAAGCGATATGTGTCCAATCACCCATTAAACAGATGGTCTGATCACTCTAAACCTTAAACTCTTTTTAATAACCACATCGCATCCGTTTAAAATGTTAACCTTTTTGCATGCTCTGACATGATATGCACCGATCTCCTCTGATTGGAAAATCACCGCTTCCTTGCGATTTCCATCAATTTTAGAAGTCTGCCAAATTTATTTCTCATCCACAACCTTTACCTTGACTCTAGTCTGCACTCTGTGGCCACAATACTCCTCCAAATTCACACAATTTCTATCGATTATCTTCAATCTGCCAGATTTTAGACTATTACGATTATTCCTTTGTAGCTAATCAATTACAAAACATGAGTTTACAGAACATCCAACCACCAAGCCAAGGGTAGTTACTAGCATAAACCTCTATCACCAAAAATATTATTACATATTCAAAACATAACGAACACATAATCGTGTGAGTTCGAAACATAAGGAACACAGGTTCAATCATTTCACAGGGAATCTAAAACCTCTGAAATTTGACCATTCATGCGTATAAATTACATAGATGAAGTAAGATACCAATTAGGAAATTAATAATCACAGACTCTTGCTACCACTGCATAAATTCAACTATTTAAGCGAAGAAACCCTGATTGTCACACACACACACACACACACACATATATATATACAAATCCACATTGTTTTGGTATTATAAAATATTTACAAAGGAAACCGTCACATTCGAATGTTTTAGTTCTTTTCCATAAAATCCCTCTACTACTCTTTCTAACCTATAACTAACCTCCATTTCTCTTCCCAAAAGGAAGAACTCTTTATTGATAAAACCTCTCAAATGTTTCTAAAGCTTACAATATATAAATTAAAAGGATTCATGAACCATTTCAGTTATGATCCCACAATTCTGTCACTTTCTCCTAAAGTGTCTTTTCAACTCCATTTTTCCCTCAGCGAAATCCTAAATTATATATTTAAAATCCCTAAAATCCTCACTCTTCCTAGGATTACTCATTCATTCCTAAGATATCTACAACTCACGAGATATTCCTTGGTAATCAAATTACATTCCAATCTCTTTAAAACTCAAAATAAACTTAGGAAAATAAATAAATAATTAAGGGAACCCACTCCCTTTAGTAAATGTGTGATAAGACTCCTAGGTCTTATAAATCTTGAAGAATTCTCCTGCATCAGACTGCCCAGGTTGAAATAATTCATGTACTCTTGTTCATGAGTCTTCCCACTTCCTCTATTGTAAACTTCATCAAATTTCGTCTTCCAATTGGCTGTCTGACCTTTTCCAATTGCAGGTGTTTTTGCTGCATCCTCTCCTTTTCCTAGATGCCAAACTCTATATTGTGGATGTACTTGTGCTCTGTTGTCATGAGAATCTCCACTGCATAGTGTTTTGATGTTGATATCCTGCATAAATAACTCCTCAAACAACATAAATTTCTGCTCCTTTGTCTGATGTTGTCTTGTCATCATCTCAGTAGAATTGAGCGACAACTTTATGTATTTTCCACTGTCTTGTACCTGACCGTATATTCAGATTTCTAACTCAATCACCGCATCTTCTTCTATCTATATGATGAAGGAGAATTCAGCCCAAGGAAAATCGTTGTAAACAGTAGACATAGGGGGTCATGCATTTCAGGAAATAGTTTTCCTAAGTCTCAAGTCAATGTAATATTTAGGATTTTAAGTGATTTAATTAGATAATGGGAGAATATGTAAATTCTCTTAAAATAAATAAATGAGAACATGAGTGGTAGAAGTCAAATCCAACTCTTAAACAGTTCCATGATTCTAGGAAGAAGAGAGAGCTTTTAGGCATTAAATGGGAAGCTGATAAGAAGACTTTTCTGTTTTAAAATAGAGGAAAAGATGGAATGGATAAAGTCTCAAGGAGACTTATCTTCCACATATGTATGCATGCAGAGAGCTTTAGGGCTTTTTTTAGAGGGGTGATCAGATCCTCCAATGATCAAATCCAATGCATTCTTATAAATAAGTGAACCTGTACATTCAATTAAGTAGGAGGCCACAAATGTTGAGAATCGGGCTTGTGTGAGACCGAGGAGTCTCTAATGTAATCTATGTTTTACATTAATATATATTCAGAGTTATTTCATGACTGTGTCAGAATATTGAAGTATTCCATGTATGAGTTTATTGTGAATTTGTAGGATCTACAACAGGTTGCAGGCAGAATTCTGAAGGACACAGAAAGAGGAGTGATTTAGAGGAATCACAATGGATTTCGAATCCAAGTGAAGAGACAGAGGAAGTCTGGAGGAATAACATAGCAATGGTGCACTTAAGGGTTAAGCTTAGAGAAGCTAAACAGTGGAAGGCGGAGTTATGAAGAACCTAATAGAGCCGCAGAAACCATTGAAAACGTGGAAAAACCCAAATAAGAGAGGCGAGTGAGAAGTAAAGGTTTGATGCTTAGTAGCTGTTGGATCTTCAAAGATCAATAGCGATGATTGGAAGTCACAATCGGATTTCGAAGGTACGAAAGGATGGCGACCACAGATATAGAAACTCCGATGAGCGATTGGCGATATCGCCAACAATCCGATCAGCAATCGCATAATCAGAGGTTCACAGTGGAAGAAGTAATGAGCGAGTGGAGAAGTGATGGTTGATAGCGAGTGTCGGCATATCAAAGTTTGGTGCAGTGGAAGGTCGGGCTATCGGAGAGTGCAAAGGCAGCATAGAAGAGGCGGACTCGATGACAGTTATGAACACGGTTGGATAAGATTTGAAATCCAACGTATGTGGTTCGGAGTGGGAATTCCTTTGTATTCCCAAGTATTTAATATTTTTGATATTTTATATGACGCGGGACTTTTAACGCAAAAGCATATGTTATCGCTCGGATAGTCAGAGATCAGAGTCGAAGGATGGGTGATGGTTCATATGTGAATGACCGTTGGACATTGCGATGGCCGATTGCGACGAGGTTAGCCTAGAGGTCTATGCTAAGGTCGTAACCAAAGCGGAAAGGCGTATTGTGTGAAAATCCTTCGTGTAAGGATAGTAAAGGAATAAGAGGCACCAATTGAAGGTTCTGAAGGGTTTTGATTATTGATAGAAAGGTTCAGCGGGGTGATTGAAGTTCCGTTACAAAGGAACGGTATAAGAGGGCCACTTGACCATTTATGGTTTGAAGGTTTGACTCCATTGTAGAGTCAGACACCTAGGATAGTTGTGGATGAATCATTGAAGAATGCTACTATGGGTATGTCTTTAAAGATCAATGGCCACGATTGGAAGTCACAATCGCATTTTGGAGGTACCAAAGGATGACGACCACAGAAATAGCAACTCTGATGAGTGATTGGTGATATTACCGATAATCCGATCGGTGATCATGCAATCGAATGTTCACAACGGAAGAAGTAATGCGCGGGTAGAGAAGCGATAGTCGATAGCGAGTGTCATCATATTGGAGCATGAACCTATCAAAGTTCGGCGCAACGGAAGGTCAGGCTATTAGAGAGCACGAAGGAAGCATAGAGGAGGCAGACCCGACGATAGTTATAAATGCGGTTGGATAAGATTTGAAATCCGGCATATGCGGTTCGGAGTGGGAATTCCTTTGTATTCCCAAGTATCTAATATTTCTGATAGTTTATATGGTGTGGGCCTGTTAATGCAAAAGCATATGTTATCACTCGGATAGTCAGAGATCGGAGTCAGAGGAGGGTGATGGTTCATATGTGTATGATCGTTGGACATTACGATGGCCGGTTACGACAAGGTTAGCCTCGAGGTTTGTGCTAAGGCCATAACCAAAGCGGAAATGCGTATTTTGTGAAAATCCTTCGTGTAAGGATAGTAAAGGAATAAAAAGAGTTGATTGAAGGTTCTGAAGGGTTTTGATTGCCGATAGAATGTTTTAGCGGGGTGATTGAAGTTCCGTTACAAAGGAATGGTATAAGAGGGCCACTTGACCATTTATGGTCTAAAGGTTTGACTCCATTGTAGAGTCAGACACCTGGGACAGTTGTGGATGCATTGTAAATGCATATTGTGGGTATGTGTGGGTTTTGCCTTGCACCATTAGTGGTATCAGAGCAGATTTGTAATCTGTAAAAGGAGAACTTTTGAAGTTCTAGGAAGATTATATCATTCCAGCAGAGGCTTGGAGTAATAGGAACAGAGGATTCCTTGCAGGAAAGAGAAAGCAAGATTGTTGAATGCAAGTTCTGAAGGAAAAAGTACTTGGAAACCAACTAGAGGACAAGCCATTCAAAGTGTAGAAGAATGGTTGAAACAAGATCATGTTGAGATCTTGAAGGTGAGGTAATATGTTTTGTTTCCAATTAAGAATGTGTGTTTTTATACTAATGCACATGTGACAACAAGAGAAGCTATGGGAGGAGAACAGATGTGTTCTTGAAGACAGAGTAAGGAGAATACTCTGATAGAAAAGTGGTGGTGAACCTGAAGAATCCAACAAGATATTGGACAGAGAGGACAACTGAAGTGTTCTTAAGAGAGAGTGAGAGATTGCAAAGGCCTAGAAGGAGCAAAGGTGTTGTTCAAGGGGAGATTCCAGATAGAGGACCCGTGCTTATGAAAAGATTGAGTAAGGAGAGCTTAGTGAGGTAAGATTGCAGCTAGGAGGACTAGTTGTTACAGAGGCTTGTTGCAAAGGAGCTCATGAAGAAAGAAGAGAAGAAGATGACTACTAATAGTCATAGCAGAGATTCAGAGAGAGGCCACAACAGAGGATATAAGAAAGAGGATGCCAAAGAAAATGGCAAGAGGATGAGTCAAGAATAAATTAACAAAGAGGTTGCTGAATTAAAAGAACAACTTAATGCATTAAGGAGAATGCTTGAGGAAAGCCAGAGACTAGGTTGGGTCTTGAGGAAGAAGCCAGTGGAATGGCATGAGATGCAGAGAAGGCTACAGCAAAAGCAAGTAAAGTGGATGAAGGAAAAACTCAAGGAAGTTGAGTTAGAAATGGAAGAGTACAACTGTAAACCAAAACAAGGAAAAATTTTGGGAGAAAGGGAAAATGAAGGCTTGAAGACTGAAACTTCAAGTGAGGCCAAGGGGTCTAATGATTTTAAAACTGACAATTTATGTGTGTATGCAGGTGAAACATGTAAAGAAGGAAAATTGGTTGATACTGTCATGAAGACGGAAGAAGACCAACAAAATATAAATTCTGTTATGGAAAAAGATGAGATAGATAGATCTCATATGCAGTTGGAGGAAGATGTCAAGTAACCAAGTGAAGGGATTGAGGAGATTGAAGAAGAGACTATCAAAGAATTTCCGAATCATATGAATGATTTAGAACAACAAGAAGATATGATGGTTGAACCATCAAGTGAGACCATAGGGTATTATATTTTTAAAACTGATAGTCTGTGTATGATGGCAGATATTGCAAGAGAAAAGCAACCATTTGAAGATATCTTCAGAGGAGATAAACGACAAGGGACTGAAGGAAAACTTGAGGAAGAGACTATGTTAGCTGAAAACATAGTAAAGGATCATCAATTCACTATGATGATAAGCACAGTGGAGATAGCCATGGAAACTGTTGAGACAGACAGTAGGGAAGAATGACATCTACTGAAAAATGTTAAGAAGGAGGAACCCTATACAAAGGATTTAACCTTGGGAAAAGGAACACTAAAAAAGGAGTGTTTGAAGAGGATGGAAAGTATTTTGAAGATGTCAAAAGTCTGAAGGAGTACTCTAGGAGAACATAGTATAATGGAGAGGACCTCTTGAATGAGGGAAGTAGTTGCAGAAATACATTGAGATTACAAGGGTCAAAGGAAGACAATACTTTAATACTGTAACACAACATGTGAAGGATGAAGATGGAAGAAGGGAGTATTGTGATGAAGTGCTTGATAAGTGTGAAGAGGAAATTAAACTGCTGGAGAAACTAATGAGAGAACCTGACGGTAGAACAGAAGCTGCGGTTACAGTTTTTGAAGAAGAAGATGTGTCTCAAGTAGCCATGGAGATAGGAAGATGCAATAATTTGTTTGCAGGTTCATTAAAAAGCATGAATGAGTATCCGTATGTGATCAAAGAGATTGGGTAGAGGTTGCTTGAAGATCGTAAAGAGGTAGTAGGAATCAAACAATTTCAAAGTGAAGATAACCAACAGTAGGTTAAAGGAGGAGAAGTTCACTATTGTGAACCCAAGCAGGAAGACATCATTAGAACAGATGGGTGTGGAAGAGAAATTAACTGACAGTCTCCTGAATTCTTTTGAGAATTCGAATCAACATACTAATGTGCTAACAGAGGAGAAGGAGAAAATAGAGCAGCAAATTAAATTGTTTCCAAAGAAAGATAAGTCACAACAGCCTTATGTTTTTAATTTTAACAAGTGTTTTGAGTGTGCAAGTTTTGTTACAAATCCTAGAGGAGATTTGGCACAAGTGAACAACCAAATAAAGGTGAAAGAAGATAATTCTATGGAAGAACTCAATCCATGGAATGGAGAAATTAATTTGCTGGAAAAAATGCTGAATAGTAATGATTTAATCATGAAAGAGGGTAAGGATGATAGGGAGGCAGCAAGTAAACCAAAGAATGAAGCAAGTAAAAAAGAAGTCAGCATAGGAGTCACAACAAGTGTTGAAGCAAGAGCAAGCAAACCAAAAGTTGGAGGAAGCAAAGAAAAAGTCAACATAGAAGACAACAACAGTAACCTAAAACAAAGAGAAAGAAATAGAAATACAAAGCAGAAAATGGACCAGTTTAAATATATGCTGGACATAGAAATTGAAGAAATGTGGGAGCTGATGATGAAGTAGACCAAATGGAGGAAAATGGTAGCAGCAACAAGCAAGATCAATCAGAGTTTGAATCTGATTGACAAGAAGAAGAAGACAACAAACATACAATAGCAGCAAAGGTACAAGGGTTCTAGATAGTTACAGAACAAAGTGTGGGATCTAGGAAGACAAAGATCAGAAGACGCATGATCAAGAGATCATGAATATTTTCTACTTTGGGAGTCTAACGCAGGAGCATTCAGCCCAAGGAAAATCATTGTAAATAGTAGACATAGGGGGTCATGCATTTTAGGAAATAGTTTTCCTAAGTCTCAAGTCAATGTAATATTTAGGCTTTTAAGTGATTTAATTAGATAATGGAAGAATATGTAAATTATCTCAAAATAAATAAATGAGAACATGAGTGGTAGAAGTCAAATCCAACTCTTAAATAGTTCCATGATTCTAGGAACAAGAGAGAGCTTTTAGGCATTAAATGGGAAGCTGATAAGAAGACTTTTCTATTTTAAAACAAAGGAAAGGATGGAATGGATAAAGTCTCAAGGAGACTTATCTGCCACGTATGTATGCATGCAGAGAGCTTTAGGGCTTTTGTTAGAGGGGAGATCAGATCCTCCAATGATCAAATCCAATGCATTCTTATAAATAAGTGAACCTACGCATTCAATTAAGTAGGAGGCCACAAATGTTGAGAATCGGGCCTGTGCTAGACCGAGGAGTCTCGAATGTAATCTATGTTTTACATTAATATATATTCAGAGTTATTTTCTGACTATGTCAGAATATTGAAGTATTCCATGTATGAGTTTATTGTGAATTCATAGGATCTGCAACAGGTTGTAGGCAGAATTCTGAAGGACACAAAAAGAGGAGTGATTTAGGGGAATCAAAATGGATTTCGAATCTAAGTGAAGACACAGAGGAAGTCTGGAGGAATAGCGTAGCAAGGGTGCGCTAAAGGGTTAAGTCCAGAGAAGCTGAACAGTGAAAGGCGGAGTTCTAAAGAACCAAATAGAGCTGCAGAAACCATTGAAAACGCGGAAAAACCCAAATAAGAGAGGCGAGCAAGAAGTAAAGGTTTGATGCTCAGTAGTTGTTGGATCTTCAAAGATCTGTTGGAAATAATACTGAGAGGGGGGGTTAATTGGTATTAGCAAGTCAATAATTTCTCATTTTCATAATCAGATTCATATACGCTACTTCAGTTATTTAAACTTGCGTGTATACGCAACTGTGGTTAAGGCAACTAGCGTATATCCCACAAACTTAAGATTTAGTTAATTCTTCATATGTTGATCTTTAATCAGTGCATCAGAACTATATAAACAGTAACCAGGTGTAGTAAAACCATAAAATCACACACAAGAACAGAAGATATAAGGTGGAAACCCAATGTGGGTGAAAACCACCCACTGCAATCGTCTCTATCTTCTTTTCAAATTAGAAACTTCTTTTTTCAATTTTTGTATTGGTGCAGTCTTATACCAGTACGTAGGCCTCTACCTGCAGAAGGCTACAACCTTCTCTCGTTCTCCAGCTTCTACTAGAAGGGAGCTACAACCCCCTAGCTCTTGTACTAGCTGATGTGTTTACTAGTATGTAGGCGTCGACCTACAGAAGGCTACAACCTTCTCTTTTCTTCCATGGACCATGTTTCATGAATTTTCAGACTGGATCCATCAATAACATCAAAGCACAAAATCAATCATCACTGCAATACAACCATCAACCACATCTGCATCATCAATTTCTGAATCACCTAATATTGAATAACTGAAACCCTTTCATCAAAACACAGTCACCAGAACATAGAGCAAAACACAGAACTTTGCAATAACCACTAGGCCCAATAGCAATACCAAATCTTATAATGTATATGCTTCTTCGTTGTGCTGAACCGATGTGCATACGTACTTTTATCAAAGGGAACCTGCGTATACGCAACTTCTGTATGCTGAACTAGCGTGTATACACTATTTTATTAAGGAAAACCTATGTACAGATCTATAAATTCTAACTTAAAGCATCACAATTATTTTAGACTTCATTCATACCCAGATCATCACATTTACATAGTAAAAACATGCGTCAGTATTCAGATCTAGAATGTTCAAGATCAAACCACATAATGATACTTTACTTCAAGCCTTAAGATCTTGACCCATCATTAGATCTTCATCAAGCACTAAGGTTCATCCACAATCTAGATCTAGCTATGCACCATAACCCAATAACTTGTATGCTAGATCTTGCACTTCATCAGATATTCAATACTTGAGTGACTTGGCCTAATGATCTTCTCATCCTTTTATAGTCTTAGGCCTTACTCAATACCATTGACCAAAACCACTTAGGACCAATACCTTGGTCCAAATACCTAGGTTCAACACTTCGAACAAGATACCTTGGACCAATACCATGGATCAAAATACCATGGACCAAATAACACGAACCAAAACTAAGTTTTCCAACATGTATGAACCTTTCCTTCCATGAAAGTGCGTGTGTACGCTATACATGCCTTTTTATTTGCGAACACGTGTGTACACGCGGCTTGGTCAATGGGGAACTTGCGTATAACTCTCTTTCTTCATTCTGTGAGTCTGAGTTGTGATCTGTCATTTGAATGAGTTGCCCTCAAGGACAACACCTGTGTCATAGTGCCAAATCTGTGTCATAATGCCAACAATCTCCCACTTTGGACTTGATGGCAACCCCAAGTCACTCTCCCCCTTTGTCATCAAGGGAAAAGTGTTATGCTCCCCCTGAGTACAAGCAAGGTCGACAAAAAGATGTTCTAAAAGAAGAACATGACTCTATACATACATCATAAATTACCTTCCTATCACCAATGACTCATACATATATCCATCTCCCAACCAAGTGGGGATATACCAATTATTTATACATGTCAAAACAAGAACATTACATCATCCATCCCATGCATAGTGGGGAAACAAAATAGTTCATTTCATGACCTTGACATTAAAAGATATACATGACATAGAGACCAAATATCTGAAACAATACCATGATAGTCATCAGCAACTATCATCAATAGCGTCTGTCAATCACTGAATAAACCAACAACCATGATCTCCCCCTGAACCTATTCCACCTGAATAAAAAACAACTATGAAAATGTACCAAGATCTTCTAAGATAATGCCAACAATGCATTATTAGAAGTATATGCTCCCCCTGAACCTGTGCCAGATGATCACTATCAGACCCATATCAGACTCCTTTCATCCTGGGTTTGGCCCACTTCTTTTCTTCAAATCAACATATACGCGACTGTAACCACAGAAACCAGCGTATGTATATGATTACACTTCAGGAAACTCACGTATAACCACTTTTCTCTAAAACATATAAGTTTCAACAACAAGATGATGCATCAACTACTCCTAGCTTCTGTCTGAGATATTCAAATGTCTCTCAGGGTAGTGGTTTGATGAATATATCAGAAACCTATTCTTTGGAGGGAACATACTGCAATTTGACCTTCTGTTTAGCACTTGTTCATATAGAAAATGATATTTGATGGGTATGTGCTTGGTCTTGGAATGCATGACTAGATTTTTTTGAAATACTTATGGCACTTGTATTATCACGTAGAATGGAAATGGTTGGAGTACATGTGATCTGAATTCCTTGCAATGTTTGCATCATCCAAAGGACTTGTGTGCAGCAAGATGCAGTAACCACATATTCTGCTTCAGTTGTAGATAATGCAATTGAACTTTGTTTCTTTCTGAACCAAGACACTAATCTGGAACCCATATAGAATGCACCACCAATGGTGCTTTTTTTGTCATCAACACTTCCTGCCCAATCTACATCTGTATATGAATGAAGTGTAAGATCTGTATCTCTAGGATACCATAAACCAAAATTCTATGTACCTTGAAGATATTTGAAAATCCTTTTGACTACCTGAAGGTGTGATTCCTTTGGATTTGCTTGGAATCTTCCAATTATTCCTACTGCATGCATGATGTCTAGTTGGGTACCAGTTAGATAAAGCAGACTACCAATCATGGATTTGTAAGTTGGTTGATGTACTGCTACTGATTCATCATTTGAGCTAAGACTGCATCTTGTTACCATTAGGGTACATACTGGTTTAGAATCTTCCATGCCATACTTTTTCAAGATCTGTTTGAGATATTTGGTTTGTGATAGAAAAATACCATCTTTATGTTGTTGAACTTGTAGATCAAGAAAATATGTAAGCTCACCAAGCAGGGACATTTAAAATTCTTGCAACATTACCGAAGCAAAATTCTGACTCATGGCTTCTTCATTGCTACCAAAAATGATATCATCAGCATACACAACAAGTATTAGCAATTTATTATTGTCAATCTTTGTATATAGATTGCTATCAGTTGAACCTTTTGAAAAACCTTGTTGATGGAGATATTTGTAGAGATGGTAATAGCAGGCCCTTCGAGCTTGTTTTAAACCATAGAGAGCTTTTCTGAGTCTGCATACAAGTTTTGCATCATTTCCAAGAATGAACCCATCTGGTTGCTCAATATAGACTTCTTCTTCTAAGTCTCCATTAAGAAAGGCATATTTTACATCCATTTGGTATACTTTGAATTTCTGAAAGCTAGAAAGAGCAAGGAACATTCTTATAGCTTCAAGTCTAGCAATAGGTGCAACAGTTTCTTCAAAATCTATACCTTCTTGTTGAGCATATCCTTTACAAATAAGTCTGGCCTTGTTTCCAATAACTTCTCCATTTTCATTTTGCTTGTTTTTGAATATCCATTTAGTTCCTATGATATTCTTATCATGAGGTCTAGGAACTAATTCCCAAGTATTATTCTTTTCAATTTTCTCAAGTTCTTCATTCATGGCTTTGACCCAACATTCATCTTTACATGCTTCACTTACATTTTGAGGTTCGGTGGAGGATAGTAATGCTAGATAGCTTGAAGCTTCTGAAATAGTTCTTCTTGTCTGCACACTTGCCTCTTTCTGTCCCAAAATTTGAGTCTCTGGATGATTTTTCTGAACATACCTGGACGGAGTCTTTTCTTCTACCATTATCTCTTCTTTTGGTGCTTCATTGGTTTCTTCTTCAGAATTAGTCTGATTTGATGTGGAAGGATAATCCTCATCTTCTTCATGCTCTTTAGTTTTTATTTGCCTTGGATTTTTGCATGTTTCATCAACCACAACATCAATACTTTCAATAATTTTCCCAAGTCTTTTATTATAACATTTATATCCTTTACTTTAGGAAGAGTAACCAAGGAGAATACCTTCATCTTCTCTGGGTTCAAACTTACCAAGTTTTTCATCAGTCCTTTTGATGTAACATTTTCTTCCAAAAACTTTGAAGTATTTTATAGTAGGAGTCTTACCATACCAAAGTTCATGAGGAGTTTGAGTGCTGTTTACCCGAACGTTTGTTTTGTTGAGAATAGTGACAGCAGCAAATGCAGCTTCACCCCAGAAGGTTGCAGGAGTTCCAGACTCATCTAGCATAGCACGAGCCATTTGTTGAACAGTTCTGTTCATCCTTTCTACCACTCCATTTTGCCAAAGAGTCCTTGTAGTGGAGAATTCCCTTTTTATTCCATGTTCTTCACAAAAGTCAAAGAATTCATCCGAGGTAAATTCCCCTCCTTGATTAGATCTGAGGCATTTGATTTTACGATCTGATTCATTCTCAACCAAAGCTTTGAAGGCTTTGAATTTTTCAAATGCTTCATCTTTATGCTTTAGAAGTCCTATCCAACACATTCTAGAAAAATCATCAATGAACAATATAAATTATTCTTCTCCACGAGGTGAATTTTTCCTTGATGGACCACATAAATCAGTATGAATAAGTTCAAGAGGCTTACTAGCTCATCCTTCCTTTTCTGGGAAATGCGACCTGGTTTGCTTACCAAATTGACATGATTTTCATATTGTATTTTCTGGAATGCTGATATCAGGAAGATCACAAACAACCTAGAATTTGCATGCTTTCCTTATTTGAGAGAAGCTTAGATGCCCCAATCTTCTGTGCCATAGCTAGTGTTCATCATTTTTTCTTAGATAGCACTGTTGTTGTCCTCCCTTGAGTATGTATAAGTTATTTTGAGTTCTTATACCTTTGATCACGGTTTCACCTGTATCAAGCTCACAAACAACACATCCATTTGATCAAAATACTACTTCATTTCCTTGATCACACATTTGACTTACACTCAACAGGTTATGCTTTAGACCGTCAACATACATAACATTTCTAGCTTTAACCTTTTCTTTTAAGAGAACAGAGCCTTTACCTTTTATGACAACAAGAGTGTCATTTCCAAATGAGACATTATTTTCCTTTTCTAGGGCATTATATGACTGAAGTTTTTCTTTGTCACCTGTTATGTGTTTTGAGAATCCACTATCGATGTACCACTGATTTTCTTGTCCTTCTGCATACAAGGATATACCACATCTTTCTGGTTGCGGCTTTTTCTTTTTCCATATTTTGTGACTTAATGAAGTTTGATCCTTCTGAGATGTTTGCTGAAATTTACTCTTACATTCAGATTCTTCATGACTGAAGTTGTTGCAGATAGAGCATTCTATTTCATTTTCAAGAAGAGAAAAGTTATTGTAAGTCTGTTTCATGATCCCTGTCACATTCCTTTGATTTCGTGCTTCTCTAGTCATGATGGTCTTGTAAGCAACAAATTGAGCAGCTTTGTGTCCAAAGTTATGACATGAAAAACATTGGCCATTAAAGAAGTTCCTGCGATTATCGAATCTACTAACTTGGTGATATAGTTTCTATTGATATTCATTCTTGAAGTAGAATGAGTATGATTTACTTGAGGTTTGTTGTAGCTTCTGTTCATCCTTGAACTAAATTGAGCCTGATTTACCTGGTGCTATTCTTTATGCCTTTTCTGATGATTGTCAAACTATTCACTGCTCTTTGCTACATCAAGATAGCTTTTAGTGGAGGTTGACAACTTATGTGATTGAGATGCCTCTTCAGTATATCCAAGACCTATCTTTATCAGAGGAGAATGTTGCACTTTGATAATTTCATTTAATGTTCCGATCCTTTAGCAAATCTAAGATTGAGAGCTTTTGTTTTCTCAATATCCTTTCTTAGACCCACAATTTCACATTCTAGTTTTTCATTGTGTTTTTCTCTTTCAGCAAGTTGGAATGTCAAAGTATCTATAATCATATTAGTTTCTTCTAAAGAAATTTTGAGTTTAGAGATTTCTTCATAAATATCATCTTCATCTAAAGCATCCAAGAAATTATCATCTTCAAAAGCCATCAAAACTCTATAGTCATTACTATTTTCATCTTCATCACTATTAGATAGACCATAGCTATCTTCATGCGTATAGTAGCTTTTCTAACTTACACTTTGTTTTCTATTCCATTTTGCTGATTATTTACCTTTATCAAGCTTATCTTTATGAGGACATTTGGTAGCATAATGACTAACTCTTCCACAAGCAAAACATTTGAAAGGTAGTTTACCTCTGAATCTTCCAGAACCCCGTTGAAGGTTTTTCACAAAGTTTGCTTCTTCCTCCCCTTTTCAAATATGTCCTGATTCATTGATTTCTTCTCTTCCTGAAGCTTTAAATGTAGCTTCTCTCATATCTGATGGACCTCCTTTTCTCATTTCGAAAGTAGTTAAGATTTCGTGGAGCTGTGTCATAGTAATAGTCTGAAGATCCCGCTTTTCTTCTATGGCAGATAATTTTTTATTCAAACTTAGTAGACAAGGATCTTAAAACCTTTCCAACTAAAGTTACTTCTTTTATCTCTTCACCCAAATTCTTCATGCAATTAAGAATCTCTCTATATGTAAGAAATAACTTGCTATACTTTCATCATTGTGCATTTTGAGAGTTTTATATTGAATTCTGAGAGTTTGCAGTTTTGCATGTTTTACCTGAGTGTCTCCTTCATAACTTAGAATGATCTTGTCTCATATTTTTTTGGTGGATTTGAGCTGCATAACTTTGACAAATTCTGATTGTGATAAACTCGCCAATAATGTATTGACAGCCTTGGCATTGGTTTCAAATTGATTTTTACCTCCCACATCTGTAGGAATTGACGATGGAAATGTATATCCTCCTTCCATGATTTCCCAGACATTTGTTCCAAGAGATTGAAGATAGGTTGTGGTTCTTACCTTCCAATAAACGAAGTTGCTCCCATCAAATATTGGTGGTCTGATGGATCCCTCTTTTTTGTGGTTACTCATGATGATGGATCTTCCTTCAAGCGATCAAGCTTCTTCTGAAGGACCTACTTTGATACCAATTGTTGGAAATAATACTTAGAGGGGGGGTGAATAAGTATTAGCAAGTCAATAATTTTTCATTTCCATAATCAGATTCATATACGGTACTTTAGTTAATTAAACTTGCGTGTATACACAACTGTGGTTAAGGAAACTAGCGTATATCCTACAAACTTAAGATTCAGTTAATTCTTCATATGTTGATCTTTAATCAGTGCATCAGAACCATATAAACAATAACCAGGTGCAGTAAAACTAGAATAGACAATCACACACAAGAACACAAGATATAAGGTGGAAACCCAATGTGGGTAAAAACCACCTGCTGCAATTGTCTCTATCTTCTTTTTAAATTAGAAACTTCTTTTTACAATTTTTGTACTGGTGCAGTCTTATACCAGTATGCAAGCCTTTACCTGCAGAAGGCTACAACCTTCTCTTATTCTCCAGCTTCTACTAGAAGGGAGCTACAACCCCCTAGCTCTTGTACTAGTTGATGTGTTTACTAGTACGTAGGCGCCGACCTACAGAAGGCTACAACCTTCTCTTTTCTTCCAGGGACCATGTTTCATGAATTTTCACATTATATCCATCAACAAAATCAAAGCACAAAATCAATCATCACTGCAATACAACCATCAACCACATCAATCTCTGAATCACCCAATAATGAATTACTGAAACCCTATCATCAAAACACAGTCACCAGAACACAGAGAAGAACACAAAACTCTGCAATAAGCACTAGGCCCAACAACAATATCAAATATTATAATGTATACTCTTCTTCGTTGTGTCGAACTGGCGTGCATACGCACTTTTATCAAAGGGAACCTGTGTACACGTAATTTCCCTATGCTGAACCAGCGTGTATACACTGTTTTACCAAGGCCAACCTGCGTACAGATCTATAAATGCTAACTTAAAGCATCACAATTATTTCAGACTTGTTTAAGACTATGCCAACTCTCCTTCCTCTATTCCAATCTTTTGAGCCAACTAGTAGCTTCCTCCCATATTCTTGTGTCCATAAATCTGTAATTCTGGAACTTACATACTCGTTCACAATTGCACAAAAACATATCTCCAAGAGAAATTTGTCCTTCATCCTGAAAACCACATTCAACAATTAGTAATTCAAAATCATAAAATACATTACATGTACCATTAGTTTTGCTCCATAATTTCTCTGATTTGTCATCCTCCTGATCCACATATGACATGTCAAACTTGTCATATCCTCCTCCATATTGTCTTATTTTGAAATAGTCTTCTTTGTTTTTACTTTGCCCTGAATGTTGTCTAATTTCCAAATTCTGTTCTTTTCTCTTCTCTTTGGCCTTCCTTCCTTTCACACTCCTTTTCATTCTTCATGTTTCTTCCTTACAAATCTGTAAGCCACTAAGTTTCCTTTTCCATTCCTCTTTCTTTTCAATCAAAATCTGCCAATCTCTGATTTTAGAACCTAAAGTTCTCTTTGTTCCTATATAGGAAGCAAAATCACCATATACAACAAATTTTCCATTCCACTGTAAATTCCCTTTTACAACAGTAAAAATTACTGTCAACACCATGAATATCACATTCCACTGAACTCCTTTACTTCTTACTGAAAATGCATAGTTCACGAAAGCATCCTTGCCTTCATCCTCTAAGATTGCATGTCTCTTTCCACGTTGTTGATTACATTCACCTTTACTCTTTTTGCAATTTGTACAAATAACACTATCTTGAATTTTCTACTATGCATTAGTCTCTATCAACCTCTCTTTAAGTTCCTGATTGTCCTGTTTTCCTTTCTTATTCATAGCATTTAATGGATTAACTGTACCTCCTTGGACTGAATTCTCCTTATAAATTTCTATTTTGTCATCTTCCATAGTGCAATCTTTAATAAGAGTCCTTTCCATTAATGCTTCATTATATCCTCCCAAGACAATTTCTTTCCCATTAACTATCAATACAGGTTCATAATTTTTGAATAAAAATTGAAGAGATAATCCCATTACCTCAAGTGTTTGTACTGCACATATACTCTTGTTTTCTCCTGTCATAAGGTTATCTTCATACCTCTTTTCTACTTCTCCTTTTGCAATCTGCAATTTTCTTTTGTCTTCAGACTGTCTGCCATCCTTTTGCCAAGTCTTACTGGACTCATCATCTTCAACTTCCATGTTATTCTTCAAAAATTGTCCATCTTCAGTGTATTTGAACACATGTTCAATTAAGAACTGTTCTATTACGACCATCTCTTTTAATAGCTTCATTTGTTAAGCAACCTGCATAAACATATCTTCTAAAGGTTGTTCACTACCTTCATACATACACAAGTCATCAATTTCAAAAACATTAGGCTCCTCTTTATTTGATGTCTCAATCATTACATCTCTTTGTTGATTCGAACTTGTCCAATAGTTAAAAAAATCATCAATGATTCCTTCCTCAGCAAGGTAAACCTCTTGCTCATGTCTACAATAGCTATCTTTCACCCCTAACTCAGCTGCTCTGAGTTCCTTACTTAATCTGATGTACATTCTCCTCTTTATCTATCTCTGCAGCAGCTTCCATTTTATTTTCTTTCTTTTCATAGTTCAACCATACCTTTGGTCTTTCTCATTCCTCTATAACAGTTCCATAAGTACTTCAAGATGGACTATTATCTCAGCCTTCTGCCTCTCATATTCTACATCAGTCAACTGCTTTCATATGCCATTTGCCTTGGTACCTTTCTTTTTTTTGTTGTGGCTTTTCTCTGAACCCTTGTTATGACTATCAGTAGTCATTTTCTCATCTCACTCTATGAGTTCCTCACTCACTATGAGCTGCACTAACCCTCTTTCAACAACAAGTCCTCCCTGCTGTCATTTACCTCACCAATCCCCTCTCTGGATTTGGTGTTTTGATAAACACTGGTTCTCTATATCTGGAACCTCTTGAGCACTCTCTTTTGCTCTCTTTAGGCTTATATTGTTGGGTCCCTATAATACTAGTGATCACCCCATTACTATTGTAGTTGTATCCCTTATTAATATTGTTGTGCCCCTATTGTTGCCATATTGTTATTACTGTGCCCCATAGAATCCCTCTATTGTTGTTTTTGTGGCTTTATATTATTATTGTTAGGTCGGTTGTGTTATATTGTGACTCTTTAGACTCCTATATATAGAAAGGAGGTTTTGTCATTTGAATCATCCAAGAATTGTTCATTTATGTAATGTAAAGGAGGTTGCCCCCTCGAATAGGCTGAATTCTAAGGAGTTGATCTATCTTTTCTATCTTTTTCTTGAGCTGGTTTCATAACATTTAGTATCAGAGCTTTGGATTCTAGGGTTTCTCTGCTCCAAACGGGTCATCGTGGAATTTTGGCTATAACCTTTTTGTGCGAAATGTCAGAAGCTAAAAAAAAAACCCATTTTATAAGAAATCGCGTTGAATCTCGGGTCCAAATTTTAGATCTTTTGGCGCTATAGTTGCAGAGATATGATCTGAGGAAGTTGGTCTTTTTGTAGACTCTTGAATTACATTCCAAATAGGTGACCTAGGGAAAATTGTCATAACATTCTCTCTGAGCATCGGATTGAAATTTCGTAAGAAGGTACAGAAAGAGGACGGACTGTAGTCTCTTGTATATATTTTTCAAAGCCAAAGGTCGAAACAGGGACACGTGCCACGTCGTACAAGTTCACTTTACTGAACTAGTCTACAATAAGGTCACTGTGGGAGATTTGACATAACTCTTCCTTGGAGAATCCAATTGGGATCAGACTGGTGGCATTGGAAAAAGGACAAAGAGGGATACTACAAACCACAAATTTAGAACTGGATGATCCAAAATTACAGAGATACATCAGAGGCAATATCGAGCTCCTACAAAGTGAAAAAAGGTGTGTAGATTTTTTTTTTAAATTTTTGCTTAAGCTTGGCTTGAAAAATTATTTTGAAGGAATTCAAAGGGCATAGTAGAGCATTATTATCAGTAACTGATACCCCAAGGAAAAAAAATTCAAACACCTAGTAAGAAACTTGAAAGCTCTAGCATGACTCATGAAGAAGAGGAAGAAATGCTACATGATATATCAAAATTACAAGACCAAGTGCAACAAATTTCACTCTCACAAAATCTAACAGAAGCTAAGATAAATGGCGTGGAGTTTAAGATAAAGGGAGTGGAAGCTAAGATTGATGATTTGAAAACAGATTTGAAGAGAGACATGGCAGATTTGAAGACAGATTTGAGAAATTTTCTACAAGAAATACTTACTAATGGTGAAAACGTAGTAAAGGAAACTCATGATGAGAACAAAAGAAATGTTAATCATGTTTTCATAGACTCTAATGTGGGATCGAAGATCCACCATATTCTAAAAATAGATATGAGGAATTTTGATGGCAAGGATCCCGCAACATGGATATTACAGATGGAGCAATTTTTTGATCTCAATAATGTGCAAAACACACAAAAGGTACGTATTGAAACTTTATATTTGGAACCAAATCAGTTTGTATGGTATCAATGGCTTTGATCTCGTAAACAAATTATCACTTGGGAAATTTTTACGGAAGAATTTGTTGGAAATAATACTGAGAGGGGGGGGGGGTGAATCAGTATTATCAGATCAATAATACTTTTCAAATTTCATGCTCAGAAACATATACGCTACTTCAGTTAAGTGAACCTGCGTGTACACGCTACTATGTCTAAAGCAACTAGCATATATCCAGAAATCTTATGATTCAGTTAGCTTATCTTCAGTAAATGCATCAGAACATTATTAACCACATTGACAGTAAACAGGTGCAGTATAACAGAACAGATCATCACATAAAAGCCACACACATGAACACCATGATATAAGGTGGAAACCCAATGTGGGTGAAAACCACCTGCTGCAATTCGTCTCTTTATTCTTTAATAAGAAACTTCTTTTACAATGTACTGGTGCAGTCCTTTACCAGCACGCAGGCTACAACCTGCAGAGGGCTACAACCCTCTCTCGTTTTCCAACTACTTCTGGAAGGGAGCTACAACCCCCTCAGCTCTTGTACTAGCCGATCCATTTACTAGTACGTAGGTGCTGACCCTACAGAAGGCTACAACCTTCTTTCCTACAGGGACCACGTTTCATCAATTTTCAGACTGGATCCATGAGTACAAAACAAACACTGCTGCAATACAATCATCAACTTATACTTGCATCATAATTCTCTAAATCACCCAATACTGAATCACTGAAACCCTGTCATCAAGAACACAGAACACAAACCAGAGCCCAGAACTCTGCAACAATCACCAGAATCAACAGCAACCTGAAATATCAAATCTTATTATGCATACGCTACTTCGCTATACCAAAACCGCGTGTATACGCGCTTTCTCCAAAGGCAACCCGCGTGCAGATCTAGAAATAATTACTTATACCTTCGCTATCAGATCCGACCCTTGCCAAGCGTCCCGAACAGGTAACCAGCAATACCAGATCTTCTCACTTCATCAGACACCTTACTTACCTCCTTTGCCTAATGATCTTCTCCTTATATAGCCTTAGGCCCTTCACAATACCACGGTCCAAAACCATAGTAACACAATACCATCAACTTCAAAACTAGGGATCGACACGCCCGTCGAGACACCATGGTCCAAAACCATAGGCACAACTTCCAAGGACTAACCGCCACGGACCAAAGGTACGTTTTCACATGTACGCGCTTTTACTGAAGCCAACCTGCGTGTATACGTTGATTTTCCTTAATGAACCTGCGTATATCTCTTTCTTGTCCTGCTGTACTAAGATCTGTCCTCTGATTAAGTTGCCATCACTTGTACCTGCTTCTGAGTGAGTTGCCATCAAGGACAACACTTGTATCATAATGCCAACAATCTCCCCCTTTGGACTTGATGGCAACCACTACACCAAGTCACTCTCCCCCTTTGACATCAAGGGCAAAGGGCAGACCAAGATATTCTCTTCTTTGGTATACCTTCTGCTGTCCATACTCCCCCTGAGTACATGCTGAAGTTTCTGATTTGGCTCCCCTTTGTATATGCCAAGTTGTATCAATCCATCCATGCTCCCCCTGAGCAGATGCAGGTTCTAAGAACAGCAATAATTATCATTTATCATATATGATCTGTACCATACGCATAAGCCTGCAATACCATTCCTTTGATCAAACAACAAGATGTATCATTTAGTTTCATCAGCAACCATAATGCCAACAATGAATTTGAAGTATATGCTCCCCCTGAGCGTGAGCCAACCATGACTGAACCATTTCCTGAGTCTGTTTTGCTGCCCTTTATGCTCCCCCTGAGCCTGAGCCAACCATGACTGAACCATTTCCTGGGTCTGTTCTGCTGCCCTTTCTACATATACGCGACTTTGCAGCCTGTAAATCACGTATATACGCGACTTGTCTTCATTATATCAGCGTATGCAAGATGGAATACTGAAATTCATCACTTTCAGATTCCCCTGTGTCTGTTATGTCAGCTGACTGAGTTATGCCACACCTTTCTGTCTCTAATTTTATCTTCTTCAATTCCTGGAACTGTGATGATGTATGGTCCTCTTGTTTTGAATTTTGAAATCTGCTCCTACATTCCCTTGCTTTATGCCCATATTTTTTGCATGTATAACATCTTACATATTTCATGTTCCTTCTATTACAATCAATTGCTTTGTGTCCATATTCATTGCAGGCAAAGCAATATCCTCTGAAATACCTGGGATGCGATGATCTTTTGTAATGGTCTTGAACCATTCTACTTCTACATCTGGCTGCAACATGTCCAAGATTATGACATACATAACATTCAACATTATTCAGAGGAGGAAATAATCGTCTATCACTTCCATAGTTAGGAGTAAAGGATCTTTCTTGAGGAATTTCTTTCCTTGGTTGTTCCTTGTTGAGCATTTTAGATTTCTCATTAGAGTTTCTTGCCTCACCTTGTGAACTAGATTCACCTTCAACATATTCATGAAAACCAAGACCAGTTTTGATAGCAGGAGACCTTTGACTATTAAGAATATCGTCCAAGACTTTAGTACTATCTTGAAATCGTAAAAGCTTATCCTTTTCTTCTAATTTACCTTTCAAGATATTTACCTCAACTTGATGTTGTTCTTCCTTTTTCAGATACTGATTCCTTAGGTCTTCTTCAGCTTTTCTTCCTTCTTCCACTTGTCGCTTTAGTTTGATCACTTCATGTTCTTGATCTTCAAGAGCTTCTCTGTTATGTTCTCTTGATTTTTTAAGATCTTCTTTTAGAGAGAGGATCTTTGATTCAAGTCTCTGAATAGTTATGATCTGATCCTTTACTATATCCTGCAATTGCTCCCTTACCCTGGTTTCTGTCTCCAATTGTTCTTTTAATTTGGTAACTTCTTCAGTTTCTGCATTCTTCTTTTCATGTGCCATGAGACTTCTAATATCTTCACTATTATTGGATGAAGCATTCTTCTTTTCATGTGCCATGAGACTTCTAATATCTTCACTATCATTGAATGAATCATTACCTTTAACATGGGTATAATAGCTTCTACCATCTTCTTCAGACATCTTTCCTTTGTTATGAGGGCATCTAGCAGCATAGTGACCAACTCTACCACATAGAAAACATTTGAAAGGTAGCTTACCTTTGAACCGTCCAGTTCCCCATTCAAGATTCTTGACAAAATTTACCTCATCTTCTTCCTCTGACGCTTCGAATGCGGCTTCTGATGGTACCTCTTGTCGCATTTCAAAAGCAGTTAAGATCCCGTGAAGCTGTGACATGGTGATTTTCTGCACATTCTCCTTTTCTTCTATGGCAGATACTTTAGAATCAAATTTAGCAGACAGAGATCTCAAAACCTTTTCAACTAAGACAACTTCCTCAAATTCTTCACCCAGATCCCTCATACAATTTACAATCTCATCCATACGCAGGAAATAATTAGCTATGCTTTCATTACTATGCATCTTAAGAGTTTCATACCGGATTCTGAGAGTTTGAAGCTTTGCTCTTTTTACCTGATCATCTCCTTCGTAGCTTGTAACGATTTTGTCCCATATTTCCTTAGCTGATTTGAAATGCATGATCTTCATAAATTCTGATTGTGTCAAACTACTCAATAGGACAGTAACAGCTTTGGCATTGAGCTCATATTGCTTTTTCTCTGCTGGATCTGTAGGAGTTGCTGATGGGAATTTGTATCCTCCTTCTACGATTCCCCAAACTTCTGCTCCAAGTGATTGTAGATATGCAGTGGTTCTTATCTTCTAGTGGGTAAAATTGTTCCCGTCAAAGACTGGTGGCCTGATGTGTGCCTCTCTTTCTGGATTAGCCATTCTGATGGATCTTTTCCTTCAAGCGATCAAGCTTCCTCTGAAGGACCTGCTCTGATACTAATTGTTGGAAATAATACTGAGAGGGGGGGGGGGGGGTGAATCAGTATTATCAGATCAATAATTCTTTTCAAATTTCATGCTCAGAAACATATACGCTACTTCAGTTAAGTGAACCTGTGTGTACACGCTACTGTGTCTAAAGCAACTAGCGTATATCCAGAAATCTTATGATTCAGTTAGCTTATCTTCAGTAAATGCATCAGAACATTATTAACCACATTGACAGTAAACAGGTGCAGTATAACAGAACAAATCATCACATAAAAGCCACACACATGAACACCATGATATAAGGTGGAAACCCAATGTGGGTGAAAACCACCTGCTGCAATTCGTCTCTTTCTTCTTTAATAAGAAACTTCTTTTACAATGTACTGGTGCAGTCCTTTACCAGCACGCATGCTACAACCTGCAGAGGGCTACAACCCTCTCTCGTTTTCCAACTACTTCTGGAATGGAGCTACAACCCCCTCAGCTCTTGTACTAGCCGATCCATTTACTAGTACGTAGGTGCTGACCCTACAGAAGGCTACAACCTTCTTTCCTACAGGGACCACGTTTCATCAATTTTCAGACTGGATCCATGAGTACAAAACAAACACTGCTGCAATACAATCATCAACTTATACTTGCATCATAATTCTCTAAATCACCCAATACTGAATCACTGAAACCCTGTCATCAAGAACACAGAACACAAACCAGAGCCCAGAACTCTGCAACAATCACCAGAATCAACAGCAACCTGAAATATCAAATCTTATTATGCATACGCTACTTCGCTATACCAAAACTGCGTGTATACGCGCTTTCTCCAAAGGCAACCCGCGTGCAGATCTAGAAATAATTACTTATACCTTCGCTATCAGATCCGACCCTTGCCAAGCGTCCCGAACAGATAACCAGCAATACCAGATTTTCTCACTTCATCAGACACCTTACTTACCTCCTTTACCTAATGATCTTCTCCTTATATAGCCTTAGGCCCTTCACAATACCACGGTCCAAAACCATAGTAACACAATACCATCAACTGCAAAACTAGGGATCGACACGCCCGTCGAGACACCATGGTCCAAAACCATAGGCACAACTTCCAAGGACTAACCGCCACAGACCAAAGGTACATTTTCACATGTACATGCTTTTACTGAAGCCAACCTGCGTGTATACGCTGATTTTCCTTAATGAACCTGCGTATATCTCTTTCTTGTCCTGCTGTACTAAGATCTGTCCTTTGATTAAGTTGCCATCACTTGTACCTGCTTCTGAGTGAGTTGCCATCAAGGACAACACTTGTATCATAATGCCAACAGAATTAACAACACATTATGAGGATACAAAAAGCAACACTTTTTTTAGCCAATTGATAAGTCTCAAACAAAAGGGTTCAATAATGGAGCACATTGAGGAGTTCCAAAAATTGAACATAAGGGTAAAAAGTATTCCAGAGGAGCATAGGATTGATGTGTTCATAGGGAATTTAAAGGATAATATCCAACATGATGTTCGACTTTGGGAACTTGATTCATTAGAGAAGGAATTCAGGTTAGCAAGAAAAATGGAAAGCAAAATTATGGCAACCAGGAAGCATACCACTCACAACTATAAAGATGGAAGTGTTGTTGCCCCTAGTCTTCCACAATCTATAAGGTTGACACCACAACAATTGGAAGAAAAAAGAGCAAAAGGGCTTTGTTACATTTGTGATAACAGATACACTAAAGGTCATAAGTGTGCTGAGAAGAAATTATTCTACATAGATTGTGAAGAGGAAGAAGAAAAGGAGCACGAAAGGTCAAAAGAAGAGGATATACTCCAGGAACGAAGCCTAGATAAAGAAGAAATGAATCCAACCATACCTTGTAATGCATTGGCAAGAATTACCACTTCTCAAACCACTAAGACAGAAGGACAAATAAAGAAGAAAAAGGTAATAGTGTTGATTGATTCAGGAAGTACCCACAATTTTATTCATTGTAAGGTAGAAAAAGAATTGAATTGATTCTTATATACAGCACCAGAATGTCAAGTGATGGTTGCAAATTGAGGAACAATAAATTGCTCAGGAAAGTTCCATAATATCAAGCTATCCATGGGAGAATATGTATTGATTAGCCCAGTGCTTTCCATTCCAATGGGAGGTGCTGATGTTGTACTAGGAGTCCAATGGCTACAATCCTTGGGTACAATAGCTTTTAATTTTTAAGATATTTTCATGAAATTGTCTGTGGAGGGAGAGGAAGTTGAATTAAGGGGTATTGCAGGGAAATCAGGAAAGATAATCAACTCTAACGGTATGACAAAGCTTCTAAAAAAGGAACAAATAGGTGTAATTGCACAATTATGTTCGCTAGATGTTTCCACATTGGAATCATCTATTTCTCCAGATCTCCAAAAAGTCTTGGATAATCATTCCAAGGTATTTGAGACTCCTAAAGGTCTCCCACCTATTCATGATCATGATCATGCTATTCATCTGATTCCAGGAAGTGTTCCTCCAAACATCAGGCCGCATAGATATCCCTATGCCCAAAAGAGTGAAATTGAACGTATGGTTGCAGAAATGCTAGAGGCTGGTATAATTCAACCGAATCAAAGTTCTTTCTCTGCTCCAGTAGTATTGGTGCACAAGAAGGATGGATCATGGCGCATGTGTCCGGATTATAGGGAGCTCAACAAGCTCACTATTAAAGATAAGTTTCCCATTCCTGTCATTGATGAATCACTAGATGAATTGCATGGATCAATTTACTTCACCAAGTTGGATCTTTGTTCAGGATATCATCAAATCAGAATGAAGACTGAAGACATTCTGAAAACAACATTTAGAACTCATGAGGGTCATTATGAGTTTTTGGTCATGCCTTTTGGCCTTACCAATGCACCTTCAACATTTCAAGGTTTGATGAATTCCATTTTCAAACCATTCCTTAGAAAATTTGTGTTAGTATTTTTTGATGATATACTAATCTACAGCAAGTCTTGGAAGGATCATGTTGAACATGTTGATAGGGTGTTACAACTATTAGATGAGAAACAATTATATGCAAAAAGATCCAAATGTTTCTTTGGAGTACAAGAGGTGGAATATCTGGGTCATATTGTATCTCATGAAGGAGTTAAGGTAGACCCTAGCAAAATTAAAGCCATTAAGGAATGGAAAATCCCCACGTCCATAAAGCATCTGCGAGGATTTCTCAAGTTGATAGGGTATTATCGCAAGTTTGTTAAGAATTATGGGAGAATAGCAGCACCTCTAACAACATTATTGAAGAAAGATGCATTTTCATGGACTCCAGCAGCAACAAAGGCCTTCGAACATCTTAAAGAGGCAATGTGCCAAGCACCGGTCTTAGCTACACCGGACTTCACAAAAACCTTTATTGTGGAATGTGATGCTTCAGGAAATGGAATTGGTGTTGTTTTAATGCAAGATGAAAGACCCATTGCTTTTGAAAGTCGTCCAATCAAGGGAAAGTTTTTACACAAAGCTATTTATGAGAAGGAAACGTTGGCAATACTCCATGCACTTAAGAAATGGCGACCCTACCTAATGGGAAGACACTTCAAGCTAAAAATGGTTCATGATAGCCTTAAATACTTTTAGAACAAAGATTATCCTCTGAAGAGCAACAAAAGTGGGTCACAAATATGTTGGGTTACGACTTTGAAATCATCTACAAAAAAGGGAAGAAAAATGTGGTGGCAGATGCATTCTCAAGAAAGGATGAGGATGTGGAAGCATTGTTTTGTGCCATTTCTATTATGCAACCAGTTTGGATAAACAAAGCAAGGGAGGAATGGAAGAATGACGAAGAAGTGTGGGCACTTATTCGAAAGTTACAACAAGATTCCAGTATGTCTGATACTTTTAGCTGGAAAAATGATTCGTTATGGTACAAAGATCACTTATACCTTTGTAAGAATTCCCAACTAAAACAAAATATTCTTATGGAATTACACACTTCTCCCTTAGGAGGGCACTCAGGATTTTTAGAAACTTACCATAGGGTTAAGAAGGAATTTTTTTGGGATGGCCTTAAATCAGATATTCAAAAGCTTGTGGCGAAATGCTTGGTTTGCCAACAAAATAAAGTTGAAACAATTAAGACACCGGGTCTATTACAACTTTTATCCATTCCAGGCCAACGTTGGGAGGAGGTTTCAATGGATTTTATCAAAGGTTTACCCAAGTCTGAGGGAAAGAGTGTCATCATGGTGGTAGTTGACAGACTTACCAAGTATGCACACTTTTGTGCATTATCACATCCATTTAAAGCTAGTACAGTTTCTTCTGCATTTATGGAAACAATTCAAAAGCTACATGGAAACCCAAAGATTATTGTAAGTGACAGAGATCCCATTTTCACTGGAAATTTTTGGACAAAATTATTTTCTTGTCTTGTTAGTTAGTTAGCTCATAGCTCATCTTATCATCCTCAATCTGATGGGAAAACTGTGATAATAAACAAATGTTTGGAAGGATATCTTCATAACTTTGTATCTGATAAATAGACACAATGGGTCAAATGGTTACCTCTGGCTAAATGGTGGTATAACACTTCCTTCCATACAGGAACAAAAATGACCCCATTTATGGCACTTTATGGATATCAGCCACCATCCATCACATCATATTTAAGCGAAAATTCTAAGGTTCAAGCAGTGGAACATCACATCGAACATCAACAACAAGTCCTCCAACTCTTAAAGGATAACCTTGTGTTGGCACCGAATAGAATGAAACAACAGGTAGATCAACATCGTAGCAAAAGAAGTTTTGATGTAGGTGATTGGGTATTCCTACGGCTACAACCATATAAGCAAATGTCCCTCAAGCAAGCTAATAAGGATAATAAATTATCACCAAAGTATTATGGTTCGTACAAGGTGTTGCAAAAGATTGGTACTATGGCATAAAAATTGGAGCTTCCTGCAGCTTCTCGATTGCACCCAGTTTTCCATGTTTCATGTTTAAAGAAGGTTATAGGCGACAAGCTCCCAGTTCAAACAATATTTCCAGAACTTGACGAGGAAGGAAAAATTATATTGGAACCAGAAGCAGTCACAGAAACAAGAACTCGACAGCTACGAAATCGATCAATTTCAGAGTATCTTATCAAGTGGAAGAACTTATCCATTGAAGATTCCACATGGGAGGATGAGAATTTTATACAAAAGCATCCAGAACTACTCAAGCATTGAGGACAACACTTTTTTGAAGGAGAGGGGCATGTTGGGTCTCTATAATACTAGTGATTACCCCATTACTATTGTAGTTGTATCCCTTATTAATATTGTTGTGCCCCTGTTGTCCCCATATTGTTATTACTGTGCCCCATAGAATCCCTCTATTGTTACTTTTGTGGCTTTATATTATTATTGTTAGGTCAGCTGGGTTATATTGTGACTCTTTAGACTCCTATATATAGAAAGGAGGTTTTGTCATTTCAATCATCTAAGAATTGTTCATTTATGTAATGTAAAGGAGGTTGCCCCCTCGAAGAGGCTGAATTCTAAGGCGTTGATCTATATTTTGTATCTTTTTCTTGAGCTGGTTTCATGACATATATCCTCAACTCACCTCTCTCGAGAACACTTTAACTGTCATCCTTGTCTAACTTTCAGCTGGAATATCTAGGTTCATTGCCACTAACACAACTCCTCTCTTTCTTTACATAGTCTGCTACTATGTGTTGTTGCTATCACTCTCTTCCCTATAAAACAATTCAAATGAAACCGACATCAAAATATAACTCATACCTGAGAGATATTCAAATGATCTATCTCTTTAACCTTTCACTAGCTTGGGCAATACACATGCTGCTTTTCTTTTCATTGTTTGCACTTCAGTTATTCTTTCAACTAAATTTCTTTTCTTGTTGAGTACATCCATATTCACTTCATTTGTTGCAAGTTCTTCATTCACTTCTTTGTCATAGATACTTGTTGGAACATCTGTTGTTACTTTGCATTCTCATATATATCACTGAAATTTTAAAACCTCCACAACATCTACTTGATTCTGTCTTTAATGAAATGCTGAAGTCCTCATTATCTGCAACATCTCAAGTTTCCTCTACGCATGAATCATTGTGTCCTATTCTTCCTCTATATCAGATCCATTATAATGAAAATTATATAACTGCTTGTCCTAAAATTCAATCTTTGAACAAACTCCATAGAGAATTATTCTAGCTTTGATACGAAAAATGATGCGGCAGAGCCACATCTTTCGCGACCTGATCCTCGACCGGTGGGTTATGGGCCCACTGTATGGTTAATTTTTATCGTGAGATGCTTTCGTTGCAGTGACCCATGGTTTCCTTCATAAAAATCCTTCACAATATCGTAGCTCACACAATCGTGTGACTCTCGCATGCAATAGCTTAAATACAGCTGGAATGAAATGATCATTTGGCTTGTACGACTGGAATTCAAATAAAATTTAATCCTCTTTCATAACATATCAGGTCACAACAGGTCGTTAACCCACACATATGTTCATGCGTGATTATCGTCCAATCAATCAACCAAAAAACGGTCTTGATGGCTGGAACTCAATGAGGTTTTAATCCTGTTGTATAAAACCTTATCATGTCCATTTCTAACATTAACTTGCATGAACTTTTGAAAGTGATATGCATTCGATCACCCATTAAATATATGGTCTGATCACTCTGAACCTTAAAATATTTTTAATAACCACATCGCGTTCATTTAAAATGTTAACCTGATTGCATGTTCTGATGCGATATGCATCGATCTCCTCTGATAGGACGATCATCGCTTCCCTACGATTTCCATCAATTTTAGAAGTATGCCAAATTTCTTTCTCATCTACCACTTTTACCTTGACTCTAGCCCGCACTCTGCGGCCACAATAATCCTCTGAATTTACACAATTTCTATCGATTTTCTTCAATCCGCTAGACTTTAGACTATAACAATTATTTCGTTGTGGCTAATTAATAACCAGACATGAGTTTACAGAACATCCAACCACCAAGCCAAGGGTAGTTACCAGCATAAACCTTTATCACCAAAAGGATTATTACATAATCAAAACATAACAAACACAGAATCATGTGAGTTCAAAACATAAGCAACACAGGTTCAATCATTTCACAGGGAATTTAAAACCTCCGGCATTTGACCATTCATTCGTATAAATTACAATGATGCAGCAAGATACCAATTAGGAAATTAATAATCATAGACTCTTGCTACCAGTGCACAAATTTAACTATTTAAGTGAAGAAACCCCGATTGTCACACAAATATATACAAATCCACACTATTTTGGTATTTATAAAATATTTACAAAGGAAACCGTCACATTCAGTTGTTTCAAATCTTTTCCATAAAATCCCTCTACTACTCTTTCTAACCTATAGCTAACCTCCAATTATCTTCCCAAAAGGAAGAACTCTTTATTGAAAAAACCTCTCGAATGTTTCTAAAGCTTACAATATATAAAAGAAAAGGATTCATGAACCATTTTAGTTTTGATCCCACAATTCTCTCACTTTCTCCTAAAGTATCTTTTCAGCTCCATTTTTCCCTCAACAAAATCCTAAATTAGATATTTCAAATCCCTAAAATCCTCACTCTTCCTAGGATTACTCATTCATTCCTAAGATCTCTACAACTCACGAGATATTCCTTGGTAATCAAATTACATTCCAATCTCTTTAAAACTCAAAATAAACTTAGGAAAATAAATAAATAATTAAGGGAACCCACTCCCTTTAGTAAATTTGTGATAAGACTCCTAGGTCTTATAAACCTTGAAGAATGCTCCTGCATCAGTATTTATCGACATAATACATATTAATTAATAATTTTAATCACATTTTATTGTACTAGGTCTAGTGGTTGAATTCTTTGAATTCATGCCCAAGGTTTTTGCTGATTTTTCCACGTTAATTTTTTTAATTGAATATCCTACTTCATCCTATCATGTTGATAGCATAACCAATCTTGTGAAATTTACATTGTATTATTTATGATTTTCAAAAATTTCATTTTTGGAAAGAAATTTTAATTTATATATAATTTTTATTTTAATTTGTATTGTGAAAAATGTTATATTTATGAAGTATAGATGAGTTAGTTTGATTGTGATTTAGTTTTTACATGATTCAAATCTCTCAAATTAAGGATGGAAATTACATTTGGAGAACTAAAATATTCTAAAAGACATCCAAGATCGTTCTTCTATAGATGGATAGTTCTTCTATCCAATACAAAAGTCGGCCTTCCCCTAAACTCACTTTAATTACACTCACAAAAAAATTATATAGAACATTAACCGTGAATTACTGAAGTGTGGACCCGACTCTATCCTACCTTATCCTTATACAAACTAGACTCTTTATATGTTAAAGTTATATAAAATATTAACCTTATACAATATTAAAATCATACACTCTGGAATCCTGCATATGTTAAAATTTATACAATATATTAAACTCAGACAATCTGGACTTCGTCATATATTAAACTTATACAAAGTAATAATGATATGGCAATGTTTGATTGATGACTGATAAAGGGTTAAGTTTGAAGTGATTGTGGTTCCGCTTGGCCTCCTCGCTGGAACTCCACATGGGCCACCATGATGTACCTTCAATAAATCATCTCGAACCTTTCGACCTTGGGTAGGCCCCTCCCCATTAAGGCAGGAGCGCCCCGAGGATCTCTCTAGCCATATCTGTGCACCACTGTGCTAGCCATGAGGTGTGTCATTAATGCACATAACTATAGTCTCCTGGAAGGGTCTCGAGGTTTTACACCTAGCTTTCAATTCATCATTGGATCTGTTAAGTTCTATGGCCTTGATCCTTCAGGTTTGGCAGGGAGGTATAATGTCTTTACTCGTGATGAGAAGGTTCATTTGATACTCATTTGTCTTGGCTCTCGGCTCTAGTATGGTGACCTGGTGCATTGCTATGATAGACTTATGCTTGAAAACTCCAGGTGCTTTGCAATTCTTGTTACTGTTACCATAGTAATTCTTCATTACACATCCTCTATGGGAGCTAGATGCATTGTGGTGGTTTGAGAGGGTGCCTGATGGGTTCCTTGGCCACTTTGGAACATGTGCGATGTCCTGAGCATGGATTCGAAGACCACGGTAGAGTGGGTTGATTCCGCGACAGAGAAAGGTAAGCAACGATTCAGTTTCAAGTAGTCATTTAAATTCTTTCTCCATTGTTGTTTTCGCTGAAGTTGCCTAATGTGCTTCTCGGTTTGATTGCCACCGTGAGGATGTCTAGTTCCTACTCAAGTAACCCACTTCGCCTTAATGGTTTTCATACAATAGTCTTAGACTTGCATGTTTTTGGTCCTAACCATTGACTTTTCCTATGTAGGCAAGCCCACTGCTGCTAGCTTAAAACCCTTGTTCAACATGTGGTCTGTGGGATGTGACATTCTTATTAAGCCGTGCTTCGTTCTTCATTTTTCTAGGTGGGTCTCAGATTTTGACTTGCCTTGTGCTTGAGCTCCTCGAGCTAGTATTTCCATGACAGAGATTTCAAGGACTATTTGATAGTTAGGGTTTAAAGCTACGGCCGAAATTTGGGTTTGTCAGTAAAAAATGTATTAAATTATATTTTTGGGACTGTCGGCCTTAGAAATGCCAATAGAGTTCTGGAACTTGTTCAATATTTTTTTATGTTACTTCTGTGGAGGTTAACCGGGCATTTCTTGGTATGAATTCAGTATATTTATCTATTCTTACACCAATGTATGGTGTTCGTTTCCGTAACTCGACTTTGGATAACTTGATTTATGAAATTACAGTCTTATTTCTTATCTGTTTTAAAATGAAAGATTTTAAAGATTTTTTATACTTCCAGTTTGACCGTGATATTATATTATGGCCTTGAATGCTAGTTTCTTGTACTCATATTTTCCTTTTTGTATCATTTCTATTTAATGTAATTCCTCATTAAGGACTCAGAGGTTTCAGTTCAACAACACCCGGGTACTTGGTTCTTGATGAATTCCTTCCGGAACTTGTCCGAGAACCGATAAACCCTTGGTTGTTGTTATAAGTAATGTCAATTGTAAGGGTGGTTATCATTTATTTTTTTATGAAATTTCCTTATGATAAAAGTAAAGAAAGATTACCAGAATGTAGTTTGAGAACTGATATTTATATTTTGTGGGGGTATTAGTTTTCGTCCACGGACTGCAATTTTAGCATTATAGAAAATTTATTGAAAGACTAGAAGAGAATATTGGTTTACTGTTGTAGCTTAGGATCTTCTTTAGAAATTCACCATTAAACTGTTTACTGAAAATAACAGTGAGCTAGTATATTCACTTCCTTAGCATAATTAAACTATGAGTAAATATCTGCTAATATAAAATCAAAATAGAATTCCCTACTCTATTTAGAAATCAATAAATGTTAATTACCTTTGCTAGTCTATCAATGTAGTTTTCTTCTATAACAATAAAAGTCTATTCCTTCTACTAATATTGATTGATTTGGTGATAACACTTATATTTTCCATTATTATTGCATGTAACCTTTTGTTTTTAGAAGGTCTCTCCACCAAGCCTCAGAACTGGCAATTACGTCCAGATTGCCCCTCCAAGCTCTTCCACCTATGGCAGTGATGAACATTTGGGCACCTTGGGCATCAGGACTCTATCCAGGCTCAAGTCTTGTACCCCAAAACTATTATCACATTTTTCTCTCCCACTGGTTAAGTCTTGCCCATCTCAAGGAAGAATTCAACACAGTCTAGTTCCTCCAACCCCCCAGGGTTCTACCCTTTTTCCTCTTAAAGGAAAAGGGTGGAGGAACAATTGTAATTGTTCTCAGAAGTTAATTCAATTGTTTCTCTAGCCTTTTAGCAAACTGATGCATAATCTTTTAATTAATAATTAAGAACATTTGTTCTAGCTTTTCAGCCCAATAGTTTTAATAATTCAAATAAAAATAGAAATAAACTTAATAATGATAATTAAACTTGGTAAAACAATTTTTGATGTAGTTTTGTAGGTTAAATCTCCCTCCCCTCAAGATGAACACCATCCTTGGTGTTCTTCCTCTATGTAAACAATGTAGGATAAGCTTTTCGCATGGCTTCCTCTTCTTCCCAAATACCCTCATCCGGACCAAAGTGCTTCCACTACACTTTAACTTGGATGATGGATTGCCTCCACAAGCTGGTTTCTCTCCGATAGAGGATACGAAGAGGCTCTGCCAGAAATTCTACCTTGGGTTCTACCTGCAAATTCATAATCTGCTGTAAAAAAAAAAATCATATAACAACAATTATTAACATATTGCTTATATTTTATCGTTACCTGAATTCTTTCCCAGTTAATAATATGTCGAGGGTCGTAAATGTATTCTTTTTATAAGGATACATGAAACACATTGTGGAATTGGATGTGGCCTAGAAGTGTTAGCTTATATGCCACGAGCCTAATCCGTTCCAAAATCTGAAAGGGTCCACAGTACCGAGGTGCCAACTTGGCACAAACTTTCCATTATAAAGTGATCTTATGGGGTTTAACCTTCATATGCACATGATACCCCATATAAAATTATTTATGAGTCCTCTTCTTATCTGCATACACCTTTTGCCTATCTTGCGCTGCCTTTAAATTCTAGGTAACCTTCTTAACGATGGCCTCCATTTCTGCTAACATATCAAGGCCCAACGCTAATTTATTATCTGGATTGTTCCAGTCCATAGGTACTGAACACTTCCTTCCATATAGTACTTCGAAAGGGATCATACCCAAGGATTCATGATGACCATTATTGTAGGCAAATTCTACCAAGTTGAGGTAATACTCCCATTTCTACGGCTGTTGCATTACAAACATTCTCAACATGTCTTCTAAGACTTGATTCACTCGCTCTGTCTGACCATCTGTCTGAGGATGGTAGGTAGTGCTGAAATGGATTTGTGTACCCAACCCTGCAAAGAGAGTTTTCTAGAAAGCGGATGTAAATTTTACATCTCTGTCAGAGATCACCACTTGGGGTATCCCGTGTAGTCAGAAGATTTCTCTCATAAATATGTCTGCAATCTCCACCGTTTTATAGGTGGATTTTACCTTAATGAAATGAGTGGTCTTGCTCAGCTTGTCCACCACAACCATGATTGAGTCATGTTTCCTTTTTGTACGAGGTAATCCAGTGATAAAATCTAAAGTGATTGTCTCCCATTTCCATTTTGGAATGGGTAATGGTTGCAATAGACCCATAGGATGTTGATGCTCCGCCTTCACCAATTGGCACTCTAAGCATTTGGATAAATATTTAGCCACATCTTTTTTTAATATTGGTTATAAATAACTTTTCTTGATAGCCGAAAACAGTTTTTGGTATCCTGGGTGGGCGGCGTAAGGCTTCTTGTGAAACTCATCTAATAACATCTGCTTCACAGAGTTTTGGTTAGGAATATAAATTCTATTTCTGAATGTTAACAATTTGTTGGGATTAATTTCATACTCACACTGTTCCTCTTTTTCTTGAGCTTCTGAAGCTTAAATCCATAGGAATGCATATTCTGGATCTTTTAGGGCTGCCTCTCAGATAACCTCTGGTAGGTTAGATTATGCTTGACTAAAATGTACCTCATAGATGCAATGCACCTTTCTACTTATAGTATATGCTACCTGGTTTTCTTTTCCTTTGAGGTGCTTCATGTTAAATTCAAATTCGCTCAAAAATGCAGTCGATTTGGCCTGCCACACATTTAAACTAGACTGATTAAAGAAATTGGTCAAACTTCTGTGATAAGTTAGTAACAGAAATTTCTTCCCTAGAAGGTAGTGTTGCCACATTTTCAATGCATGCACTACTGCGGTCAACTCCAGATCGTAAGCAGAGTAGTGTTGTTCATAATCTTTCAGTTTGCATGACTCATAGGCAATGACCTTTCCTTCCTGAGTTAATACTCCACCTACACCCTCTTTGCTTACATTTGTGCATACTACAAAATATTTTTTTGAATCTACTACTTTCAGCACCAAAGTGGTTGTAAGCAGTTGTTTTAGCTGCTCAAAACTTTGTTGGCGTTCCACTGTCCAGTGAAATGCACGCCCCTTTTTCTGAGGTGCGATCATTGGAAAGGCTATTTTTTAAAAGCTTTTAATAAATTGGTGGTAATACCCTACCAAGCCAAAGAAGGATCTTATGTCGGCAACGTTTTTCGGTGTAGTCCATTCCATAATAGTTTTGATCTTCTCTGGATGCACCACTATTCCTTTCGCTGATATAACATGGCCTAGGTATTGGATTTGATTTTTATAAAAAATGCACTTACTAAACATTGAGTACAACTGGTTATCTCGTAAGATCTACAATACTGTTCTCAAGTGTTATTCATGTTCCTCCTCATCTTTTGAATAGATGAGTATATCATCGATAAAAATCAGTACAAATTTATCTAGAAATGGCTGGAAATGCCGTGCATTAGACTCATGAAAGTGGCTGTAGCGTTGGTAAGGCCGAAAGGAAATATCACGAACTCGTAATATCCATAACGAGTTCAGAATGTGGTTTTGTAGATATCTTCATCTTTTATTTTGATCTAGTGGTAACCATGCCTTAAATCAATTTTTGAGAACACACTAGCTCCCTGCACTTGATCAAATAAATCATCAATATGAGGTAAAGGGTACTTATTCTTTATGGTCATATTATTTAGCTGATGATAATCAATGCATAATCTTAAGGTTTCGTCTTTTCTCTGAACAAATAACACAGGGGCTCCCCAAGGGGACATAGTAGGGCGAATGTACCCTTTATCTAAAAGCTCTTGAAGCTGCATTTTAAGTTTTGTTAACTCAGGAATGCTCATACGGTAGGGGGCTTTCGAAATAGGGGCTACTCTGGGCACTAGCTCAATGGTAAAGTCAATATCACGTCTTGGCGGCAACCCAGGAATGGATTCAGAGAATACGCCTATGAAATCCTAAATTACAGGAATATTCTCTAAGGAGGTCATATTATTTTTTTCATTGTTGTACCCTACCTAGACAACATAGATTTGGCAACATTTCCTTATGAATCTGCCAAGTTGGTTAGCCGTAATAGGGCATAATCTGATATTTTTCTTGATTCCTTGAATTTCTTTTCGCTGTCTTGACTCAGTAAATTAACTTAGATATTTTTCTTTGTAATCCACAAGGGACCAGTGACCTTCTATCCCGTCCATTCCTATTAATACATCATATGAACCTAGGGGAAGGATATTCAGATTAACCTGGATGGGCTGTCCTGAAACTGTTATAGGGCAGTTTTTTGTTTTTGCAGACACCTTCCTTTTTGTTCCAGTGGCTAGCTGAACTAGCCAAGACTTCTTAAATTTACTTCTTTGCAACTGACATTTTTCTACCACTTTAGGACTAATGTAGCTTAGGCTAGCACCGGGATCAAACAAAACAGAAATAGGTTGATCAACAATCATACCTTCACATTTGATCATGGTGGGCTGGTATTCCGCCTGATGATCATCCAAGGCAACATTAATTCTGGGCATGCTCCTTGTGATATCTCCTATCGTAGAAGCTTCTTGCATGTTTGAAAGTTGTTCAGTTTGAGCTTTGTGAGGGCAGTTTTTGTAATAATGTGCTTCCCCACATCCCCAACATTGCAGTGGTGGCTTTGGTGGGTGTTCAGTGGCAATTCTGTTAACTCCTTTAGGTTGTCTATTCTTGGTGTATGTCTGAGATTTGGGCGGATTTCTTATAAATTTTTCGAAAGTCTTTTGCTGATTATTTCTATCATTTATGACTTTCTGCTACCTATTTGGTGGTAAGTTTCTAATTTTCTTACCGATAGATCCTTTAGATCCTTCATTTTTCTGCTTCATCAGCTGATAACAGATGTGGGCTTTTTGTACTACATCATCTATTGTTTTAGGATAATCCAATTCTAGTTTTTCATTCATGAAGTTGGGCAAACTGCTAATAAACTATTGTCTTAACTTTCTTCTCTTGCATATATGGGACATATCGCAGCAGGTAAGTAAACCATTTAACATACTCATCCATGGTCAAGGCTCCTAGCCTTAACTCATGGAACTCTTTTTCCTTTTCATCATAGTAATGCTCTTTAGATATTTATCTTTCAAATATTTTTGGAATTTTTGCCACGTTAGTTGTTCCTCATCAATATTTCTTATGATTTTAATTTCCTCCCACTAGAGGGTGGCCTTTCCCTGAAATTGGTAAACTTCCAGCCGTGCTTTAATCTTATCATTATATTCATAAATCTGGAAATATTTTCCCATGTCTATCAGCGAAGCTTTTGCTACTTCTTCCGAATCTCCTTCAGACAACGAGGGTTTGATTTTCTTGAACTCACCTTGTAGCTCTATCTTCTGTGTTTTTGTCCTCCTTTGATCAGAAATGTTATTTGAACGCCCTTATTCTTCCTCTTTATGGCCTTCCATGGATTTTGCATTATCTTCCCCATTATGGGAAGTTGGGGTCTTTTCCCTATTCTCTGCACTGGGTTCTGGTTCCTGTTAATTTTGTCGATTGGACAGAAAATTAAGGATCTTCTCTTGTTCATGTCTTAACCTTTCATTGTTCATCCTTAGGTTCATCGTCTCTACCCATAATTTTTGTACTGTTTAGAGCAGGGCAACATTAGCCTGTCGTGATTCTTCTCCCAATTGTACCCATAATTCTGGGTTGGCCTCCACATAAAGAACTTCCACCTGGTATGGTGATTTGGGGCTCCTCCGTATTTCACCCTTGGTGCTGACCTCAATTTTTCACACTCTCACTCTATGTTCATATTTAACATTACTCAATTTATTTTTCTTTCATCGATACTAAAGTATCATAACTTAATTGACTGTTAAAATAACCTATAAGTCTCAGTATGTGAGCATGGGCTCTGATACCATTTGTAACAAACTTTACTTAAAAAAAACATAAAATTACTTAGAACATTAATCGTGAATTACTGAAGTGTGGATTAGACTCTATCCTACCTTATCCTTAAACAAGCCAGACTCTTTATATGTTAAACTTATATACAATATTAACCTTATACAATATTAAACTCATACACTCTGGAATCCTGGATATGTTAAACTTTATACAAGGTATTAAACTTAGACAATTCGGACTTCGACATATATTAAACTTATATGGAGTTTTAATGATATGGAAATGTCTGATTGATGACTGATAAATGGTTAAGTTTGAAGCGATTGTGGTTCCACTTGGCCTCCTCGTTGGAACTCCACATGGGCCACTATGCTGTACCTACAATAAATCATCTCGAACCTTTCGACCTTGGGCAAGCCGCTCCTCATTAAGGCGGAAGTGCCCCGAGGATCTCTCCAGCCATATCTATACACCACCGTGCTTGCCATCTGGTGCGATGTTAATGCACATAAATACAGTTTCCTGGAATGGTCTTGAGGTTTTACATCTGGCTTTCCATCGGCCGTTGGATCTATTAAGTTCTACGACCCCGATCCTTCAAGTTTGGCGGGGAGGTATAATGTCTTTACCAGTGATGAGGGAGGTTCATTTGCTGCTCATTCGGCTTGGCTCTCGACTCTACTACGATGACCTAGTGCATTGCTTCGACAGACTTATGTTCGAAAACTCCAGGTGCTTTGCGATTCTTGTTGTTGTTACCATAGTAATTCTTCATTACAAATCTTTTGTGGGAGCCAAATGCACTATGGTGGTTTGAGAGGGTGCCTGATGGATTCCTGGGTCACTCTTGAACAGGTGTGAAGTCCTCAGCATGGATTCGAAGACCAAGGTGGAGTGGGTCGATTCTGCGGCAGAAAAAGGTAAGCAACGATTCAGTTTCAAGTAGTCAATCAAAGTCTTTCTCCATTATTGTTTTCGCTAAAGCTACCTAATGTATTTGCATTTTCGATTGCCATTGTGAGGGATATCCAGCTCCTACTCAAGTAACCCACTTCGCCTTAATGGTTTTCATATAATAGTCCTAGACTTGCATGTTTTCGGTCTTAACCATTGGCTTTTCTTGTGTAGGTAAGCCCACTGCTGCTCACTTAAAACCCTCGTTCGGCATGCGGTCTGTGGGATGTAGTGTTCTTATTAAACCATGCTTCATTCTTCATTTTTTCAGGTGGGTCTTAGATTTTGACTTGTCTTGTGCTTGAGCTCCTCAAGCTAGTATTTACATCACAGATATTTCAAGGACTGTTTGATAGTTAGGGTTTAAGGTTATGTCCAAAATCTAGGTTTTTCGATAAAGAATGTATTAAATTATCTTTTTGGGACTGTCAGCCTTAGAAATTCCAATACAGTTCTAGAACTTGTTCAATATTTGTTTATATTACTTCTGTGGGGGTTAACAGGTCATTTCTTGGTATGAATTCAGTCTATTTATCTATGCTTACACCGATGTATGGAGTTCATTGCCATAACTTGACTTTGGATAACTTGATTTATGAAATTACAGTCTTATTTCTTATTAGTTGAAAATGAAAGATTTTAAAGCTTTTCTATACTTCCAGTTCGACCATGATATTATACTATGCCCTTGAATGCTGGTTTTTGGTACTCATTTTTTCCTTTTTATATCATTTTTGTTTAATGTAACTCCTCATTAAGGATTCAAAGGTTTCAATTCAACAACTCCTGGGTACTTGGTTCTTGATGAATTCCTTCCGGAACTCATTCGGGAACTGATAAACCATTGTCTGTTGTTATAAGTAATGTCAACTGTAAGGGTGGTTATCGTTTATATTTTATTTATCAAATTTCCTTCTAATAAAAGTAAAGAAATATTACCAAATTGTAGTTTGAGAACTCATATGTATATTTTGTGACAGTATTAGTCTTTGTCCACAGACTACAATAGCGTTATAGAAAATTGACGGAAAGACTAGAAAAGAATATTGGTTCACTGTTGTAGCTTAGCATGTTCTTCAAAAATTGACCATTAAACTGTCTAATGAAAATAATAGTGAGCTAGTATATTGTAATGTCTCCACCTTATTAATTTATGGAAATTACATATCTCATTAAAAAAAAAAATTCATGACTCTAAAGTTTCTCCACATTATGTAATCTTGGTAAATACAAAGCTCTAGATTCTGGTTTAATCATTATTGTACTAGCATCATTTATACACAATTTAATTCTGAGGATTGGTTTCATGCCGGAGAGTCCACGCGGCTTGCATATATATACTCCATTCTGCACTTTATGCTAGGCCATCACATGGCTTGCCATGCTTGCTGCGAATGTTATTAACTCTGCCACTCCATCTTGTACGTGGCTGGGCAGGCTATCTGGTCTCATATACCATCTAGAAACTCGCCCTCATCAATGGTGCAAAACATCTCCCGCAATTCGACGGCAGCGATATTCTCGGAACTCACCTCAACTTTGGCATGCATTGAGAATGACCTCATTTGTTGGGCAACACTCTCGCAGAGCCTACTCTGGTTTGGCTCCTCCATTAGCAGCCTTAGTGTGCTATATGCACAAGATTTCGATCATTCTGCCAGTTTTGTTTAGACTCAGGGTTTGGTAGCATTCAAGACTCTTCAAGTAAAATGTGTTTCTCGCTGAGCTATTCATGCTACCCTCGTAACTTACATAGCTAGAAGCACTTCTCATATACAATTGATCTAAATATGTTTCATTTATGTGGAACTCATGTTGCTCACAGGATGTTCTGGGTACAACTATGGCTCTAAGCTATACCAGAAGAAGGGATGCTCCTTTAGTGGTGGCTTCGACATCTCCCAGGTGAGCCATATTTAGACTGGAAGCTTTCTGGTGTTTTCCCCTTACTTTCTTTTTTTGTCTGTCTCAGCTGTTATGTATTAGTTTTTATCAGTCTCATTATTCTAATACCATGTGGCTATGGCTCCATGCAGGATGCCTATTGACCACCTCAAAACTTTTGGTTGCATCTGGTGGGAAGGTGCTCCTCCAGCATTGGGCTCTAAGGGTTTCCAGGTAGGATTTCATCCTGGCCTGGTGCCCTCGGGCTGAAGGAATAAGACTTAGGGTGATATCTGGGTCACGGTTCTCAGAAAATTTTATGACTTCTCGGTCTTAATGACCGCACCCAGAATCATTTGGCTAGGATTTTCAAGGGGTTTTCCCAAGTTCAACGAAGGAAATTTCCTTCTGGGGTTTTCTTCTATATATGTTTTCGTTAATTAAGAGCGTTGTTCCTATTACGGATTCGATGCTTTCTGCTGCACAAGATTATCTGGTCTGTGGCTAATTTATTATTTTTTATTTATATCAAGATTCCAAGTTGAAGAACTGTTTAAAATTCTCTCAGTTAAATGTGAATGACCGGGTGCATAGCTGGGGCTTCGCCCGCATGCATTGAACCCTTTTTCCTGTTATTAATTTATCACATTTGTTTGGCATATCCATAAACTCACGTGATTATTTGTTGGGTATGTTCTATTTTTCATGGAAATATTCTCATGGAAGCTATGTGTTTTTAAGTTGAGATGTGGCTTCCTGCTAGCACAGAATTTTATTCATTACTTATAAAATTTGAATGACAGTTACAAACTTATTTTTTTTAATAACTGCATTTTGGTTTTGGCTTTACTCTTACTGAGCGTAAATCTGGTTTGTCAATATCAGAGCCTGTACATTATAGGATAATTGTGTTTTTACTTTCCCTTGGAAACCAATTTCTTTTATAAGATTTCCTTCTGTTTTGCAATTCCTATGGCTTTATAATCATGAGGGTTCTCATCCCTCGAACAGTTCCATTACGACCCGATAGGTTCGTTGTTGCTTCGGATTCAGGGATTCTTGGACCCTTTTGTTGTTCGTAACCTTGAGCATGGGGCAGAGCGACCCATCTTCGCATACCCCAGACTTGTTATTTGCTACAAAACTTGGTTATTCTGCTTCTGCGTTTATCTTTAGGTTTCTTTCAACGAGACACTTATTAAAAGTTCCTCATTTATTCTGCTTCTACAGTTTCCTTTAGGTTATGTACTAATGAGACATCGAATATCAATTCTTTATTAGTCATGCATCAGAGAAAGTTTTTCCGCTTCCATGGTGTTATTTAAGAACTAAACAAGGTCCTAGGGTTCTTATTTTATCATGAAGTTATGATATTTGAAATTACAAAAGCCCAGGTGGCCTATCTTGCTTTTCCTCACTATGGTCTTAACTTTCATTTCCATTTTGAATGGAAATGTAAAAGAATTATAATCTTTCTTTGTTACAGAATCATATCTCTCTTTTTTACATAATTTTTCTACCAGCATTCTATAGACTGTCAGAATGAAGTTTTTCAATAAAGTAGAAATTTAACTTTCTAGTCTGAACAGTGTTTTGAAATGGAGAATGTAACCAATTTCTTAAATGGGAATGTCCCACCTAGATAGTGGCAGTTACAACTAGTATCTTTCGAAAATAGTAACTCTGTTTATAAATAAACTTGCTATATTTATTTTGGTTATAGCTCTAGGAACCTGTTGCTTACAAAAAAACAACACTTCTAACTCAATTTAGATAATAGCACAAAATTCGGTTGGTACCTCATACTTGGGTTGCTTCCAAGTGAGTAACTCTAGATGAAGAGGTCACCTCTGACTCTGTATCTAGTCAAACCACTCGACCATGAGATTGCCTTTCGAGACCAAATCTCCCCCCTAGCTTGCTCAAAGACGTACTGTCTTTTGCAAGTTGCTCGCACTCTGCGCCCTTGCTATCTGATCATCACCAGACATAGCAGGCTTTCTCCCTTTCTTTTCCATTGCTTGTCCCTACAACGCAATTTTTCCTTCCCCCCTCTTCCTTTTCCTAGAAGCCCACCATGGTTAGGGGAGGTAGTTAGGATTTAGCAACTGTTTCTTTTTAACTTCCCTCCTCAGAAGTTACTTGATCTCCTCTTCACTAGGAAATCATTTCTCATTTTTTTTCAATAAAATAAAAACATTAATTAATTCAAACAGATAGTAACCACAATCCTTTAGTTTGTTTTCACTATGGTAAATAAAATATTTACAACATTCTGGGGATATTACATCTCCCCCTCCTGAAATTGGACATCATCTCGATGTCTTTCAACCATGAACAACCCTGGGTAAGCCTTTTTCATGAGCTCTTCATCTTCCCAGGTGGCCTCATCAGGCCCAAAGTGCTGCCACTGCACTTTAACTTGGGTAATAGCTTGTTTCCACAGCATTACTTCTCTCCGGTCGAGGATGCTTAGCAGCTCGACCGAGATTTATCCTTCCGTTCGACCTGAAACATGCAACATCTTTAATCAGTTAAAAAAAAAACATTTATATTGATCTACCAGAGATAATTCTTACATATATATCCTACCATCTAATTACATGCTTAGGATCATAAACATATTTTTTTAACATGGAAACATGGAAGACATTGTGGACCCATATGTGACTCGACAGAGCGAGCTGGTATGCTACTGGCCCAATTCTTGCTAAGACCTGAAACGGTCCACAGAATCGGGGTGCCAACTTAGCACATCCTCTCCATTGTAATGTGCTCTTTTTTACTCGAATTGTCACATACACATGATCACCCACTTGTTACTCCATTCCTTTTCCAGTTAGCAAAGTTCTTTTGCCTATCCTGAGCTGCCTTTAGATTGGACCATACCTTCTTAACCATTTCCTCCATTTCCTTAAGCATTTCAGGACCTAACATCAATCTGTCTTCCAGTCCACCCCAGCTTGAGGGCGTGCGACACTTCTGCCCATACAATACTTCAAATGGGCTCATTTGCAATGATGTATGATAGTCATTATTGTACACGAATTCGACCAAGTGCAGATAATCTTCCCACTTGGTTGGTTGCTGCATTACGTATGCTCTTAACATGTCTTCCACCACCTGGTTCACCTGTTCTGTTTGTCCGTCAGTCTGACGGTGATAAGCTGTACTGAAATTCAGTTGAGTCCCTAATTCTTCAAACAACATTTTCCAAAATACCGATGTAAATTTTACATCACGGTCTGAAATTATTGTTTTTGGTAACCCATGCAGCCTAAATATATTCTGCATAAAAACATGGGTGATCTGCACAGCTCTGTAAGTAGATTGTAAAGGTATAAAATGTGCTAATTTACTTAACTTGTCCACCACCACCCTGATGGAGTCGTTATTTTTCTTTGACTTGGGCAAGCCCGTTATGAAGTCCATGGAGATGGTTTCCCACTTCCATTTCGGAATGGGTAATGGTTGTAATAACCTCGTAGGGTGTTGGTGTTCTGCTTTAATTTGTTGGTACTCCAGAAAATGTGCCAAGTGTTCAGCCACATCTTTCTTCATACCCTGCCAATAATATTCTTTTCGGAGCGCAGTGATCATTTTCTGATACCCCGGGTGTCCAACATAGTGACTTCTATGAAATTCATCCAAAATCAGGTTTTTAATGTTGTTTTGATTGGGCACATACAACCTTTTCTTATAATACAACATTCCAGCAACATCCATAGCATAACCTTGCTGATTTTCCTTGCTGGTTGAGTGTTGCGCTTGCTGTTTTATTTGCTAATATGCGGTGTCTTATTCTACTATCCTCTTAATCATTTATTCGAAGGTGCTTGTCCCTTTACTGCAAGAAATCTCATATAGACATTGTAATTTTCGACTTAAAGTGTCCGCCACCCGGTTCTCTTTCCCTTTCAAATGCTTGATCTCGAAATCAAAACCACTTAAGAAATCCACCCACCGTGCTTGCCTAGCATTTAAGGTGGGCTGGCTAAAATAACTGGTCAGACTATGGTGGTCTGTTAATAATAAAAAATTTCTTCCCATAAGATAATGTCGCCACATTTTTAAGGCATGAATGATGGCTGCCAACTCCAAATCATAAGCGGAATATTTCTGCTCATGCTCTTTTAATTTTCTTGACTCATAAGCAATCACCTTCCCTTCTTGCATCAACACACTTCCTACCCCTTCCTTACTTCTGTCCTTACACACCACATAATCTTTACTAGGATTGGCTATGTTTAGAATGGGTGCGGTGGTGAGCAGATGCTTAAGTTGCTCAAAACTCTTTTGGAATTCTGGGGTCCACCTAAAGGTTCTTCCCTATTTCTGTAAGGAAGTGATAGGATAAGCTACTCGCGAAAATCCTTCTACAAACCGTCTGTGATAACCTGCTAATACCATGAAGGACCTGATGTCTACCATATCCTTTGGTACCAGCCATTCCATTATGGTCCTTATCTTTTTGGGATCCACTGTAATCCCTACTTTAGTGATTATATGTCCCAAATATTGTATCTGTTCCTTAAAGAAATCAAACTTGCTGAACTTGGCATATAACTGGTGTTTTCAGAGGGTTTGCAGTACCAATCTGAGGTGCTCCTTATGCTCCTCCATAGTTCGGGAATATATCAATATATCATCAATAAAAATCAGCACAAACTTATCCAAATACTGATGAAATATGTTGTTCATTAAACACATAAAGGTTGTGGGGGTGTTGGTTAACCCAAAGGGTAACACCACAAACTCATAATGACCATATCGTGTTCTAAAAGCAGTTTTAGCTATGTCTTCTTCTTTAATCCTGATTTGGTGATACCCTGATCGCAAATCAATCTTGGAGAATACTGTTGCTCCTTTTACTTGATCAAAAAGTTCATCAATACGGGGTAGAGGATACTTATTTTTGATGGTCAATTTATTCAATTGATGATAATCCATACACATGCGAAGGGTCTTGTCTTTCTTCTTAATGAACAATACCAAGGCTCCCTAGGGGGACACACTGGGGTGAATGTAGTTTTTGTCTAACAGCTCCTGTAATTGCATTTTTAACTCTGTCAATTCTAGTATTCTCATTCTTTAGGGTGCTCGGGATATCAGGGCTGCCCCTGGCACCAATTCAATGGTAAAATCTATGTCTCTCTTGGGTGGCAGTCTAGGAATCTCTTCCAGAAACACTTCAGAAGATTCTTGTATCATAGGAATTCTTTCCAATGCGGTTGTTTTATTTTTGAGTTGGCATAACCCACTTGGATGGCATAAATCTGACATCATTTCCTAATACATTTTGCTAACTGAGAGGTGGTTATTGGCCGAATCTACACTGGTCGCTTAATTCCTTGCATCTCTTGCCTTGCTCCAAGCTCATATTTGTAACAGATAGTCTTTGTTTTACAATTAATTATGGACTAGTGTTTTTCTAACCAGTCCATACCAATCAGTACATCATACGAACCGAGGGGAAGCACGTTTAAATCTACCATCACTGGTTGTCCTACAATCTTTAAAGAGCAGTTATTGACCTTAGCAAGCACTCATCTCTTTGCCCCTGTTGCCAGCTATACTAGCCAAGGATCCTTAAATTTAACTGGTTGCAATTTAAAATGCTCCACAACCTTAGGACTAATATAACTTAACATAGCTCCAGGATCAATTAAAATAGTTACAGCAAGGTCTAAAATCTTACCTTCAAATTCCACCATGGTCGGCTGGTACTCCGCCTAATGATCTTCCAGAGCAGCATTACTCCTTGGTAAACTATGTCCTACATCGTCGACTGTAGATGCTTCATGGATCTAGGAAACCTATTCAGTTCCCTTTCATTGAGGATAGTTTTAAACGTAATGAGGCCCACCGCAACCCCAACATTGCACTGGAGGCCTTGCTGTACCTTCATTGTCTATTTTTCCAGGTTGTTCATTGATTCTTGACTCATTGGTTGGCTTTGACCTAAGTGGATTCTTTTGTATATTTCTGCTGTTTTACTCTTTGGCAAATCCTTTGTTACCACCACCTCAATTTCCTTTATTATTTCTAGCCAACTTGTTGCTTCTCTTATCAATCCACCTTTTACCTAGAATTTCTCCCTTCTATTTATTTTGCTAGTAACAAATCCTGGCTTTACGTATTACCCCATCCATCTTCTTTGGGTTGTCAAATTCAATTCTTTCCCTCATGTTCTGAGGTAAACTACTAACAAACCTTTATACTTTAGCCTTTTCCTCTCAAATATAAGGCACATAATGGAGCAATGAAGTAAAACGAGTGATAAACTCATTCATAGTTTGCTGTCCCAGTCGCAGGTCATGGAATTCTCTTGCTTTTTCATCATAAAAATGTTTGGTCAGGTATCTTTCCTTAAAGTATTTTTGAAATTTTTCCCAAGTTATATTCTGTTCACTTACTCCTCTTACAATCTTAACTTCTTCCCACCACAGGGTGGCTTTTCCCTGTAATTGGAAAATGGCCAACCATGCCTTGAGGTTGTGATCGTATTCATATAGCTGGAAGTATTTGTTCATATTAATCAACCATACCTTAGCTGCCTCCTCTAATTCTCCATCAAAGTGTGGCAGCTTGATCTTATGAAACTCCCCTTGCAACTCTATCCGTTACCTTTTTGATGTCTGTTGCTCGGAAGCATTATCAGATCGTTCTTCTCGTTCTTCCTCCCTTCCTTCTGACTCTTCTGGCTTTGTGTGGTGATTTTGCTCCTCAAACACCCTTTGTTGTTGAGTGCTAGGATTCAGGGGTTATTGATTCTACTTGTTCGATAGGCTTTTTATAATCCTTTCCTATTCCATGGTTAACCTTACGTTATCCTCCCGCAATTGGGCCATTTCATTTTTCCACTCCTGCACTGTCTCTAATATGGCAAGATTTGTATTGCGAGCCTCCTCTCCGAGCTGTACCCATAACTATGGGTTATTTTCAGGGCCTGTTGCAGGTCCCTGACCCACCAAAAACCTATGTGAAACACTGTTTGCTCTTCTCATATTAGTAGTCTTCTGTTTTCCTATACTTAACATAAGAAGAGTAACAGAAGAAGGGTTAACGCATTAACTAATTTTCTTTAAATACACAATAGAAATGGAAATAAAATGAATACACTTTATCAGTTTATTTTATTTCCAGAGGCCACAGTTTTTGAAACTTGGCTCTGATACCACTTGTAATGTCTCCACCTTATTAATTTATGGAAATTACGTCTCTCATAAAAAAAATTACCGTGACTATAAAGTTTCTCCACATTATGTAATCTTGGTAAATACGCAACTCTAGATTTTGGTTTAATCATTATCGTACTAGCATCATTTATACGTAATTTAATTCTAAGGATTGGTTTCATGCCAGAGAGTCCATGCTGCTTGCATATATATATATATATACTCTATTCTGCACTTTATGCTAGGCCATCACATGGCTTGCCATGCCTACTGCAAATGTTATTAACTCTGCTCGTTCCATCCTGTACATGGCTGGGTAGGCTATCCAGTCTTATCTGCCATCTGGAAACTCGCCCTCATCAATGGTGCAAAACATCTCCCACGATCCGACGACGACGATCTTCTCGGAACTCATCTCATCTTTGGCATGCAATGAGAATGACCTCATTTGTTGGGCAACACTCTCACGGAGCCTGCTCTAGTTTGGCTCTTCCATTAGCAGCCTTAGTGTGGTAGACACACAAGATTTCGATCATTCTGTCGGTTTTGTTTAGGCTCAGGGTTTGGCAGCGTTCAAGACTCTTCAGGTAAAATGTGTTTCTCGCTGAGCTATTCATGCTACCCTTGTAAACTTACATAGCTGGAAGCGCTTCTCGTATACAGCCGATCTAAATATGTTTTCATTTATGTGGAACTCATGCTACTCGTAGGATGTTCTAGGTACAGCTATGGCTCTAAGCTATACCAGAAGAAGGGATGCTCCTTCAGTGGTGGCTTCGACATCTCCCGAGTAAGTCATATTTAGATTGGAAGCTTTCTGGCATTTTCCTTTTACTTTTTTTTTCATGTCTGTCTTAGCTGTTATGTATTAGTTTTTATCAGTCACATTATTCTAATGCCATGTGGCTATGGCTCCATGCAAGATCCCTATTGACCACCTCAAAACTTTTGGTTGCATCTGATGAGAAGGCGCTCCTCCAGCGTTGGGCTCTAAGGGTTTCTAGGTATGAGTTCATCCTGGCCTGGTGCCCTCGAGCTGAAGGAATAAGACTTAGGGTGATATCTGGGTCATAGTTCTTAACAAATTTTATGACTTCTTGGTCTTAATGACTGCACCCAGAATCATTTGGCTAGGATTTTCAAGGGGTTTTCCCAAGTTCGGTGAAGGGACTTTCCTTCTGGGGTTTTCTTCTATATATGTTTTCGTTAATTAAGAGCATTGTTCCTATTACAGATTCGGTGCTTTCTGCTGCACAAGATTATCCGGTCTCTGGCAAATTTATTAGTTTTTATTTATATCAAGATTCCAAGTTGAAGAACTATTTAAAATTCTCTCAGTTAAATGTGAATGACCGGGTGCATAGCTGGGGCTTCGCCTGCATGCATTGAACCCTTTTTCCTGTTATTAATTTATCACATTTGTTTGGCATATCCATAAACTCGCGTGATTATTTGTTGGGTCTATTCTATTTTTCATGGAAATATTCTCGTGGCAGCTATGTGTTTTTAAGTTGAGATGTGGCCTTCGGCCAGCACAGAATTCTGTTCATTACTTATAAAATTTGAATGACAGTTACAAAGTTATTTTTTTTATAACCGCATTTGGGTTTTGGCTTCACTCTTACTGAGCGTAAATCTGGTTTGTCAATATCAGAGCCTGTACATTATAGGATCATTGTGTTTTTACTTTCCCTTGAAAACCAATTTCTTTTATAAGATTGCCTTCTATTTTGCAATTCCTATGGCTTTATAATCATGAGGGTTCTCATCCCTCAAATAGTTCCATTACGACCCGATAGGTTCGTTGTTGCTCCAAATTCAGGGATTCTTAGACCCTTTTGCGGTTCGTAACCTTGACCATGGGGCAGAGCAACCCATCTTCACATACCCCGGACTTGTTATCTGCTACAGAACTTGGTTATTCTGCTTTTGCATTTATCTTTAGGGTTCTTTCAATGAGACACTTATTAACAGTTCCTCATTTATTCAGCTTCTACATTTGCCTTTAGGTTACGTACTAATGAGACATCTAATATCAATTCTTTATTAGTCGTGTGTCAGAGAAAGCTTTTCCTCTTCCACGGTTTTATTGAAGAACTAAACAAGGTCCTAGGGTTCTTATTTTATCATGCAATTCTCATATTTGAAATTACAAAAGCCCAGGTGGCCTATCTTGCTTTTCCTCACTATGGTCTTAACTTTCATTTCCGTTTTGAATGGAACTATAAAAGAATTATAATCTTTCTTTGTTATAGAATTATATCTCTCTTTGTTACATAATTTTTCTACCAACATTCTATAGACTGTCGGAATGGAGTTTTTCAATAAAGTAGAAATTTAACTTTCTAGTCTGAATAGAGTTTTGAAACAGAGAATGTAACCAATTTCTTAAATGGGAATGTCCCACCTAGACCATGGCACTTACAATTAGTACCTTTCGGAAATAATAACTCTGTTTATAAAGAAACTTTCTATATCTATTTTGGTTATAGCTCTAGGAACCTGTTGCTTACAAAAAAATAACACTTCTAACTCAGTTTAGATAATAGCACAGAATTCGGTTGGTACCTCATACCTGGGTTGCTTCCAAGTGAGTAACTCCAGAAGAAGAGGTCACCTCTAACTCTATAGCTAGTCAAACCACCCGACCATGAGATTGTCTTTCGAGACCAAATCTCCCCCCTAGCTTGCTCAAAGACGTACTGTCTTTTGCAGGTTGCTCGTGCTCTGCGCCCTTGCTATCTAATCATCACTAGACATAGCAAGCTTTCTCCCTTTCTTTTCCACTACCTGTCCCTACAATGCAATTTTTCCTTCCCCCCTCTTCCTTTTCCTGGAAGCCCACCATGGTTAGGGGAGGTAGTTAGCGTTCAGCAACTATTTCTTTTTAACTTCCCTCCTCAGAGTTTACTTGATCTCCTCTTCACTAGGAAATCATTTCTCATTTTTCAATAAAATAAAAACATTAATTAATTCAAACAGATAGTAACCACAATCCTTCAGTTTGTTTTCACTATGGTAAATAAAATATTTACAACATTCTGGGGATATTACATATATTCACTTCCTTATCATATTTAAACTATGAGTAAATATCTGCTAATATAAAATCAAAATAGAATTCCCTACTCTATTCAGAAATTGATAAATGTTAATTACCTTTGCTAGTATATCAATGTACTTTTATGCTATAACAGTAAAAGTATATTCCTTCTACTAATATTGATTGATTTGGTAAGAGCACTTATATGTTTCCTTATTATTGCATGTAACCTTTTGTTTCTGGAAGGTCTCTCCACCTAGCCTCAGAAATGGCAATTACATCCAGATTCTCCCTCCGAGCTCTTTTAGCTCTGACAGTGATGAACAATTGGGCACCTTGGGCGTCAAGACTCTCTCCAGCCTCAAGCCTTGTACCCCACAACTGTTATCATAGTTTTCTTTCCCACTGGTTAAGTCTTGCCCAGCTCAAGGAAGAATTCAACACAAGCCAGTTCCTCCAACCCCCAAGGGTTTTGCCATTTTTCCTCTTAAAGGAAAAGGGTGGAGGAACAGTTGTAACTATTCTCAGAAGTTAATTCAATTGTTTCTCTAGTCTTTTAACAAACTGATCCACAACCCCCTAGGGTTCTGCCCTTTTTCCTCTTAAGGGAAAAGGGTGGAGGAACAATTGTAACTGTTCTTAGAAGTTAATTCAACTGTTTCTCTAGTCTTTTAACAAACTGATCCATAATCTTTTAATTAATAATTAACAACATGTTCAACTGTTTCTCTAGTCTTTTAATAAACTGATCCATAATCTTTTAATTAATAATTAACAACATGTTTTCTGGCTTTTCAGCCTAATAGTTTTAATAATTCAGAATAAAAAAAAGTAAAATTAACAGTGATAATTAAACTTGGTAAAACAATTTATGATAGATAGCTATATGTTACATATATAATATTTGTTAATATTCATTAAAATAATAATATATTAAATGTTAAATTATAATAATATATTAAATGTTGAATTATATTTATATGAATATATAATCTAATTTAATATAAATAACATTAATAAAAATTATTTTTTAATGATTAATATTTATTATTAAGTAAATGTAATATTAAATTATATTATTAGATAGGCCCAAAATTACAAGTGGTCACTTGAAATTAAAAAAAAGTGGCCAGAGAACAAACAATGCTTCAACCACTCACACTACGATCTCTTGACATAAAATAAGAAATTGTTATTAACGTTATGTTAATAGGGAATACAGATTATATGTAAGGATTAGTTAGAATTATTTATCTAAAGAAGTTATTACTTCTTTTTTTATCCATATATATTTTTTAGAATCTCATAATTAAACACTAATGTTTAATGTTGAATTATTATCAAAAGAATAATATAATTTATTTTGATAAATTTTATTCTTTTTTTAATTGTAAATTAATACATATTTAATTTGGGGTTGTTTATATGTGAGATTTTTCGAAAAGTTTTTTGGTTTATTTTTTAATTTAATTTGTTTAGAATCTAAAAGGGATTAATCAAAATCACAAGTTTTCCAAGTGAAATTTTCACAATTCAAGTGCCCTAAAAATTAGTTTAAACAACACAAATCAAGATTTGGTCATAAATTGTTTTGCTAGATTCAATAAAAAATCTGCCAAAAACTCCAAAATGTTTCACATATAAACAACTCCTATCTAATTTTAATATGGAAAGAAAATATATTTTTCATTATAAAAGCAAATAATTATATTATAATGTGATAAAGTAATTTAGTGTTTATATAGACATTTAACTTAGAAAAAGCAAAGGAAGTTATAGTTTTTTTTTTGGGGTAAAATTGAAAAGAGATGTAAACTATTTTGAAAATCATATGTTCCACATATAAACAACTCCTATCTAATTTTATTTTGGAAAAAAAAAAAAAAATTCATTATAAAAGTAAATAATTCTATTATACTTTGATAAAATGATTTAGTGTTTATATAGGCATTTAACTTCGAAAAAGAAAAGGAAGTTATATTTTTTTTTGGTAAATTGAAAAGAGATGTAAAATATTTTGAAAATCATCACAAAGTGCATCGTAAGAAATGTAATGTAAATTAATTAATTTTAAAAATAAATACTATTAGGAAAATGATAAAGTTTGTGAAAACGAAGTGAATTTGATAAGTATTTTTAAATTTTCCTATACATGAATTTTGTATTTGTATTTAATAATTATTAATATAAAACTGTTATTTTTAAATTATAACTAAAATTTATTTATAATATATTTTATAATCCAAAAAAATAATTCAAATGCACAAAATTCCAGTGACACCCTCCATTGAATTCTAAACCTAGAAATCGGACTTTAAAAACGTAAAAGTGGAAACCACTTTTTTAATAAGTGGGAATGCACCGCAATTAACTATTACAAAATTTCAAACTTTCAAACGTCTTTTTAGCCATTTTTAAAAATTTAAAAGTTTTTTAAACTTTTCATTAATTTTTTTAAGTTTTGTTTTTCAAATTCTACCAATTACCATTTATTATAAAATATTACTAATCTTGATTTATGAAGCAAAAATAATAAGAAGTCTACTAATCAAAAACAAATTATTAGAGAGTGAGAATAAAAGTGATTAAAACAAAGAACATACTTATTCTCTCAAGATTTAGGATAAAATATTCAAGGTTTTTTGGGTTAAGAAGGAGGAAATGCCTCCCATATTGACATGACTTTTTTTAAGTTGACTAATTTTCTCTTTCTTTTTGGACCGAGGCCTTAATGTTCTTGTGCTTCTTTTTCCTATTCTTCTTGACCATCTTGGGGTTATCTTTTAAAGATTGCATATGAACCCCTCAATGGGGATTTGAAGAACTCGAACCAAATTGAGGAATATCTATTTGATAGTTTGACATGGATTGTAGATATTATTGAGGAAGGCCTTTGCCATAGCAATAATGGGTGGAACATCTATCCATGTCTTCTATGAGGTCTTCAGTCTCATCCTCTTCCATTATTGAGTTAGTTTGCTCCTTTGGTAGAGAATTTCACATATTACCTTATGGATTCTTTTTATTGGGATCTATTGGGAGTGTAAAACACTGAGGAAAAACTCCAACATCTAACTGTGGGACTAACTGATTAACTTCATGCACTAGATTCTTGTTCGAGGAGGAGAGATATGTAAACATGTTTCTAGATCTAGGTTTCTGACTAGAATTTGTGTCTCCCTATGGTCTCAGACTCTTTGTGCTTTAGAAGAAAAGAGAGTGGAAGCCATACTGAGACAAGAAAGAGGTATTCCTTCTTAGAGTGTACCACTCTTTCCAAAATTGCATGAAGAACCTGTTATTATTAAAAAATTAATGCCCTCCAAAAACCCTCATTTTATCTTCTAAGCTAGAAAAGAATATTGCAAAGAAATCTCTTGTTCCTAGCTCCATATCTATTTGTCCCTTGAGGTTCCATTTATTTTGGATACAACCGATCAGAGAATTTTCATAGGTCCATAATTCAATGAACTTGCAGATAAGAGCATTATTCTGCATATATTAGACATATTCCACAATCTTTTTAAAAATGTGACATCTTACTTTGGATCTTGCACCCCTTTTAGCACAAAACTCCCTTGAATTTTATTTTTCTAGAGTGCTTCAAGCAATGGTCTCTTAGAGTGACTAGAATCCCCATTACCTCCAATCGTACTTTGAAATGGACATGGATGGTGAGGATTTTTGAAGGGATTTCTAGCCTATCCAACATTCCTGCAAACTCCTAAGACTATATTGCTAAAGGAAGGGGTCTATCCGTCTATCCCCCCGCCATTGAACTAGAAATTGATGGTTATACAAAAGAAACCCTAGTTGAAAACCCTATGAAAGATGTCAAGCCACAAATATTTATGTATTTTTTTGTTTCCTAAGTTGTGTGAGTCCTAAGATGAATGCATGCTTAACCTTTGGCTTGAGAAACCACAAAGCATGGGCCTCTAAGCCATTAAAATCACCCAAGGATCACACTAGGACTAGGCCACACCAACCCTTAACAAGGCTGGATTTTTGTCCATGGAGTTTCGAACCTATGCCCTTCACATCATGGAGTGGTTTAATAATACACCCCATTACTATCTATTCTAAACCTGGTGGGAAAACATTTATATCATTTTATATATTTATATTTTATTTAATTAATTTTTAATTATAGTTTAAATGTTTTATGCTTTAAACTTTCTTTTTCAAATATATTTTTTGAATCAATTTTTTATAATTGTGATTTTAAATTGTTGAAATTATATAATTAAAATGCCTTAACAATGTTAAATCAATTTATATATTGAAAAATGTAATTTAAATAATACAAGATATTCATTTTCCCAACCATCATGTAGCCAAATTCAAATAAACTTCTATAATTACAATATAAAATTATTAAAATTTCATAATCAAAATACTCTAAAAATGTTAAATTAATTTATATATTAAAAATATAAATAAAAAAACCAACATTATCGTTTCCTCTTAATAATTATGTTGCTGAATTGAAATGATATTATAAAAATAAATTAAAATAAAATAATTAAACTTATCCTTATTTCTTATTAATATTGGAAAAATTAAAAAATTAACCATTTTATTTTAAAATTTGAAATAAAACATATAAATGTGTAACATAAAATAATATAATTTTTTAAATTTAATTTTCCATATATTTGTATTAAAATTTCACACATATAAAATTATTCTAGTTATCGAATCAAATCAAATCAAATCAATTATATATATCGTAATCTTTTGAAACCAAAACGTATGGGTGAGGCGAGGCCTCATAATCCTATCCATCTCCATATTTAAGTTCCACCATGACATTGATGACGAAACTGATGTTGGACTCAACTTCATTCACAAACCTTGCGTTGCAGAGTTTAGGTCGAAAATCTGGCTACAAAGTCAAAGGTCAGTTTTGTGGTTGGGCTATCCAATAATACAAATTTACAAGTTTTAAATACAAGTTTTAAATGGGGTGGCTAGTTCTCTGAAGAGACATTATATATTAGGTCAGTCTGTACATATACATCGCATTAATCAACATCATTATTACATAATCGCTACACAGCAGCATCGCAATAAAAAATCAAAACCAAGCAAAGAGCGAATAAACCATCAACCCCGCCGTTGAAACATACACTCGCGTGCATTACACTTGAAACATGCAACTTCCTTTCACTATCAACAATATTTCGGACGTGAACTCATCACTTGCACTAAGGGCGAGCTCACACCCCGTGCATTCAAAATTTCTTTATGGACCTAATAATTTCGACGTGTTTTCCTGTACACCAAATTTAAAGTTTCAGTTTGTATTAATTATTATGATGTGCATAATGTTGACTATATTGACCATCATGAAGTTAATATTTAATCTGATGGTATCGTTTCAATTTGTTATAATTATTATGATGAGCAGAATGTTGACTATATTGACCAATATGAAGTTATTATATTAGATGAAGTTTAGGACCTTTTACAATGAAAGTTATATTCCAATTAACATTTTTCAATAAAAGTTATATTATTGGAATAATAATTTTTTAATAAGTATTAGTTTGGTTTTTTTTTTCTTCTTTTCGTTGGTTCAATAGAAAAGGTTGATTAGAGGTATGGAATTTAACAATTGAACTAATTTTAAAGTTTTTTGAATTTAGGCTTGTGTGATTTATAATTATAAATGTTAAGATATTTTTCGGTATTAATCACATAAGAGTTTTTTGTTGATGTGTTTTGAACTATCGTGTGGTTCATTATCAGGACAAGATGAGAGTAAGATCATGGCGCCACATTGGTATTAATCACATAAGAGTCATTTTTCGACGTGTTTGAAACCATCCACTGTGGTTTATCATAAGAACAAGATGCAGAGTAAAAACCACATTAAATAGCAAGGAGGGGATAATTTTTTTTAGTAGTTAGTATGTTGGCAGTTTAACTAAATAATAAAATAAATTAATTGTAATGACTAAGAAAAGAAGAATGTTAAAAATATTAAATTATAAAATAATCCCTATAAAGATTAAATTTGACTATCTAATTAATCAACTATTAAAAAAACTATAAAATGTTGAGACTGACTAAATATAATTACTAGAATAATTAAATTCATAAAAAAACTAAATAAATGAATCTCACTACCAAAGTAAATTATATAGAAGCACTAAATTAATACTTTATAAATATTTAAAATAAACTTCTTTACACTGATAAAGAATGACTAAAATCTTTTTTGATTTAAACAATAAAAATGTTACGACTAGTTAAAAAAAAATATAAAAAAGAAATAAAAATATAATAAATATTTATTTATGAAAATGTTATACTTTTTATGAATAACTACACAAATGATCCGTCATAGAAAAAGGAAAACTGATTTAAAAATTACAATCTACTTTAATATTCAAATAAAGTTACTTTAATATTCAAATAAAATTTAGCACTTTTAAAGTGAAAAATTAATAATGAATAAAATGAATAAAAAAAATAAAAGAGATAAATAAAATTTTGGAAAAAAATAAAAAAATTAAAACTAAGAGGAAAAGTCAGCGATTCAATACCTACTAACTTTCCAACTATCGGTTTAGATTTCTAGATATTTTTTTAATTTTTATAGATTCCCTAAACTTACAGTGATGATAATGATCAATTTCCGAGGCATCTTGTCAATTTCTATAACTTCCGTGAATTTATGGTGATGGTAATGGTCAATTTTAGCAAGGACCCAGGGGTAGTCAATACAGATATGATGTTTAGTTTTATCCACATATTTAACCAAAATGAAAGATAAAAATACTATTTTACTTATTTTTTATTAATAATTTGTTTTATGTGAATAATGTTAATTATATATATATATATATATATATATAATTTAATCAAATATTTATGAAATATTATAGATTGATTAGATTTTAATCATATAATTTTGTCTCTAAAAATTCTAATACATTTAAAAATCGAAGTATTAAGATTTAAAAAATAATAATTAAACTAAAATTTTGTATTAAAAAATAATACACTCCACTCTCTTATTCATATGTATATGTATATGATCTAAATATGACCATGGTTATTATATTATATGCCTACCTAGTGCATTTGTATCTTATTCATATGTATATGATCTAAATATGACCATGGTTATTATATTATATGCCTACCTAGTGCATTTGTATCTTTCTCCATGGAAGCCATGACTGTTATTTGTTCACATTAAAGTTTTGTTAAGGTGGGTCATGACTAATATATGATGAAAGCCATATGCTTTACCTGGCGAATGAGAACGTAGATATTTGAGTGGTCTAAATTAATTAATCAGTTATGGTTCCCTTTGACTAATCTGCCACTACATCCGCAATTCAAAGACTAGGTTCTCAGCCTTCTTAACTGCAACTGTGACGGCCACCTCAAACTCCGTGTAACACACGGAAAGAAGAGATGACACATCAATTATGGGTCATGGCTTGGACGAATTCAAGGCGGTGGGCATGGTGTACTTGCCTTGTAACTCACGGCACTCATCTCCTTTCTCTTTGTTTTGGATTTTCAAAATCATTATCTTTCTCTTCATTTCTATTTTGAAAATGAGAGAAATTTTAAAATTAGCAATTACATTGGAAGATGAAAAAAAAATAAAAAAATCTATAAATATTGAAGTATTTTATTTTTAAATTTGGTAAAGTAAATTTTTAAATAAATACAATAGAAAAGTTTATGTGATGTGATATTATGAAAGTAAATTTTATTATAATGTATTATTTTGCATCATGCAAATTTTGTTATATGTTTATGTTATATGTTATTGTATTATATAGATGTAAACTTTGTAGTGATGTTGTCTATTTCATAGTTGTAAATTTTATTCCAATGTGCTATATCATATGCATGAAACTTTGTTATACTATAATGTGTTATTTAGATATAAACTTTTTAGTTATGTGTTGTATTACTAAAAGTGTTTTTTCTTATGAAATTGTGAAATGCATTAGAAGATGTTTTTGTTCCACTATATAGTGTTACACTCAAATATATTTTTATCATGAGACATCAAATCACATATAATATAAGTGCAATGCATTAGAAGATGTTTTTGTCCCACTATATAGTATTACACTCAAATATATTTTTATCATGAGACATCAAATCACATATAATACAAGTGCAATGCATTAGAAGATGTTTTTGTCTCACTATATAGTATTACACTCAAATATATTTTTATCATGAGACATCAAATCACATATAATACAAGTTTCTATTTGTGTGATACGCCACACTTCAAATTTTCCTTCATTGTGACACTTTTTAGTGCATATCACCAAAGCTAAAGTATGTGAGGATAGCCCTGATTGAATCAATGGTTGTAGAAGACTTTCATTCATGGGGATTTTCCTTCATTGTTTTGCACCTTTTGAAGCTGAAATTTCCTTTGTTGCATCATTCGTTTTGCTTACTACATTGTATCACACTCAAAATGCCTTCACTCACAACACAATATGTTAGATTAAATTTTTTCTTGTCTCAATGCATTGTATTGCACTCAAAGGATTTTTTCATGACATGCCTTATCACATGCATATCTATTTTTATCATATATATCACATTGCATAAAAGTTTGTATTTTTATGATACATCTATAACTTCTTCAAAGTTTTCTTCACGATGGAAAATCACTAAAATGCCTTGTCTGATGAAATAACATATCACATTAAAAATTGTTGTTGTCACAACATAGTGCACAATACACTTCATCAAAATTTTCTTCACCATAAAAAATATTTTGCTGCATTACAGACAAGCCCTAGTGCACATGGATGATTCTTATTGAATCTATGATCTTTTAATGAATCATATCATGCATAGAAAAATAAAAGGTTTTAGATAGACATCTGCCTATATAAGAGGATACCTAGTGCACGTGGATGACCCTAATAGAATCTATAGTAATTTAATGAATTAGATTATGCACAAAAACACTAAAGGTTGCAGAAATACATCCACTTCTATAAGATGATACCTATTGAACATGGATGTTTTAGAATAGGCCAATGGTTATTTAACGCAATCAATGGTCCTCTCGTTGTTAGTGATGCATTAGAGGTCACAAGAGGACATCAATTTTATAAGGAGATTTAATTACAATGTAATAAGGGAGACACATGGTTGACTATGATTAACCATGGTGGACTATGTTTGGTTATGGTTTACCATGGTTGATGATAGTTGACTATATTTGAAATTTAGTGGATCATTGTTGAGTATGGTTTATTACATTGACCATGGTTGAGAATGCTTTACCCTAGCTAACTATAGTTCACCATGGTTGACAATGGGTGGTCGTGTTTAACATTATTGATCATGTTTGACTATGGTTAATAACGTTTAATTAAAAATGATATCAATGACATCGTTTGCTAATGGTTGACCTTGTTTTACTACGGTTGACATTGTTTGACCATAAAATATTATGGTTTGGACATCAATGATAATAGTTTGCCCTAGTAAACCATGTTTGGATATGGTTGATGCAACATGCCTAAAAGGTTCTATTGGATTGTGAGGTACCCCAATGTTTGTGTCACATTGTAACATTTATCTTCATTTCCTTAAGGAAAATTACTACATTCTCTGTGTTCACTCTGATTCACCTGATTGACCATGATTAACCATGATTGACTATGATTAAGCATGTTGATTACATTTAACTATAGTTGGGTAATGTGGCATGAAATTGTCCATCTTAGTTTGTCTATGTCAAATTGCTACATTATTGATATTAATCATTGTTGACTTATATGGAAATTTTATGTTGCTGAATGGCTTTGCTGCACTATGACATTCCAAGGGGTTATGTCAAATTTGCAATGTCCCTTAATGGATATGTCACATTATGAAATTCATGTAGGTAGACTCATGTTGATTTGTAATGTTCTTGAAGGGTAATGTGACATTGAAATGTTTATGAAAGGATATTGATGCAGGAGCATCCTTGGCCATGAGCAATCCTCATCATCCAAAAACATGTTTTTGTTGAGTAGGTAATAATTTCTACTACTCCCATGTATTTTAAATTTGTTGATACAATTATTATGTTAATTGTTGACACACACAAATGGTAGTTGTTGCTACTCTTTTACCTACATTTTGTGAAAGAAACGACTACTCTTGAGTTGCTAACACTCCTTGATCTAGGTGGATGTTGGTGGCCAACCACCTATCCCATTTGGACCCCCACAACTGTCTCTTTCAGTTTTTCAGTTTCTGTAATTGTAGCACAATTTACTATTTTTAGCAGTTTTCGGGTCCTAAACTTCCGAAGACATTCTGAGGCCCTAAACGACGTTTTATAGACCCATGTTGCTCTTCCCAAAGTTATAGTCCTTGGATAGATTTTTTTAACGAGCTATTGTATGCGTCATACAGAGATCGGATGCCAAAGTTATGACCCCGGGAAGTTGATGTACCAATTTACCCAATCGGGGCCCATAGTTTGGCATTTCATCTTTTAGGGTTAGGTTTTTGGATGTTTAGGGTTTTCCATTGTTTCTCAACAATAAATAGGCCTTCGATCCTCATTGTAACTCAGTAAAGAGGCATGTAGCTGCCACATCTCTTCTCAGAGATAAGCTACCATCGCCCTAGCTGGTTTATTTCCATTTCTATTTGTAATCATATTTCAGTATTTTACATTAATGAAATGAAGTACTATTTCTGCTGCATATCTGTGTTTATGGTTATCTCTGTAATTTGTTGCGTTCCTGTTTAAATTCGGATCAATGGTATCAGGGTGGATTGTTTTTTCTCTGTTTTTCTTTGCATGTCCCCAAGGAGGTTGGGATATAAGGAGTTAGGGCTTGAACTAGTTGAACCTTTACCTACATTTTATGAAAGAAACGACTACTCTTGAGTTGCTAACACTCCTTGATCTAGGTGGATGTTGGTGGCCAACCACCTATCCCATTTGGACCCCCACAACTATCTCTTTTAGTTTTTCAATTTCCGTAATTGTAGCACAATTTACTATTTTTAGCAGCTTTTCGAGTCCTAAACTTCTGAAGCCGTTCTGAGGCCCTAAACGACGTTTTATAGACCCATGTTGCTCTTCCCAAAGTTATAGTCCTCGGATAAATTTTTTTAATGAGCTATTGTATGCGTCATACAGAGATCGGATGCCAAAGTTACGACCCCAGGAAGTTGATGTACCAATTTACCCAATCGGGGCCCATAGTTTGGCATTTCATCTTCTAGGGTTAGGTTTTTGGATGTTTAGGGTTTTCCATTGTTTCTCAACAATAAATAGGCCTTTGAGCCTCATTGTAACTCAGTAAAGAGGCATGTAGCTGCCACATCTCTTCTCAGAGATAAGCTACCATCGCCCTAGCTGGTTTATTTCCATTTCTATTTGTAAGCATATTTCAATATTTTACATTAATGAAATGAATTATTATTTCTGTTGCATATCTGTGTTTATGGTTATCTCTGTAATTTGTTGCGTACTTGTTTAAATTCGGATCAATGGTATCATAGTGGTTTGTTTTTTCTCTGTTTTTCTTTGCATGTCCCCAAGGAGGTTGGGATATAAGGAGTTAGGGCTTGAACTAGTCGAACCTTTGCAAGACCAGCCCTGCAAATCCCGACAGCCTCCCATGGTGGATGAGAAGAAAGACAAGGGGGCAAGAGCTCCTATTAAAATCTTGCTTGAAGAAGCTCTTGAGCGACAAAGGAATGCGATGATGGACAACTTTGCCCAGATCCTTCAGTGGCTACCCAGGGGCAATGCATTGGCTTCCAACAACTACATTGGAAATGCCACATCGTTTAAGGTACAAGTTAATTTTGAAATTCCCATTTTTGAGGGTCAAATAGATGCAGATGTCATAGATAAATGGTTAAATCTGCCAGAGGGTTATTTTCTATCCATGACTTTTCCGGTTGGGAAAATGTTATTTTCACTCTTCTCAGAGTAACCCCCCACGTCAAGGACTAGAGGGAAACCTATTGCGAGGAGAAGGATGAAAGTACGGGTTCACTATTTTCAGCCACACCCACTTGGAATTCCTTCCGAGATGCCATCAAGGAGCAGTATTACACTATAAAAATCTATGAGGACAAATAAATAAAGTAGACCACGCTGCGGCAAGGAAGGGTCCAAGATGTGCTAGAGTTCAAAAACATTTTTCATACCCTTCGCACACAGTTGGGTATCAAGGATTCTGAGCTGCATCTGGTACTCAAATACCACAGTTGCCTACACAGATACATCCAAGAAGAGATGGAGTTCTTGAACATCTCTTCGCTCGACACGCTATACCGATATGCTATGAAGATTGAGAAAAAGTTTAAACAGCAGAAGCGAGACTTTGGATCTACAAGTCCAAAGACCAAAGGACAAAGCAAAGGCGGGGTGATCCAAGACAACTCGTCAAAGCCGCAAGAAAAGAACAACACCATGAAGTCAAAGGACACAAGAAAGTGGTGTGAGTTTCACAAGATCCCCACTCACAACACAAGTGAGTGTCAAAACAAGCAGTCCCTGGTGGCTGAGTCGAAGGCTTCCGAATCAGATGCATGTTCCAACCCTGAGTCAGAACCTGACAAGGGGAATGGCAAAGGGAAGCAGATCATGGACACGGAGCCCAACGCCACTATTGCCACCGCCAAGATCCAGAAGAATGAGCCCAAAGATCCAGAAGAGGGGGAGCGTCTTTTCCACTCACAGATTTGGGTGAAGGGTTGGCCACTACAATTCATTGTCGACAGTGGTAGCCAAAAGAACCTCATTTCAGCAGGGGTCATGAACCAGTTGGGCCTACTGACTACACCACACTTGCAATTGTACAGTATAAGGTGGCTTCTCTAAGGAAGAGATCTTCGAGTTGGCCAGCAATGCCGCCTTCCCCACAACATCAAGCCCTTCACAGATGAGGTATTGTGTGATGTTACACCTCTCGATGTTTGTGATGTATTATTAGGTCAGCCATACTTGTGGAGGTGGCATGTTGTGTATGAGTCAAGGCCTTGTGCTATGATTATTTCTTTGGGTAATTCATTATACAGGATACTGGAGGTAGCCCCACCTACCGCCACCTCTTTGATCACTTCTAAGAAAGGCAACAAGCTCATCTCCCAGACTAGGAAATTAATTATCTGTTTGATTCACTCCCAAAGTAAAGGGAAGATCATCACCACATCCATGACCCCCACGAAGGGTTCCTCCATGCAGTAGTAGCAACAACAGAGGGATACGGTCATGAAAGAACATAGGAACAACTTCTCCTCACCCACAGGGGTACCACACAAGTTTCAGGTGGGCAACAAAGTTTGGTTACATATGCAGAAAGAATGCCTTACAAGAGCCCATCAGAAGCTCAGACCACTCTGACATGGTCCTTATAGCATTACCAAGGGTATGGGAAATAATTCTTTGGAGCATAGCATTCCTCCATTCCTTCGCCTACACCAAGTGTTCAGTGTGTACCACCCTCAACCATGCTTCCCACCATTACTGGACACATCAGCGATTGCAGAACAACTCACGAGGGACCAAGTTCAACAGATGGAGGAACTCAACGCAATGGGGACCATTGTTTCCTAAAGGAGGAGGAATGATCCAGGTGGATGTTGGTGGCCATCCACTTATCTCATTTGGACCCCCACAACTGTCTCTTTCAGTTTTTCAGTTTCTGTAATTGTAGCATAATTTACTATTTTTAGCAGTTTTTCGGGTCTTGAACTTCCGGAGCTGTTTTGAGACCCTAAATGACGTTTTTTTGGAAATATGGGAGCAACATGGGTCCATGGATTGATGTTTCTCTTCCCAAATTTATAGTCCTTAGATAGATCTTTCTAACGAGCTATTGTATGTGTCAAACGAAGATCGGATGCCAAAGTTACGACCCCGGGAAGAGTATGTACCAATTTACCCAATCGGGGCCTACAGTTTGGTGTTTAATCTTCTAGGGTTAGTTTTTTGGATTTTTAGGGTTTTCCATTATTTCTCAACAATAAATAGGCCTTCGAGCCTCATTTTAGCTTAGTTCAGAGGCATGTAGCTGCCACATCTCTTCTCAGAGATAAGCTACCATCACCCTAGCTGGTTTATTTCCATTTCTGTTTATAAACATATTTCAGTATTTTACATTAATGAAATGAAGTATTATTTCCGCTGCATATCTGTGTTTATGGTTATCTCTGTAATTTCTTATGTTCCTGTTCAAATTCGGATCACTCCTAGGATCACGTGTAGATACTCCTGCTATGTAGAGTTGCTGACAAATCCAAAATCGATAGTTGTTTAGTTGCATTGCTATAGGACAAACCCTACTAGATGCATTTCTAGAATGAGGCGTAATTTATGAATTTAGGTTTTTTGCAAGTTGAGAGGAGGTGAATCAATTCAATTTTTGAAGATGAAGAGGCCAGTGATATGGGAAGTAATTTTTTCAATGGAATACGAAGAGGTTAACATCATCGGACGCTATTAGTTTAGTCAAATATGAAGAGGTCGACAACATGAGGATAAATGGCAAGAACAATGAAGGAAACAAACCTTTTTCTACATTCAAACTTTTTCTTATGCCTCTCGGCTCTTGGACTTTTCGTTATTGGACTACTTGCATTGGTTTGGATGCAACATGCTTTTTAGAGACCACGATTGGCCACTATACAAGTTCACGAGGGTGTTTGTTGTTGTGTGTGGTGTTGTTGTGTAATAGTGTGGGAATTTCAAGCGCTTTAAGGACATTTTTCTGTAATATGAATTATTTTATGTAATAACACATTTGAATGAAATAAAAGATATTTGAATCCATTTCTATGTTATCATGAGACGAATTGAATTACTCTCTGTTTGTGCGCTATATTTTAGTCTATGCATTAATTAACATAGTAGCCAAATTTGAATGGCTTGGTATGTGTGCTCTATAACACTTATCCATATTATGTAGTCACTGTGAAAGCTACAGAACCTAAATTGTTTCAAGTGGTATCATAGAAAGTTTTGTTCTAGTATTTTCACCTTGATTTTCTTCATGTAAGAGGGTACCAAGAAACCTTGTTCAATGGTTGCACAACATGAGTGTTGAAGGTACAAGTTGGGTCACAAAATATGGGTTGAGGTTTGTGAATGTTGGTGAGACATTTGTAACTTGTGAGGATTCTACTGAGGAGAGGAGGAGTAGGAAATAAATATATAAAATATTTAAGATGAAGAATATAAGAGGTGGAGCATAGAAGAAATGGAGATGCGTAGGTAGATTCAAATCCTGAAGAAGAAATAGATGAATAATAGGAGGTTGAGGAGAGAGACCTAGTAGCGAGGTTGATTTAATATTTGAGAAATAGAGGTAGTGCAAGAGCTGAAGTTTCCTGTTATGATGGCAATATGAAAGATGATGTCATCGATTGGATTGGAAAACTTGAAAGATACTTTGGGTATGAAAATTTTTAGGATCCAAATTAGGTGAAATTTTCCATGACGAAGTTGAAAGGTCATGTTGCATTGTGGTGGGATATGTTGCAGAAAGACAAAGTAAATAATCAACTAGAAAATATCAAGACTTGGAAGAAGACGGTCATGAATATCAAGGAGAAAGTTATGCCTATTTATTACCAACATAATTTGTATATACAAGTCAAGAACCTAAAACAAGAGGAGACCTATGTTTGTGAGTACATTGAGGATCTTTTTAGGCTGTTACTTCTATTTGGTATAAAGGAACCATAATTCCAAAGAGTCACAAGGTATGTGAATTGACTAAAATACTTGATTCAATATGAAATGAGTATGAATTATTTCCGAACTATTGATGAAGCCTATCAGATTGCTGCAAAGGTAGAGGAAAAATTGAATAGGAAAACACAATAGAAAGGCAAAGGAAGAGGTTTTAGAGGAGAAAATAAGGTAGGAACTACTAGAGGAAATTAAAAGGAAGAATAATCCACTAGTTGTTAAGGTGGTAGAGGTGAGAATAATGTTGGAAGAGGTAGAGGAAGTCTTGGAAGTGGAAAGGGAAAGTGTGTAATTACTTGTGATCGATGTAGAGTTTAAGGACATAAGAAATTGAGTGTCAGAAAGGAAAAAAGTGAATCTAGAACAAAAGTTACACAATCTTCTGAAGCTTTTATTGCTAGAGAAAGTGTGACTGTGATTTAACAAGAACAAGGAGAAAAAATGATGTTTCACAAAGTACTTGTCAAGCTTCAGAGGAAGATAGTGGAAGAATTAGAGCAAAGAAGGAAAATTTTCAAAACTACGTGTAATGTCCAAGGAAAGTGTTGTAACTTGGTAATAGATGGTGGAAGTACAAATAATTTAGTGTCCACTGTAGTCATGGAAAAATTGAAATTCAAGAGTTTAGTCCATCCAAAATGTTATAAAGTCTCATGGTTACAAAATGGACAACAAGTGTTTGTGACTGAAGAGTGCTTGTTGAATTTTCAAATCGACAACTTTCAAACTGAAGTACATTGTGATGTGGTTGAAATGGATGAATTCCACATAGTTTTGGGAATACCATGGATGTTTGAAAAGAAATTTCACCATCATGGTCGGGAGAATACCTATGAGTTCATGAAAGATGGAAAACAATACAAACTCACCCTAATGTTGGAAAACACAACTGTAACAACATGAATTTGTGGAAGTACCAACAAGTGTAACAACAAGGTCATGTTATATTCAACCAAGGAGTTTGTTTGTGATGAAAGAAATAAAAAAATATGTTTAACAGTGATTCGAAAGGTTGTGCTAGAGGAAGTGAAATTAGAACCCATCCTAATAGAAATTAAATCCTTCTTAGAGGAATTCAAGGAGATTGTTGCTAATGAACTTTAAAAAGGACTACCTCCAATGAGAAGTATTTGTCATTAGATTGACTTGATTTGTAGATTGATATTATCAAAAAAGTCACCTTACAAGATGACTCCAGTAGAGAATGAAGAAGTGAATAACCGGGTACACGAGGTTCTTGATAGATTATTGATAAAAGAAAGTTTGAGTCCATGTGTTGTACCAACAATATTGACTTGAAAGAAGACAAATGAGTGGAGAATGTGAATGGATTCTCGAGCCATTAACAGGATAACCATCAAGTATTGATTTCCCTTGCCAAGGATGGAGGATATTATGGGTTGTTTGAGTGGGGTTACATATTACTCAAAGATAGAATTGAAGAGTGGCTATCATCAAATCCATACTAGGGAAGGTGATAAGTGGAAGACTACTTTCAAGATGAAGGATGGATTGTTTGAATGGTTGGTTATGCCATTTGGGTTGACCAATGCTCCTAGCACATTCAAGAGTCTCATGAATGAGGTTATGAAACCATTCTTGGGAAAAAAAATTCTGGTGTACTTGGATGACATTTTGATTTTTAGAAAAAAACAAAGAGGAGCACTTGGAGCATGTAAGAAAAGTGTTTCAATGGTTGAAGGAGGAGAAGCTACTAATCAACTTGAAGAAATATACATTCATATAGGATGAGATAGTGTACAATGGATTTTCCATTTCCAAGTAAAGCATGAAGATGGACTTTGAAAAGGTGAAGGGTATTCTGGAATGGCCAACACCTCAATATACTTTTGAGGTTAGAAGCTTTCATAGGTTGGCAAGGTTCTACCAGAAATTCATTAGGAATTCTAGCCTGATTTGTGCACCTCTCAATGAGTGCATGAAAAAGGAAAATTTAAAATGGATAGTAGCAGTAGGGAAAGGATTTAAAGATATGAAATGGAGGGTGACAGAGAAACCAATTTTGGCACTTCTAAACTTTGATAAAGTATTCCAAGTTGAATGCAATGCAAGTGGGATAACAATTGGTGCAATTTTGAGTCAAGAAGGCAAACTATAGCATTCTTCAATGAGAAGTTGAAAGATGTGAATAAGTAGTATTTTGTATATGATCAAAAGTTTATGTTATTGTGTAGGCTTTCAATAAGTGCATACGTTATTTTCTTCCCAAGGTATTTGTCTTGTTTTCTGATCATAAGGCATAAAAATATATCAACAATCAAGGTAAGTTAAATCAAAGAATTCTAAATGTGTTGAATTTTTCCAAAGTTATATGTTTTTTTTTTCCGTATAGGTCTAGAAAGTCAAACAAAGTTACAGATGCCTTAAGTAGGAGAGTTTTGTTACTCAACACTTTATTAGTAGACGTGGTAGGTTTGAAAAACATGAAGGATTTGTATGCAGAAGATGCTGATTTTGGAGAAGCTTGGTTAACTTGTAAATCACCTTGAACTGTGGGTAGGACCATGTTCTTAGACTACTATATCCAAGAACGGTTTAAAAATCAAGAATTGTGCATTCCTCAAGGTTCAGTGAGGCTGAATCTTATCAAGGAGCTACACGATGGAGGCCTAGGTGGAAATTTTGGCATGGATAAGATTGCATCGTTGGTAGAGGAAAGGTATTTTTGGTCTAGCATAAAAATGGATATCAGAAAGTTTGTTGAGTGATATAGATTTTGCCAACTAGCTACAGGTAGTAGTAAAAATAAAGGGTTATACACTCCATTACTAGTACTAGAAAAGGCTTGGGAAGGACTTTGTCTTTGGGTTTCCAAGGACACAAAGGAAGCATGATTCAGTGATGGTTGTTGTAGATAGGTTTTATAAGATGGCACATTTCATAGCATGGAAGAGAACAATTGATGCTACTGAAGTAGTTGTTTTATTATTCAAATAAGTAAGGAGACTTCATGGGTTGCCAAGAACCATTACTTCAGATAGATATACAATTTTTTGGGGTCACTTTTAGAGGAAAATTTGAAATAAGATGGGATCTAAAATGTTATACAATTTGGCCTATCATTCCTAGACAAATGGATAGATTTAAGTAGTGAACACGAGTCTTGTGAACTTGCTATGAATATTAAGTGGTCAAAATCGCAGTGGGATGTGGTATTGGCATAGGAAGATTTTGTATACAATGAATTGGTGAAAAAATTCGATGGTAATATTCCATTTCAAATTGTTTATGGGCAGTCATCAAAGGGTGTTTTGGACCTAATACAGTTTCCATATTTGGAGGAAAGGAACAGTGTTGATGCAAGTGATTTTGCAGACAACCTACCATTGATACACGAATAGGTGAAGAACATATTTCAACAAAGTAATGCTAGGTATAAGGAGAAGAAAGATTTGAAAATAAGAAAAAAGGTTTTCACCAAAGGAGAATTGGTAATAGTGTGTTCGTGGAAAGAGAGATTTCCCAGTGGTACGTACAACAGGTTTAAATACAAGAAAATAGGCCCATGCAGAATTATTCGAAAGATTTCTAAAAATTCCTATAAGAGAGAATTGTCGAGAGACTTGGATATATATTTTATATTCAATGTAGCTGATCTATATGAGTTTCATGAATGATAAAGTAGGGAAGAGATATATATATACTTATTGAGTGGAAGGAATAGTTACCAGTCTAAATTGTTAAAGAAGTGGAAGAAATTCTGGCTATAGTGTTGCAAAGAAGACTTGTTGCGGGGATTATTCGCAGTATTTGGTTAATTGGAAGAAAAAGGGATCTAAAGATGTGTTGTGGGTGGCTAAGAAAGAGCTAGCACACCTACAAGGGACTTCAAGTGTAATAGGTTATTTTCTCTAAGTTATTTTCTCTGAGTGTTAGTTTGTCCTCACCCTTGTGTTTCTATTGGCAGGCCAGTATCGATAAACATAATTCAGCAGAAATATCTCGGTCGACCAAACCTAGAAGGAAACCTGTACTTTAGCAACAACCAGTCACTCCTGCCCTCGAGGCCGCAAAATTTCCTACACTATTTTCCAATACCACATGCGCCCCAGATGATGGAACCTCTACCTGGGAGGCCATGTATGAGATATTTGAAGATGAAGATCCGAGGGTCATAGAAAGAGTAGCCACAATTGAATATTCATTCCTGGTTTCTGATACTATATATAGTGATCTAGCCAACTTTTTCCTCTATAGAATTGTTGCTTGGTCAATCATCTTACCTTACATGGAGATGATTAGATGGCTAGTCGATGATCTAAAAATTTCAGACATAAACTTTATGACCAAGAGGAACATGGTCATCAACTCTTTCACCAGCAAAGGTTTGTCTCAAATGTACCAGCTACTATCACCTCAAAAGAAATATGATAAGGACTTCATTGAGAAATTCAAGAAGGTAAATTAGGATGAATCTGAGGTCATCAAAGGATGGAGAAGAGATTCTAGTAAGCACAAGTGAGAGGACAAGGGTATGTATGCTATAGTTTCTATTGCCAGACCCTATTGTTATGTTGCCACCATGATATGCAGATTATTTGGCTACGCTAATATCCAAATGTTTTCAGACCAATGGGTTCCCTTGATTGATGTAACCTTTGATAGCTACTTTATGGACTTGGGGACTATTCTTGCAAATAATTAAGTGTCCAAATCGTAGAATATAGGAAGAAATGCAATTTTTGTTTTTTTTTTTTTCCTGAAAATATTGTTCCCTTATTTTACATGAGTGCCTATGTAATGCATGCTATTTACTACACTTTTTATTTCCCATCTATGGTATGGAAATGGAACATTCAGGACCCTATGCCTATCCACATCTATCATAGTATTATCTCGGAGTCAAAATATGAGTCCCATTTCTACAAAATTTTCCATGGCATTGTGCTTCTGATCCACCAACTTGTTTATAATGAGAAATGTCCTAAAATCTCACCTGAAGCCAATAATGACATCTTATTAGTTGGCATATATTTTGGAGAAGATTCCTTTACCTATGTTTGGGTTTTTGGAAGCCTTGCATACCCACATGTCTTACTCCTATATATTCCTAACAAGCTCCTAGCTTGGGAGATAACCTATCAAAATGTGGGAAATGACATATCTAAAGTCATGAAGGATAATAAAAAGACAATGTGGCCTATCTTTACCTCTCGTTTTGGTGTCTATTCCCTTGCTAAATTCAAGCATGCTGCTAAGGAATTTTAGGAAATCCATCTTATGAACTTTCCAACCATTTTGAATCAGTAGTTTGACACCAATGAGTCTGTCAAGAATGTTACAAATCTGGAAAAACTCAGGGAGTTCACAAATGAGCCTGATAAGTTTGATGACATGTTTGAGCTAGCCTTCGACTATGAAAAGGTTGAGAAAGTGGCAGTAGTGCAGTTCAGTCCCAAAGAATTGATCTAGTTCAATCAATATAGGACTAAATGGATTTCCCACTTGCCCATAGATTTGTTAAAACTTAATCAGTAGATCACGCAGTAGGAAAAAGGAGTGAGAACATCATAGGTCTCAGATGTAGCTCATAAAAAAGAGATAGAGGCTTCTTCTTCTTCACAGGTAGAGGAAGTTCTAACAGATAAGAATATGGAAGCAATTTGGGAACAATTTGCCAAAGAATCTAACCCTAAAAATATGCAAACTCCATTCTAGATGAAGATCACACAGACTCCTAAAATCACAGAGAAGACCTCATTCATTATTGAGGCTTCCAAGGAACCTATTGACATTGATGATTCAGAGATCATCCCAGTATTTCTGACCTCTGAGGTCATTCTAAAAATAGAGGAGATTCCTCCTTTTGATATATTCTATAGTACAAAGCATAAGGCAGTGGTCAACAAATAGAGGGAGAGGAGAAGAACTAAGAAAATCCAGAATTTAGTCCATAGTAATGCCTCCTTTCAAGTACTCTGGAAAGATGCCCAAGTCATCCCTGTTGAAGACCTAGGAAGACTATCAAAGTATGCAGGATATTATGTTAGTGCAACAATTGATAAAGCCTCAGAGGTGCAACAACTCCTTAGTTAAAAGGATGAGAAAATAAGGTAGCTTGAATAGGATTTGGAAAGTGAAAAGCAGGGAGTCACTCAACAATAGAAAACTCAGCTTGCACAATTGCAAACCAGTTTTGATAACCTGAAGATTCAATATGAATCTAACATGAAGAACCTAGATTCCAAAATATAGGAGCTATAACACAAACTTGAGAAACTAAAGGACAATCTAGAAATAGCAGAGTTCAAGAAGGAAGTAGGAGAACTAAACAACCTCCTTGTTCAACAAAAGTTTGTATTTTCTCAAAATTTGGCCATCATCCAAGACCTACGAAAATTAAGTCATTTACTTGTATATCAACTATCTGATCTAACGACATATTACAAAGAACTTGAGGAAAAGATTTACAACTTCATCGATCGGTAGGACATCTCTGAGGGTCGATCGACCAATCTCCCTAAAATAGAAGAATCGCAAAAGGAAATTGTATTTCAAGAATGGGGTATTAGGATCAAACATGTAGATATTGTGATCTACAATGCTAGGGGCATATCAAATAACATCATTGAATTAATCAACGAAAACCTACTGCAAACTAATCTCATTTTGGACTGCCCTGAAGATACCTCGCTTGATGTAAAATTGCTAACAAGGACATGGAAAGAATCTTCAAATAATGAGGCTGACGGAATATCAAATATTGACTTGGAATGCCATTGGCATTTCCTAGTCAAACCTCATATTCAATGCTTGATGCTGACGTGTCTTGCAAATACCACCAGTCATCTTCTTTTAGCACTCAACAATGCATTATTTAGTGCTCGGATGCGCATTAATCCTCACCATCCACCTGAATTGAAGCCGATGATAGACATATGTGAGCTTCAATAGGAAATGGCAAAGCAATCCTCCTTCCAGCCATGATAAAATTTGTTATAACAACACACTATTACTATCTTGTATTTTATTATAAGTGTGGTTTGTTTAAACCACCCAATATTTTATAGAACTTTTCTATATTTGAGTTTTGATTTCAAACTATAAATCCCCTTCAATGTTATGAAGAAGGGGTTCTGAATTTTTGGAAGAAAGCTTTTGGTTTGCACTACTGTGTCTAAAAATAATTCTTAATAGAAAGAAGAACCACTCTAACTTACTTATCAACAGATTTAACGTGTATCGGGTACTACTATCTATATATTGATGCTATGTTTATGAGTTGAATTATTATTTTATTTCAAGTTTGTCATATATGTTATTGCATGTGAATGAAAAATTATCACTATTGATGTGTTTTAATCGAAATCTTTTAAGTATATAGACAAACAATGATATCTTATTTGTGCAGTGAATTATACCAACTAATTTAATAAACTATTTAATTAAATTGGTTATCATTAGTCATTTTATATTCATGAATAGTTTGATGATCTACATTATCATATTATGAATGAAATCTTTAAGTGACATATATAGAAGATATATTGTCCTGGGATAAATATTGTAAGGGTTTTAATTATATTTATTTATATTTTATCTACATCCATCAACCTTCACACCTATATGTATTTTATCCATTTTCATATACCTTTTTAAGGGAAACTGGTCCCATCAACCTAGTCAAAGCCACCATCTCTAATGGAAAAGGAGTTTCTCTAAGTTCCCAAGCAGGTGGTTTTCCCCGATGTTAAGGCCGATATTTTTGAACCTTCAACACACTCGAGGTTTTCGTATAAATGGGGGGGAAACCAAGGTACTACTTCGATCCTTAAGATGAATATTGAAGTTGATAAGGACAAACCACCAATTGCCTGAAATGTTAATTCAAAGAATCTTTGTCAATGAATATAGATGGTTGTAATATGATGGGTCATAAAGGCATAACAAAAAAAGTTGATAACATGGACGAATATGGAAATTTTCCTAGGGTTGGAGTTGTAATGTGAGTGGTGGCAATCAAAATATTTTTTCTGGCAGAAATTCCCCTAGAGTCGATAGGAAATCCAGGGTGGGTATGAGTATGTTCTAACTATCGTGCTAGGTAATGAATGATTGTAGACCATGGTGTGGTGGTATAAGAGGTATACAACCAATGGAAACTTAGCAGTGTCACTGGGTAAATGACAAAATAATATGGATGGGAATCATTTTCATAAAAAAAAACTTTCTACAATTACCAAAAGAATGTAGAGGTGGTTTGTGATGTATAAACATAGAGACAGGTGCCCTAGGAAAATGGCGGTCTGTGCAATGATGCAAGTGGGAATTTTTGCTTATGTCAGGGGCCCCATTGCTTGGTATCAGTGTGAGGTTTATGAGGCATATGACATGACAGAGATGGGTTATGTCATATGGAGGGATGATAGGTCAAATGTAGAATGTGGGTGTACATTAGAATTAATTCAAAAAAGAATAAATATGGTGGCTTGGGAGTAGTGCTGGTAAGAAACGCATAAAGGAGAGGAGAATGAGGATGATCTTCAAGACATGAAAATGAGAAGGTTTATCGGCCTGCGAGAAATGGTCATGGATCCCAATAGTGTAAGGTGAATAAAAAATGATGTGATCCATGTAATGGAGGTGCTATCAACTAAAATGGATGTGTACCACGTGCAAGTGGGAGGTGGTGCTAAAAGTGGTCGATGTGATGGATCCTATGGTTAATTTCAAAGAAATGGTGTTAGGATATGAAACTATTTGAAGGAATTATATCATGCTAAGTGAATAATGATACCCTAACTATCAATTTTCGTGGGGGTAATGATTTTGCTGAGAAACTATGGGGCGACCTGCAACTTCGACAACCAATACCTCAAGTGAAAACATATTGATGAAATCATGTGTAAGTTGAAATGTGCTAAACAATATGAATAAAAAAATATGGAAAGGCACACTATATTTGTACTTTGATAGTGAAATGGGCCCAAAAAATGTGTATGTTGATGAAATGGAACAAAGGGCACCATGATGTGGATTACATCCTCCTAATACTAACGTCACATAAGGTTTTGTGAAAGGAGGTCATGAACTCCTGAAAGTTAATATATAAGGTGAAATGGTCCATATTCCACCTCATTTGTAATTGCTAATGTCGACTCTAGAGCAAGATCCACAAGAAGTTTTCTTTGGTAGCAGTCAGCCAGAGCAGTCGGGTAGCACACAACGATAACCAGGTAAGAGGTCTCCACACAAGCTTTGTGATTTTGGTAGGATAGGGTAGATAGGTCTTACAAGATGGCCTACACAATCCTTTTTAGGGGAAACAATGAAACCCCTGTGGGTGAATGCAAAATAATCAAGCTGAGGCATGTTGGGTAAGGATAAAAAAATCGCGCGAGCATGCAAATGTGGGTGAAACAACAACAAGGTCTTTGTTGTGGTGTTTTCTTCTCAAAGATGTACGAAAAGAACCCACTTAAGGTTGTGGATGAAAAACAATATCAATAATATAAATGGCCACTAAACATTGTATATTTGTAGCAACTGATAGAAACAAAACCTGCCAAAATTATGATCTATGCCACAATCATAACTAAACAACAAAAAGAAATTGTAATAACTCCAATCATCCAATGGAAACTAGATATACAAATAATAGTCTTTATCATAACACTTGTGAAGGGAACAAATAAATGTTACCATCGCCCCTCTATGGGATGGGTATTTGGCTATCCTCAAACATCTTCAGCTTGTGTAGAGTCTCTCTCCTCTATAATATCTAAACCCAACAAATAATGGTGTGCTACAACGAAAATAATCAGAGTTACAAAGTGACTGCAACAATGAAACTAATCAAAAGTGAATAATGAATGGAAAATCCTTCTATTTTGTTAGCCTCCTATTGCAACAGGGTATCATCTTTCGTGATTGACATTTTTACATGCCAAATATGTCATACTTTGCAGGCTATAGTGTTCCATATTTCCACGAGGTGCCATAAAGTATGCTTAGTCCAAATGCACTGTTGTATTCCAATTTTTGATGACTAGTTCCAGTTTTGAAGAGTTTTCATTTAAGGGAGGTCCAAACAGTTTAATCTTGGTCTCCCTAGGTTTCAATTTCCTGTTTTAGAATATAGAGAATGTTATATGTCCAAACAGTTTAATCTTGGCAGATTTGTAGATAGCTAGAGAATCAAAGGGACCCAACTGTTTAATCTAGGCCCTGGCAGAAATAAGTGTAGATTTAGATAGGAAAAATTCAAAAGAAAAATTGTAAATCTGGGTTTGCAAGTCTAAGTGCACCCAATTCAAAAGAAGAAAAAATGTTAGGAAGGTAGGCTGGGTAGGTAGCTGTGTGGTTGCAGAAAGGCAATTTATGATCAATTTTGTGTTACAAAGTGCTTTATCTTTACAGATCACAGTGCAGGCAGTTTTCATGCAAGGGAGCTCAAAGGTGGACATAACTAACTCCCCCTTCTTCTAATTCCCCAATTCACTTACTAACCTCCCAAAGAGATCAAGATCTGCTTGATTTCTCTTAGTTTCATCATCATCCATATCAGTTGCCTTGGTGAAGATTTGCTTCACTCAAGGATTTTATTTCTTTTCAAACTCTTTTCCCCAAAATTAGCCTAAGGTCCCTGACCTTGGCGCCTGCTTATCACCTTCATATTAACTACTAACAAGTATTATATAACTCCCTATCAGTTTTCCCCTTTCCCCTACTAAAACTTTAAATATTCCCCCCCTGGCAATATAGCCATATTCTTTCTAAGTCAGGGAAAGAACAGTCCATCTGGGGCTGCTTTTAGCCCATCCATGTCTAAGCAGGGATTAATCTGACACCTGGCAAAATTAATAACCTCTTCCCTAGCCCTAAAAACCCTCAAAAACCCACTTTTTGCCCCCTTATCCTAAGTTTCGGGCATAAATTGCTAAACCCGCACACAAAAACCCATGTTCTACCCCTTTTTCTAAGTCCTAACTGTAAATACATTAACCCGCGCCCGTATTAACCCCCAAACCCACTAAACCTAAGTTTCAAACCCCACCTGCGCGCGTTATTAAATTTGGAATATTCTGCGCATATTCCCCGCCCGTATATCCCCGCCGACTCGCCATCGCCGCCAGCTGTTGGATCATCCGCCCCACAGATCTACGGCTGACGGGCCCTCCCATCCCTGTCGTGGCGGAAAAAGTCGTTTGTGCGGACACAACTGACCTCCCTAGGAGTCTAAACTCTCTAGCGACAAACAAGACAAAAATGGAGCGATCTTTCTCTAAATACACCTTTTAAAACATGAAAACTACAAGTGTTTAGGCTTACCTTATTCCAAAACGCTGTTGTTGTAGTCCGTCCTTGCTGATCCGGATGAGCTCCTCCTTCACATCAATTCCTGCAACCACAAACAATCAAACAATTACCAAGCACTTGCATCTCATATAATAAAACATATATTCAACATGCAGACCAAGGAACACATGAAATAACTTATTAACACAAGCTATTAAGAAAAATGAACCAGTTTGTATTAATAACGAAACAAAGAAACTATTACAACCTGGCCTTGGTGTTGTGCAAGTTCCTCCCAGGGTCCATCAAGGGTTTTCCTCTACTTTGACAAAGCTCACCCACTTCCAAGTAGAATCAAGCAAAGACAATCTCTCCTCACAAGGTTCTAAATGGGAGTCCTAATTCCTGCAGCATTTACCCAAAGAAAATGTATAGCTTCAACCTCCTCCTCCCTCTGGCTCAATGCCTTTATTTATAGTGCTGTAAAGAGGTTATTCAGGTCCACCATCAATGGGATAATCCCCCTCTTTGGGTGGGATAGCTCCCTTATTGATGGGATAAGTTCCTCCTTAATAGGGATACATGAACCAACTGGAGGCGCATCCATTTCATCAAACCGACCTCTAGAAAGTTCTAGAAGTAACCACAAGTAACTTTTTTAAGATGAAACTTGCGCATTTTGCCTTTTACAGAAGGACGCACCTGTCCCTTAACATACAGAGCGTCCAAGGACGCAGCCTTTGTGAACATTGTGAGCGTCCCCGCAGGTAAGGCTTGAGAGAACCTGCGTCCCCAGAGATAAACACATTTTTTACAAGACTTTCTCTCTTCTTTGAGTTTGAGATGGATAGCAGAGGCATAAGACTTGCCTAAGAGGGTAGCATGACTGTTGATTGAGCCATACTAACTGTAAATAGTCATGGTGACATTTTTTAGTGTAACAGATTGCCCCCTAAAGTGTGAAGCCTGGAATAGATTAGGGTTTTGTAATTCTAGGAAGGGTGAAGCGCTTTATCATTTCAAGGATTGTCTTGTGGATGACCTGGTTGGAACCTGCAATTTTCAACACAAAATACATGTATAAGATTATATCATCACTGAGGTAGGCATTCCCATACTCAGATTCAAAACTTTAACTAATGGACTAACTACTCTGATACAGGAATGATCTTGCAGTACATCATTTTTATAGACTTTTGTAGACACAGTATGGACGCAGCCATCTGTTTATGATTAGTCTACATAGATAATGAATACAAAACTCCTCGCAGCCTGGATGGTAGAAACTAGATCCAGGGTCTTCACTTCTACTTCCCGAATTGGTACGATTCTAGCCATGTGATTAAGTGATTTGATGTCGAACATGTTAGAAACCACTTGATTACCAGTGGATGATGTAAACTGTTAACAAGCGTGAGAGAGACCACCAGTAATGTCAATGGTTCTCAAAGTACCAAGCACAACCCGTGAAATGTGAATAGATGTTTTGATGTCGAACACTTCACGGAATCCTTTGATCGAAAGTCAATGATGTAAACTGACGTCAAAGGCGAGAAACCTGCCATTGATGCATGCAGACTTCAAGGTACTGTCAATTCCTAAGTCATCTTTCTAGATAATGTGCTGATGTCGATAGAAAGCGACCCGTTGCAGGGCAGGCCCGCAACACGAAATCATTGTTCAAGTTGAAGAAATGTTGCTGTAAGGACTGACTCAGGGATGGTCAAATGGATGACAAGTATTTTGCAGATGAAAGTTTTGCTTGCAGACCTCTTGAACACATAACGACACGACAGATGGCTTGGTGACGAATAACTCAAAGTTAATCCCTGGAACCCGGTTAAAGACTTTCAAAGTGGTTTGATCAACTGTGAGGTAAAAGATTTCCCAACCCAGGTGAATGAAAAGTGTCGTGTTCAAGAGTGGTAATAAAGTTTCTTTTGAGACAAAAGGTAACAAACAGGTTCATTCTTCTCTCTTTTCCCCCACCATTTCTGGCAAGTACCTCTTTATTTTTAACAAGCTTGAGGAGGATAACATATGCTTGATTATAAGCTCATCCTTCGGACGAGTCCAACCTAGTTTAAATTCGAACCCTAGGAAGGAGTGGTTCGTTCTTGTTTGTAATTGAACAGGTCCTCTACTGTAAAAGTTTAATGAGCCCAGTATAGGAAAAACTCGGCGTTTTTCAATTTTAGAGAGTCTGAAAAAACTAAAGGAGACTCCACGTTGAACTTTTTCGTACATTTGTGTCCCTCAAGCCCGAAAAAGTACAAAATAATACCTGGGGGAACCGCTTGATCTTGCGACCAAGGAGTACTTTCATAATAGTGTCGTTGACCTGAAAAGTAAAAAGCGATCAAGGACACATCGTTTTATTTCCTTATCGAGTTTGAAATGACAAAAACCCGGCAATCTTTTCCTGATTTTGCGGTCAGAAAAGAGCTAAAAGGGGACCGTCTTTTAATTCCGTTTTAACGAGTGTAAAAGAAACGCTCGGCGATCTTTTCATATTTTAGGAGTCAGAAAAGAGCTTAAAAGATGACTCTAAGGTTTCACTTTTTCGTAAGTTTTAACGAGTTCGAAAAAATGATAAAAATGTACTCATATGGCCGACTTTCAATTTAATTTACGAGTAGGAAAAGACGGAAAGATCTCGGCATTTTCATTTGTTTTACGAGAATGAAAGATAGCAAAATAATCTCGGTATTTTCATGAGTTTAACGAGTCTTGAAAATAACTGAAATTGACTCGAGATAGGTTTCATTTTTACAAAAGCTTGAAACAGATAAAAACTATGCTTCAAATTAGTTTCATTTTTACACAAGCTTGAAACAGAGATAAAACTGTGCTTGATGCCCCCTAAGCGTAATTGCTAGAGCGCATGCCCCCCTAGCTTCATTTCATTCAACCATTTGGATGAAATGAAGGTTTAGTGACGAGATCATTTAAAAGACTTTGACCTAAAACTGTAAGAAAATTATGCAAAACACCGAAACAACTAACCTAAATATACAACTTAACATCTATGAGATCTAGTCAATCTCTCGACTCAAGTAGAGGAGGATTTGTTTCATTTTTTAACGAGCTTGACACAGGAAAAGAACTATGCTCGGATTCGGTTTCATGTTTACGCAAGCTTGAAACGAAAAACTATGCTTGTTATAAGTTCACATGCCCCCAGCATAATGATGCAAATCAAGGTACATGCCCCCCAAGCTTCATTGCATTCAATGAGGTGGATGGAATGAAGCTTTACTTTCAAAATCTTGGAAAGACTCGACTTGAAAAGGGAGTTGTTTCATTTTTTAACGAGCTTGACACAAGACAAGGAACTATGCTCATAACTACTCTCTACAATCTACCTAACAAAAAACTTTACTCTAAAAACCTTGATTCATTTTTTAATGAGCTTGACACAAGACAAGGAACTATGCTCTAAAATCCTTGATTCATTTTTTAATGAGCTTGACACAAGACAAGGAACTATGCTCATGACTACTCTCTACAATCTACCTACTTAACCTACCCTTGTTTCATTTTTTAACGAGCTTGACACAAGACAAGGAACTATGCTCAAAAAGTTCGCGTGCCCCCAGCATAATGATGCGAAATGAGGTACATGCCCCCCAGGCTTCATTGCATTCAACCGGCTGGATGAAATGAAGGTTTACTTTCAATATTTAACTTGAAAAGGGAGTTGTTTCATTTTTAAAGAGGTTGACACAAGAAAAGAACTATCCTCATACCTGATTCATTTCTTAACGAGGTTGACTCAGTAACAGGAACTATCCTCAAACCTGATTCATTTTTTAATGAGGTTGACTCAGTAACAGGAACTGTCCTCAAACCCTACTTTCTACAATCCACCTACATATCCTAAAATCTAGCTGATTCATTTTTTAATGAGGTTGACTCAGTAAAAGAACTGTCCTCATGCTAGCCTATTTCATTTTTTAACGAGGTTGATACAGGAAAAAACTATCCTCGTACTCATTGATTCATTTTTTAACGAGGTTGACACAGTAAAAGGAACTTTCCTCACACTCACTGATTCATTTTTTAACGAGGTTGACACAGTAAAAGGAACTTTCCTCACTACATCCAGTTTCATTTTTTAATGAGGTTGAGACGGGAACAAACTATCCTCATAACATCCAGTTTCATTTTTTAACGAGGTTGAGAGAGGAACAAACTATCCTCGTACTCACTGATTCATTTTTTAACGAGGTCGACACAGTAAAAGGAACTTTCCTCGTTACATCCAGTTTCATTTTTTAATGAGGTTGAGACGGGAACAAACTATCCTCATTGCAGCCTATTTCATTTTTTAACGAGGTTGATACAGGAAAAAACTATCCTCGTAACATTGATCATGGCTTCCAACTGGAAGAAAGACATGTCAATGGACACACCTTGATCATGGCTTCCAAAAGGTCTTCATCCGAAGGAAGAATAGTTTTTTGGAAGGAACACACGTCAAGGGACTCAAAAGGGATAAGAACATCGTGTTCAAATAATCCCATAGAGTTTTCCATGTCAATTACCGGATCTAAATCAACAGTGAGAGGCTCACTTACATCGGTAACTGAAAACATGGGACCAGTTGCCACATAATTAACCTGTGGCAGGGTAGATACCACTTTAGAATCAGGAACATTTAGGGGTGTCATATTATTGGTAGTTGAGACAAGACTAGGGAACCAAAGCTGGTCTACAGTCACAATACTGCCATTGTGAGGGAAAGACATCACACGAAAGAGTGTCGATATGACAGCTTTCATTGCATAAACATAGTCTCGCCCAAGGAGTAAATTGAAATCCAAGGGACCTCGAACTACCATAAGATCAATACAGACAGTTTTACCTTCCAAGGTAATAGAAAACTTAGGAAGGATCCCTAAAGGTTCACTAATGGTTCTGTTAAAAGCTTTCAGATTCTGCGTAATAGGCGCAAGCTGAGGGGAACCCAAAGCTTTCCAAATAGCTGAGGATAAAATACTAACAGAAGCACCTTCATCTACCTGAGTACGATGTATGTCCCTACCACCAGCCTTGACAATGATTTGGAAAGGGATGGAGGAAGGAAGACGAGGTTCTGTCAGTCTATTCCAATCAAAGGAAAAGACCTCAGTACTTGGAGGGGGTTCTGTAGAAACAGGTGAAATGCCCCGCGGCATAGAAGAATCCGATGTAACAAGAAGAACATCAGCGGTATGAAATTTACTCTCGAAAAGGAGAGTGTGATCGACCGAATGTGAAATTGAATCGACCACTTGATCAACTAATGGATCATCAACCTGAGTGACATGAGTTTCACTCTCCAATGGAAGAGTGTGATTGACTGTACTTGAATTTAGATCAATCACTCCATCAGTTGACGGTAGGTTGGGAGAAAGTTTACGATAACCAGTTGGAAATTCTTGCTGTGGAACAGTAAGTTTTTCCAACAATGTTGAGGCTTCATCCATGTGAGGGCAAATGTGAGTTTGATGACTCCCTTTGCATAACTTACAAGGAAACCTAACTTTACCCTTTTTCCCAGGAACCTGACTATCACTGGTTGATGGATCAACGGAAAGTTGATGAGATTTTTCTGACCATACTTCCAAGACCTTTGGTATACCAGGACAATTGACAAGGAAGTGGTCACCCTTACAAAGCCTGCAAGGGTATTTGGGTTTACGATGCATGTCGGAATTTTCCTCAACACAACTAACTCTTACAGCCATGGTTGGTTGGTTGACTTCTTTCTTATCTTGCTTCTTCTTCTTCTTCTTCTTCTTCCCTTTCTTCTTCTTCTTAGCCTCCTGGTTACTAGCATCAAGGCTTTTACCAGGCGAAGAGGAAGAAATGGAGGAAGAAAAATTAGGCGAAGAAGGTAAAGGGTCAACAGAAGGTTGGTGATGTTGAGATGGTGAACTCTGTTGAAGTGAAGCATCCGGTTGAGATGGAACAATTGGAGTACTTTGGGCCAACGAAGTTGAAAATAACCATATCGGTAATCCTATTGTAAATCCAGGTAATGACAAAGTAGCCATATAAGGAGGACCAACATTTCCAAAGTAAGGAAAAGTACTAGGATTCTCATTGGGAGGGATTCCTAGGTTGATAAATTCCGGAACATTTGCCATTATATTCAACTTCAGTGAATTTTATTAACAATTTAAAACTAAAATTAACAATTCACAATGCACACCTAACAATTAAAATTCACAATTCACACCTATGGTCTCTAAAAGTAAAAACAAACAAATTAACACGCGCTATCAAATCTAGGAGTCAAACCACACACAAATAGTAAGCTCTCCGGACCGAAAACACTAGTTGGTGATGAAGCCCAACCTCGCAGAATTCAGTACAGAAATGGCGGGTGGAACAGTTACCCCGGCAACTTGCTTAATGAATAGACCGGCACAAGTTCCTCCACTTTAACCGTCTCGAAGTGAAGTGAACCCCCCGGAAAATCCAAGTGAGTATAACCGACGTCTGCTCCAGGTACAGTGGGACCTTCCCTCCACCGTCACCTCGGTAGAACCCTAAAGATTATGGTCACTAAGGTCACCAACAGTAACAAATACACCTGGGGGAACAGTCTAAACTCCGACAGCACGCAAGGGCAGAGTAGCAAGCTCAATCCCCTTACCGGCTCCTTGACAACAATCCAAGGTTTACCGATAAGTGACCCCTGGCTCCTCGACAATGGTTAATCCGAGGTTTACCGTTTGTAATACGTACTGTCTGGCGTCGTTCCCAACGAGGGGGGAATGATCCCCTCACTGGTTCGGACACGAGCTCGTGCTTCTCCTTTAAGAGGAGCTTTCCCAGAGTGCAATTGAAACAATTGGATTTATTCTACTCAAGATAAACTATCTGTTTGGTTTTGTAGTCTTGGAGAGTTAAGTACTCACCTACTCCAAGACCCTAGCCTAAGCTATGTTGGTGTTTCAGAGCCCTAGAAATGTAAAAATTACTAGATGAATTTTAATTAAGCGCTGTGTTATTAAGGCTGTTATTACTCAAATGGGTAAATGGAGATGAAACCAATGGTGTTATGACCTGACTCAACTGAATGCAATCGAATATGATAATGCAATCCTTTCAATTCGATGAATCCTAACTAGAGTAAGGAGAGAGTTTCCATTCACTTCCAACAATGCAAAAAATTGATCATTAAGAGAAAATTTAACAAATTCTCTAATGCACTAATTTCATCAAGAAAAACTAATGCAAATCAATTCCAAACCAATTTTTATTTTTATTTTTGTGTAAATTCAAATCAAAGAACGCTGATCTAAATCTACGATTGATTTTTCAGAATGTAAACTATGCAATTGTAATCTATGCACAATTCACATGAAAAGTATGCAAATGTAATCTATGCACATTTTTCATTCATATTCTGAAACTGAGAACTCTAATTATGCAAATGTGATCTATGCAAGAGAATTCTCAAACACAAGATGATTCTAATGTAATCTAAGAACCAATCAAGTGCAAGTCGAGAAAATTGGGTGAGAGTTCCAAAGATCAAAACATAAAAACACTCAAAGGCGATTAACACTCATACACAATTTAGCCCCCCCGGCGAATGAGGGGGAAATTTTTTTGCAAAAACAAAAGCAAAAAGATGCAAAATTGTGAAAAGACTGAGAGAAACCTCCAAGTAATGACCAAAGGAAATCAAATTAAGAATTTCTCAAAAAAGAGACTCAAAACACCCAATTGATGAAAGCTAAAAGCAGGAATGCTAATGAAACAAGTTCAGGTGAAAATTTTTGACAGGGTACTAAAGGATCTGGGCAGAAAACACTAAGAAAAACCAAAATCTAAAAGCAATTAAAGCAAAAATGGAGTTTTCCTAAATTTTTACAGGAAGACGCAGGCAACCCGTTAGAATAGGCGCGGGCCCGCTCTGTGCAAACGGCAACAGCGCGTCCAAAGACGCACTGTGCAGTACTCAGAGGGTGCGTCCTTCTGGAAAAGTTAAGAAAAACCAAATCTAACTAAATCTAAAGCTAAGCCACCCAAATACTAATTCTCACAGTCAAAAACCAGAAAATAAAAATGATTTTCTCAGAGCAAAGTTCACACAAAGGAAAAGAATTTCACATTAATGGAATCCCCAGTGGAGTCGCCAATTTATCGTGGCGGAAAAAGTCGTTTGTGCGGACACAACTGACCTCCCTAGGAGTCTAAACTCTCTAGCGACAAACAAGATAAAAATGGAGCGATCTTTCTCTAAATACACCTTTTAAAACATGAAAACTACAAGTGTTTAGGCTTACCTTATTCCAAAACGCTGTTGTTGTAGTCCGTCCTTGCCGATCCGGATGAGCTCCTCCTTCACATCAATTCCTGCAACCACAAACAATCAAACAATTACCAAGCACTTGCATCTCATATAATAAAACATATATTCAACATGCAGACCAAGGAACACATGAAATAACTTATTAACACAAGCTATTGAGAAAAATGAACCAGTTTGTATTAATAACGAAACAAAGAAACTCTTACAACCTGGCCTTGGTGTTGTGCAAGTTCCTCCCAAGGTCCATCAAGGGTTTTCCTCTACTTTGACAAAGCTCACCCACTTCCAAGTAGAATCAAGCAAAGACAATCTCTCCTCACAAGGTTCTAAATGGGAGTCCTAATTCCTGCAGCATTTACCCAAAGAAAATGTATAGCTTCAACCTCCTCCTCCCTCTGGCTCAATGCCTTTATTTATAGTGCTGTAAAGAGGTTATTCAGGTCCACCATCAATGGGATAATCCCCCTCTTTGGGTGGGATAGCTCCCTTATTGATGGGATAAGTTCCTCCTTAATAGGGATACATGAACCAACTGGAGGCGCATCCATTTCATCAAACCGACCTCTAGAAAGTTCTAGAAGTAACCACAAGTAACTTTTTTAAGATGAAACTTGCGCATTTTGCCTTTTACAGAAGGACGCACCTGTCCCTTAACATACAGAGCATCCAAGGACGCAGCCTTTGTGAACATTGTGAGCGTCCCCGCAGGTAAGGCTTGAGAGAACCTGCGTCCCCAGAGATAAACACATTTTTTACAAGACTTTCTCTCTTCTTTGAGTTTGAGATGGATAGCAGAGGCATAAGACTTGCCTAAGAGGGTAGCATGACTGTTGATTGAGCCATACTAACTGTAAATAGTCATGGTGACATAGTTTTGCCCTATATATACTGCCCTCTACATTGTTACAAGGGTTGGTTGATTGAGAATTTTCACTAGAGACTCACATTGTATACCTGAGTTTTTCTATAATCAAAGATTGCTGAAAGCTTGGAGAGCAAACTGACTGTTGTAAATGAATGTTTTTGGAGATATGAAGATGGAATTCTTGTGCTGCAGCCTGAAGCGATAAGTGCATCTTACGTCTGTTTATTGTTTACCACTATCTAAATAGTAGAAAGAAAGAATAGCTTAGAATTTGTTTAAATACACTCTATGCTCAATTTCTGCTATTTCTTTATGTTTTCCTCTGATTGAATTGGTCATGAATATGAATTCCTCCTGGCTCATGTTTACCCCAATTCACTTGTGTTGGCCAATTATCTAGGGATTCTTCATTGCCCCTAGGTAGAGCTCTGTTACCTCCATCTGCTAAGCTGATTGAGAGATTCTTAACTGCCTCTCATTACTTAGCATTCTTCCCATCATTTAAACTTGAAATATTGTTTCATGCTCAGCTACCTTGCTCCATTTGACCTCTCTTGTGACTGAAGAAATGCACCAGTAGTTCTCCTCCTCGACTCCACGCCCAATGGTTTGAAACTTCCAGACTATGCCTTGCCTCTCTGTCTGAAAACATCAATTTTCCCACCAAAACAAAAAAAAAAACCCCTGAACTGAAAAACTAGCCTAAAATCCTTTTCAACAAAGGTAAATCATAAAGAGAGAGCCCTCTCTGACTGCAGGTTGGTTAGAATCTGCAGTCCAAAGTTGGTCTGTTGTTACCTCGGTCGTATCCTTTTCCGGAGCTTAAGGACAACCTGAGTGATAACATAATGACGACTCCACTGGGGAACTTCCTCAGATAGTTTCACGAAGAAGGTAAGAAAGCTCCGCTGAGACCATAAATCAAACTTTCCAACTCCTGTTTATCTCTTAAAACTACAGATGAAGCCTGAATGTCAGCCAAGAAGCGTTTGAAACTGTTTTTTGCTTTGCATTAACAGGAGTAAATAAATGCTGCTTTAGTCAATCTTCATGCTAGTTTTAAGTTACAAACAAGTTGTCCCATATTTTAATTAGTCCCTTGTTGATTACAAAAAACATTCCCAGGAAAATACCCAAAAAAAAACAATTCGGAAGCTGGCTCCCAAGAAAAATCCATGATATACCAGATCAAATCCAGATCCTAACCCTCTAGCTGTTTTTGAAAACCCTAACATAATCTCGAAAAACCTTAGGAAGCAAGAAAGACAGGAAAATTTTGCTGATTTGAGCCCTGAAACAACTTACCCTAGCAGTATTCCGACTCCTGTCAAGGTTTTGTTTCGATCAACCCCAATTTCCCTTAGTTCATCATCTACATCTCTTAGTACCCCTTCCACACCTTCATTCACTGTACATACTAACACTACTGTTGTTTCCAGTGTTTCAGTTACTCCTGTGATCCCCGTTACTCCAGTTGTTCCACTTATCCCCGTTGTTCCACTTATACCTGCCAATATGGCTAATAGATATGCACCCCTGCAATTGCCTGCTAATGCTGGGGCTTTACCTCAAGAGTACCAATCGAAAATCACATACTTTGATTCCACCGGTCCTTTCACCGCCATTCAGCACACCAAAAAGATGCAAGACTATTTTGAAAACTACGAAATAGATGATGATAGTGTGAGAATGAGAATTTTTGTTCAGAGTTTAACAGGTGATGTAAGAACTTGGTTCAGATCACTTGCTGCAAATTTCATAACCACCCCAGATGAGCTTTACCAATCTTTTACCAACAGATGGGAGAAAAAGAAAGACCCCTTGCACATACTAGCTGAATATGATACGATCAAACGATGTCCTCAAGAGACTGTTTTGGAGTACTGTGCAAGATTCAATAATGTATATAACGCAATACCACAGAACCTAAGGCCTCCACTTGACCTTGCCTTGTACAAATTTCCTGATGGATTCGACTCGGATATGGCATACCAGTTAAAAGAAAGAGCTCCTCAAACCCTTGCGGACATGCAAAATGTTGCTGTCAGCATAGAAGCCAATTTAATTGCCAAAAGAAATAGAGCTAGAATGGAAAGAAGAACCACCTTTAAAGAAGAACCCTCAGCCTTTGATCAAAAGCTTGATGCTATCATCAGTGGCCTGCAAAGGCTGGGAGAAAGAGTAGAAAATGTTGAGAGAAAAGCATCATGGGAAGGACAATAGTCTAATACCATAAGGAACCCAAATTTTAGAAAAACACAGAACACAAATGCTGGCAGGCCTAACCAAGACCATGATATAAGACCCCCTTTCCAAGATAATTATGTCGAAGGATCTACTTCTAGTGAACCCATAGAGGACACTCACATGAACTTAATGGATCTAAAGGGTGAGCACCAAACTGTCCTGTCCCAAGAAGACCAAAATGAACCTGATTACAATCAGTTTCAGACTAGGTCTGGCGAGTCTTTGGATTTAAAACAAGGTTATGATACCGTTGTGTATGAAGTACACAAACAATATAAGCTGAGAACTAGGACCATTGACATTTCCAAACCTAGTAAAACAAAGGATAGCAAACAGCCCAACAAGATCAAAGGCAAAGCTGTCATAACAGAACCAGCTGATATACCTATTCCAAACCCGCATCAAGTGACTGTAGAAGACATAACAGAAATACAGCCTTCCAAGGATCAGCCTTTGCCACCTTCTTCCTCGAAAGAAAGCTCGAACAGGGTCCCAAAAAACTTTCCTGAAGTTGAGAAACCGCAAGCAAAAACTTCCCATAACGCGGATAAACAAGAGCAAAACGCAGACAATTCAAATGAAACAGAAAAAACTGCCATTATCAACACCAAGACTCCACTGGAAAAGCCATTTAACTTAGAGACATAAATAGCTAAGTTAAAAATATCCATTCCCCTCTCAGAACTTGCCAAACATGATGTATATAGGCAGCAAATTCAAAAATCACTTCAAATGCCAGAGGTTAAGGATGATGTAAATGTTTTAGATGACACCCCAGAGCTGCTATTTGGCCCAGAAGTTAATGGAAAATCAACACATGGACCGGTCCCACCCTTTTATGTCAGTTTGCATATACACGACAAAGTTTTGCACAACGCTATGTTTGATTCAGGGGCATCGCACAATCTTATGCCCAAAGCAGTTATGGAAAAACTGAATCTTGATGTTACAAGACCTTACAAAGATCTGTACTCATTTGACTCAAGTCAAGTGAAATGTCTAGGCCTCATCAAAGACTTGTGTGTCTCCTTAGTCCAATATCCCAACAAGACCATCCTCATGGATGTAGTGGTTGCTGACATTCCACCAAAGTACGGTATGCTCCTGTCAAGATCATGGGGAGCAAAGCTCCAAGGATCCCTTCAATTAGACCTTTCCTATGTCACCATTTCAGTCTTTGGGCAACCAAAAAGACTGTATAGAGAAACGCTCATGAAATATGTGGTAAGTAGTGAGAGCAAGCCTGAAAATTTTCCCATTTACTCAATCCACTCTGATATGGATTCCTTTATTTTGTTTAATGATGATACAAGTTATCCAATTGATAATGAGCCCTTCACTCTAGAGCAACAAGCACACATCAACGAAGAATCAGTTGCACGCGCTGACCAAACTGTCACAGCAGTTGATGCAACCAGCCTACCAAAAGAAGTTCCCCAAACAGAAATTTTAAATCTGCCCAATCCTAAAACAACTCAATCTCTTGATACTGACCATAAGCAAGAAATCACATGGTATTTAGAGTTTGATGGCTCTGTCAACAAGCTAGGAGCAGGGGCAGGTGTCTGGATTCACAACACATATAACAACCATGCAGAAGGTCATGCCTACAGACTGAATTTTAAATGCACAAACAACATGGCAGAATATGAGGCTCTGCTTTTAGGCCTTAAACTCCTCAGAGCTCTGGGAGCTGCAAAAGTGTCTATTTTAGGAGACTCTGATTTAATCATACAACAGATGAAAGGCAATTTCGTAACCAATGACAACAGAATGAGAGCCTATAGGACCGCTGCTACTAATATACTCCAGGCATTCACTGAATTCAAGCTTGACAAGATTTCCAGAAATCACAACATTCATGCACACAGCCTAGCCACCTTTGCTAGTACATGCAAGCTTCCTTTTGACCCAAACCATCACTTCACAGCTGAAATAAAACATAGGCCCGCAGTCCCAAATAACGTTAAAGACTGGAAAGTATTCGAAAACGATGCCCAGATTAATAATTTCCTCACCCTTGAGCATGAGTTTTCGAATACTAACATCGACATGGATGCTATGACAGATCCAGAACACCAAACAACTGAAAATCAGCAAGATGTAACAGCTGCAACAGTCAAGCAAATCCTGAAACCAACTATTTTTGACAAAGAAAACATAGAACAACTGAAACAAATACACTTGGAAGATATAGCCAAAACAGAGGCAGACATCATTGACTTAAAGGATAAATTTTTGCTTGCTGGCCTAACCCCATTAGAAGACATGTTTGATGCTAATGACGTGCCAAGAAAGCCAAAATTGCAGCCTATAAACACTAATATAGAAGAACATAACATTGGGACAGCAGAAAAGCCAAAATTGATCAAATCGTCCAAAAATTTGCCACCTGATCAAAAGCCCAAGTACATTGACTTATTCAAAGAGTTCCAAGATGTATTTGCTTGGAGCTATGAGGACCTGAAATCCTATGACACCTCGGTGATCCAACACACCATTCCTTTAAAACCAAACCAGAAACCCTTCAAGCAGAAACTTAGAAGAATTAACCCTATGCTTCTTCCCTCGATTGAGAAGGAAGTAAAGAGGATGTTTGAAGCAGGCATCATAGCACCCATCAGATTTTCTGAATGGGTGTCCAATCTTGTTCCTACGAGAAAAAAGACAGGCGAAATCAGACTTTGTGTAGATCTCAGAAATTTAAATCAAGTCTCCCTAAAAGATCATTACCCTTTGCCTAAAATGGACCACATCTTTCAAGGAGTAGTGGGATCATCTAGAATATCTTTGCTAGATAGTTTTTCAGGTTTTAACCAAATACTTGTTCACCCGGACGACCAAGACAAAACAACTTTTACTACACCCTGGGGAACATTCAAGTATGTAAAGATGCCATTTGGTCTTAAAAACGCTGGTGCTACCTTTCAACGTGCAATGGATATTGCTTTTGCCAAAGAAATACATGACTTCCTAGTTGTCTACCTTGATGACTTAACCTCGTTTTCCAAATCTGACGAAGAACACCTCAAGCATCTCAGACAAATTTTCATAACATGTAGGAAATATGGCATTTCCTTGAACCCCAAGAAGTCTCTGTTTGGCCTTGAAGAAGGCAAGTTACTTGGCCACATCATATCAAAGGATGGGATCAGAATTGATCCTGAAAGAATACAAGCCATCCTCCAAATCCCATTTCCAAGAAACATTAAAGAGCTACAAGCATTCCTTGGGAAAATCAACTTCCTGAGAAGATTTATTCCAAATCTAGCTGAGCTGATAAGATTGTTAAGCAACATGTTAAAGAAGGATGCCAAGGTAAAATGGTCTCTTGAAACCAAGCAAGCATTTGAGAGTATCAAATCAGCCTTAACGCAAACCCCTGTCCTAACTAGCCCACAGTTTGACAAAGATTTTATCATATTTTCATTTGCATCTGATCACACTATAGCTGTTGTCCTTTTGCAAAAGGATGAATAGGGAGCTGAAAAGCCAATTGCTTTTTTCAGCCGAGCTCTAAGAGACGCCCCTTTGAAGTACCCAATAATGGAAAATCAGGCCTATGCACTTGTTAAGGCCATCAAGGATTTCAGAGTGTACATTTTATATTCACACGTGATTGCCTATGTCCCACATGCTGCTGTAAAGGAAATATTGACTCAAGAAGGGTTAGAAGGCAAAAGAGGCAAGTGGATTGCAAATATCCTTGAATATGACATAGAAATAAAACCAACCAAGCTGATAAAGGGACAAGGTTTAGCTAAACTGATGTCCGAAACAAATTTTCAAGCCTTAGAGATTAACCAGCTGGAAAATGAACTAGAGCTGGCGACTCCACAGATTAGTGAAATATTTTTACAATCCCCATGGTACGCTGATATATGCTTTGTCTTGTTAAACCTGTGTGCTCCCCCAAGATTGTCCAGAACCAAGAAAAGATTTTTGAAAATGAAGGCTTTAAAGTTTTGTGTTATAGATGGTGCATTATTTTGCAGAAATCATGAAGGTATATTGCTTAATTGTTTAACCATGAATGAAACTAACAATGTCATGAAAGAATTCCATGCAGGTGACTGTGGAGGACATCTATATTGGAAGTCCACTGCTGATAAAATTTTAAGGGCTGGTTTTTATTGGCCCTCTCTTTTTGCAGATGTAAAGAAGTTTGCCATGTCATGTCACAAATGCCAAATTTTTGAGGGCAAGAGAAAGCTGTTACCCCTGCCCCTTAAACCCATCTCAACCGAAAAACCTTTTCAAAAATGGGGTCTTGACTTCATTGGAGAAATCCATCCCTCTTCCTCAGGCCAGCACAAATGGATCCTAACAGGCACCGACTATTTCACTAAGTTGGTTGAAGCCATTCCCTGTAGACAAGCCAATGACACCATTATTATCCAATTCCTTGAGTGCAATATCCTTTCCAGATTTGGCTGCCCTGAGAAAATCATCACTGACAATGCCGCTGCCTTTAAGTCCAAAAAGATGATCAATTTTTGCCACAGATTTAATATTACCTTGGGCCAATCCAAAACCTATTACCCTCAAGGTAATGGTTTGGCCGAATCATCTAACAAAATCCTCATCAACATCATAAAGAAAGTGCTGGAAGAAAACAAAAAGAACTGGCACAAAAAACTAGTAAATGCCCTATGGGCAGATAGACTTGCAAGCAAAAGATCAATTGGGATGAGCCCTTATGAGCTAGTATATGGCATGGAGGCCAGATTTCCTTCATCCCTGGGCATTCCTACTATCAAGCTGTTACAAGAGATTCAAGCTGAACTGAATGACATTCAAAGAAGAATCAATCAGACCATCCATCTACAGCAAACCAGAGAACAAGTTTATGACAGAGCTCAAATTGTCCAAGAAAAGCTCAAAAAGATGTTTGATAAGAGAGCTAAGGCTGAGGATTTCAATGTTGGTGACAAAGTTCTAAGATGGGACTCAAGAAGGGAAGACAAGGGAAAACATGCCAAGTTTGATTTTCGATGGAGAGGTCCATTGGTTATTTCTGCTGTTCAGGGAAATAACACTTATTTTCTCAGATCCGTGGAGGATTGTTCTGTTGAAGAAGGCCTTGTCAATGGCCGTATGCTAAAGCATTACCATGACCCCTTTTAAAGGGACACAATGTAGTTTTGTATATATCTTTGTACAGTCTTAGTTGTATATATCAGCACTTTGTTTTCATTTTTATAAGCAAGTCGATTGTTTAAGAAGTAGCAGTAAATCTGTGAAGATCCAGCCGATGCAAGTAGTCCAGTTTTAAAGGCCCTGTCTCTGCACTAATTTCAACACAACAGTGAAGAATAGCACAGACACATCACAATATATCATGGTAAAGGCAAGATGTTGTAGATTATAATCCTCACCCAAAATAATTTTGACAAGGAAGAAGAAATAGGTCAGTAACTGTTCAGGACCAGAGTCAGAGGAGATACATCAGTTTTGACCCATGATTTTCAGAGGCATAATGCTCAAACAATGTTGTACATAATTATCAAGCACGCAGAAGAAAGCAGGTGATGCTGCACAGTTCACAGTAATTCAGTTAAGGAGGAGGTTGTTCATAGTTCAAAGTTTATGTTTTCAGCAGCCAGAACAAAGAAGTGTTTCCAGTCTACAACAACAAATAGAAGATCAAGGCAGTCTGACCTGCTATTCTTGGCTTTTCACAAGGAAAATCCATCCCCAAGTGGAGCCACTGTTAGCCTCCTGTTGCAACAGGGTATCATCTTTCATGATTGACATTTTTACATGCCAAATATGTCATACTTTGCAGGCTATAGTGTTCCATATTTCCACGAGGTGCCATAAAGTATGCTTAGTCCAAATGCACTGTTGTATTCCAATTTTTGATGACTAGTTCTAGTTTTGAAGAGTTTTCATTTAAGGGAGGTCCAAACAGTTTAATCTTGGTCTCCCTAGGTTTCAATTTCCTATTTTAGAATATAGAGAATGTTATCTGTCCAAATAGTTTAATCTTGGCAGATTTGTAGATAGGTAGAGAATCAAAGGGACCCAATTGTTTAATCTGGGCCCTGGCAGAAATAAGTGTAGATTTAGATAGGAAAAATTCAAAAGAAAAATTGTAAATCTGGGTTTGCAAGTCTAAGTGCACCCAATTCAAAAGAAGAAAAAATGTTAGGAAGGTAGGCTGGGTAGGTAGCTGTGTGGTTGCAGAAAGGCAATTTATGATCAATTTTGTGTTACAAAGTGCTTTATCTTTACAGATCATAGTGCAGACAGTTTTCATGCAAGGGAGCTCAAAGGTGGACATAACTAACTCCCCCTTCTTCTAATTCCCCAAGTCACTTACTAACCTCCCAAAGAGATCAAGATCTGCTTGATTTCTCTTAGTTTCATCATCATCCATATCAGTTGCCTTGGTGAAGATCTGCTTCACTCAAGGATTTTATTTCTTTTCAAACTCTTTTCCCCAAAATTAGCCTAGGGTACCTGACCTTGGCGCCTGCTTATCACCTTCGTATTAACTACTAACAAGTATTATATAACTCCCTATCAGTTTTCCCCTTTCCCCTACTAAAACTTTGTATATAAAATTCCTCTATGTAAATATTCCCCCCCTGGCAATATAGCCATACTCTTTCTAAGTCAAGGAAAGAACAGTCCATCTGGGGCTGCTTTTATCCCATCCATGTCTAAGCAGGGATTAATCTGACACCTAGCTAGATTAATAACCTCTTCCCTAGCCCTAAAAACCCTCAAAAACCTACTTTTTGCCCCCTTATCCTAAGTTTCAGGCATAAATTGCTAAACCCGCACGCAAAAACCCATGTTCTACCCCTTTTTCTAAGTCCTAACTGTAAATACATTAACCCGCGCCCGTATTAACCCCCAAACCCACTAAACCTAAGTTTCAAACCCCACCTGCGCGCGTTATTAAATTTGGAATATTCTGCGCATATTCCCCGCCCGTATATCCCCGCCGACTCGCCATCGCCGCCAGCCGTTGGATCATCCGCCCCGCAGATCTACGGCTGACGGGCCCTCCCATCCCCGAACCGCCCGAGCTTTAGCATCCGGGAGATGGGCGGTATTACCGCCGTACTCCCGCCACGCGTCAGGCTCTGGGGTGTGGCGGAGCCCCTCCCCCCAAAACTGCCCAGGCGCTAAGGCGGTGCGCCCAAAACCGCTTACCGCCCTCCCCTGTGATGTAAGCCCCACGTCACCTGCTGAGTCACCTGCCACGTGGCCTCCTACCACCATACCCTGCCACTGTACATGCCACATCACCGTCCGTACATGATGACGTCACCTGCTGACGTCATCCCGCCACGTAATCATGCTGACGTCATCAACACTTTTGGCGCGAAGGGCAAAAATCGCACTTCAGAGCCCCGGAATCAGTTTTTGGGGCAGTTTTTGATGAGCGATTTGAGGCAAATCGCTCATCGCTAGATTTTTTGGGCGAGAATGGGGAATCTTCATGGAATCTTTTCATTCTGCAGCCCCCAGGAAGCCCGAAAGGCGCCGAATGAACCATTTTTCTACGCAAAGCACTCAGAAAGGAGCAGAAAGCAGTTTTGAAGAAAACAGAGGCCAAACAGCGGCCATTAAATGATGATTTAACACACAGCATGTCAGAACAACATCGGTTTATTGCCAAAGAGTATTAGAGGAAGATGAAGAGCCAAAGAGTATCAGCCGAAGATTTTTTAGGGGCTCGAAGCACCTGAACATTGATGAGCCCCCCCAGAAAGTCAAATCAAGAGGCGTAAGCCCATCATTGCCCTCAAATCACAGTTAAAGCTTTAAATGCAGACAGACAGCAGAGATGCAGAAACCCATACACATTTATTTCAGAAAACACTGCAGCTAGCCACCAAGGACAACATCATTTACTCAGTTTTGATATGGCGGCCCTGAGCGCAGCCCGAGATATTTTTTGCATTTATTTCTGGATAGGATTAGGTTAAGTAATCATCTTTCTTTCAGACCTGATTAGGTCAAGATGTAATAAAGGAACTCTGTAGATAGTTTTGCCCTATATATACCGCCCTCTACATTGTTACAAGGGTTGGTTGATTGAGAATTTTCACTAGAGACTCGCATTGTATACCTGAGTTTTTCTATAATCAAAGATTGTTGAAAGCTTGGAGAGCAAACTGACTGTTGTAAATGAATGTTTTTGGAGATATGAAGATGGAATTCTTGTGCTGCAGCTTGAAGCAATAAGTGCATCTTACCTCTGTTTATTGTTTACCACTATCTAAATAGAAGAAAGAAAGAATAGCTTAGAATTTGTTTAAATACACTCTATGCTCAATTTCTGCTATTTCTTTATGTTTTCCTCTGATTGAATTGGTCATGAATATGAATTCCTCCTGGCTCATGTTTACCCCAATTCACTTGTGTTGGCCAATTATCTAGGGATTCTTCACTACCCCTAGGTAGAGCTCTGTTACCTCCATCTGCTAAGCTGATTGAGAGATTCTTAACTGCCTCTCATTACTTAGCATTCTTCCCATCATTTAAACCTGAAATATTGTTTCATGCTCAACTACCTTGCTCCATTTGACCTCTCTTGTGACCGAAGAAATGCACCAGCAGTTCTCCTCCTCGACTCCACGCCCAATGGTTTGAAACTTCCAGACTATGCCTTGCCTCTCTGTCTGAAAACATCAATTTTCCCACCAAAACAAAACAAAAATCCCTGAACTCAAAAACTAGCCTAAAATCCTTTTCAACAAAGCTAAATCATAAAGAGAGAGCCCTCTCTGACTGCAGGTTGGCTAGAATTTGCAGTCCAAAGTTGGTCTGTGGTTACCTCGGCCGTATCCTTTTCCGGAGCTTAAGGACAACCTGAGTGATAACATATTTATAACAAGATATTGAGTTATCCTTGAATAATGAGCAATAATAAAATATTATTAACCCCATTCTTGGAATAACCATTTGGAATATTTTATTATATTTGGTTAGGAGGGAAATAGTACTTGAACTTTTATTTAGAAATAATAAATAAATAAATGATTTATTTATGATCTCAAGAAATTGGTTAAGGAATAATAAACAAATAATGATTTATTTAATTATTCCCAAGGGATTTAGTCAAATTTGACAAGGAATAATTATTAATTAGTGATTAATTAATTATTCCTAGAGAAAAGTAAGATAATTAGTTATTTATATGTTAATTTTTCATAATTGGGTCAAATATGATAGAGAATAATAATTGAAATGGTTTAATTAATTATTCTTAGAAGAAAATAAGATAAACAGTGATTTATTTAATTATTTTTCATGGGTTTAACTATAAATTGCTCAACAAAGATGGTTTATTAAGTAATTTCTCACATTGAAAGCAATTTTACTATGGTAAAATTGGCTTTACATGGTGTATTTTGATTCCTCTAGTAAATTAGGCTAGATCATCTTTTTGGTGATAAGAATTTCCCCCCCAATGTAGGAGTGTTAGGAGAAAAACGCATGACTGAAGTACGTTGTAAAGACACAATCACTAGACAACACAATGGAGTCAGAGAGAGAGAGACAAACCAATAAAGCTAAAGCGAAAGAGAATAGAGATAGAGGGGGCAAGACAAGTGCATGTTTCCTTTTATGTTGTGGTACTGGACCTCAATGACGCAGGGGAGGCATACCCATACCCGTCGAGATAACTTGGTAAAAAAATAATGGTGCGCTGAGAAACATTAAACTGGGCAATAACAGAGCCAAAAAATAATACAATGTGTCCCATATACATAATGCACCTAGAAAAATATGAGGTAGGACTAAATAAAATAATATCTGAGTACATGAGATATAATGGCCCTTCCCTCAAAAAATGGGTGGGAGGGAGGGTAGAACAACTGGAGAAGCTCTGCTGAGAGAGGAAGGGCTCTACAAAACTAAATTGATCATCTAGAGGAGACATGCATGCTATGAACACTGTCATTGCTAGGAACTAAACCCATCAAATCTGTGGAGCTGCTTGTTAGGATGTAGCATAATAGGAATGCATTTAGGCATGTGGGGGTATACCTGAAGGGCCACCTCCTCATGAGGTCTGAAACATCTCACACACACCCAGGAAACAATGGTATAATCTCCTACATCACTGGACCATCATGTGTATGAATCAAAAACATGAAACAACCAAGTAAAAGGGAAATAATGAGAGCCTTTTCTTGATCCGAGGCACCGAAAAAGAATGGAAGATGGAACCAAGAAACAATGCCCTCTAGGTTGTTCTTCTGGAATAAATGAGTTGATGTCAACAGAATAGGGCCCACGATAGGTGAGGCAATGAGGATCCTCAACTAAGGCATGAGGGAAAATAGTAATGTGACTAAGGGACCGACACCAGCGATGAAAATGGGACTGAGGGACAAACAAACAGCTTCCTTTGTCAAAGCATAAAGTGCATTTTTGACCTGGTAGTGACTAACTCAACTCCGGAGGGGATGGGGGCACTATGACTGGAGGAAAAAATGGGCAACACAGGATGAGAAGTATGCAAACATGGATGGAATACTCTGACATGACAAACAAATGACTTCCCTTGTCAGAGCATAAAGTGCATTTTTGACCTTGTAGTGACTAACTCAACTCCGGAGGGGATGGGGACACTATAACTGGAGGCAAAAATGGGCAACACAGGATGAGTGGTATGCAAACATGGATGGAATACTGTGACATGATATAATGGGACATGAAACAAACTCCATGGATGCAAAGGTGACTCATCACGGATGCTCTAAACAAGGGTGACTCGATGACACTACCACACAAAATAGGCATAGTGGGGATCATGAAAGAATAAGTAAATGATGGTTGCTCATCACAAAAATCGATACGTGAGACAACAAGCACCAAGGGAAGGAGGTCCCCAAATTAGAAGCATCAGATATGAAGAAATTCGATTTGGAGAGGTGACGAAGTGACCCTTCTTGGAAAAATGGCTTCTGGGTGAAGTGTCAAATCATCAAGAAATGAGAAAGATCCATTATATTACTCAGTGATAGTTTTCCAATGGTGTTGACAGTTCATCAAATGAAGCTACGGTTTGGTTGCAATGTGCAACAAAAAAGCTGCGGGTTTTCCTATAAAAGGGTGTTTTCCCTCCAATTTGAGAGGAGGAGAAGGCCCTAAATATCGTGGAGATCATAGCGGACAAACAGACCATTGGAATAAGGATCTACGACTTTCAAGAAAGTGTCCTTACTTGTCTAAGGATGGCCTTAATGCTTCTTGGAATAATGGTTCCTGGTGAAGAATTAAGGGAATAGGAACACGAGAATGAACTACTAGAGGAGGTCTAGAATCATCCTCACCCACTATGTCAAACATGGGGACTATGTGGACATAGAGTAGAATATTAGAAGATATGGTATCAAATGTCTATGATATTCGATGGGAATATGGCTCGCCAAAGAGGTCGGTAGGACAAACTATCTAGGGAATGGGAGGATAATTGACCATACCTAGATCTAGTGGGACCTAGGCCAAGACTTATGTTAATCAATTGAGAAGATGGCAAGGGGAAATCCATCATGCCCCCAAGCATGGGATACTGCCTGCAAGCATATGTGATGGAGGGGACTGATCTAGTATGCAAAGGTGGGAATGATGCCCCCTAGTAGGAGGAATTTGTGTAATGCCATTATGTTCTCAATGCTAAAAAAAGGGATTCAAGCATCTCAGCCCAACTTGGCACGAGATCCTCCAAAGGAGATGTATGGGCCTATGTGCCCCCCTAGTATTGTATGGGCATACCATATGTATTTAGAGCTATGGGCTCAAAACACTTATATATTTTATGTGATACATAATACTATTATGCATTTTTATATGACGATGATGGTTCACGATATGTTTTTTTAATGGTTGTGTTCTGTGGTATACATTTGATAAATTCCAATCTAGAATTTTATTTGCAATGGTATCAACAAATTTATTTTGGGCTCTAGGAACATGACTGAAAGTAATGGTTTCAAATTCACGTACCAACAACTTAACTCATAGATATTTTCTAAATAGGACTTGGTTATGCACATGATACACACCATTCAATTGCATGACAAGTATCAAGGAATCTAAACGAACATGAAGATGAAGGATGCGATGATCAAGGGCATAGACTAACAAACCTATCACCGCATCATATTCAGCCTAGTTATTAGTTGCAGATCTATGCACACGGCGTTCGAAAGGACTAACATATGCAAGGGGGTAAAAATGGCCCAGGTTGTGGAGGCTAGATTTTGGGAGAAGCGACTCACATCGTTGGCATGACTAATATACGGTGTGGATGATGGATCCATATAAAAGGTGCAAAAGGAAACATATGAGATGATGCAATCTACCTAACTTCATGACATAAACAATGATGCATAAATCAAAGGGATATGCTATGAGAAAAAATTCTAGAAGTAGAGTGCAATGGGAGAATTAGGTAAGAAATGGCCTTCAGAATCCTCCAAAATATATGCCCCCTTACCTAAGTGCAAGGGTAATTATGGGTAGACAACGCTTCCATGATATCCTCATTAGAATGGAAGATGGACGGATGGGAGGAAGACTGACTACATGATGCGGCGATGTTAACTCATGCATGAACTTGAGAGAGAAGGTTCACATACACATCATTCAGAATGGTAGACGACGAGTTGGTAGATGGAGGATCTATAGATTTTGAGACATGGGATTCTTTTGAAAGAGGTTTGATAGAATCATGTGCAAAAACCTTAGAAAGTTTTGCCTGCGAGGAACTCAAGGACAACGACAGGTAAAGGACATGGCCTATGGTGTCTGTCATATCGACATCAGGGGGTGGGATCACGATGGTAGGACTAGAGTCCCCTTATTCTGGTTGACTAGTGGTAGCAGAATCATGGGTAGAGGAGTAGGTGATCCACTACGAGTGGCCTCGTATTCGTGAAGTGGCTTAATGCAAACGCGAAAATTCATCGAGACGATGGCAACAATGTGAATAGTGACCATGATGATCACACAAGGCACAAGGATGATTTGTGCATAACGTTCTGAGTTTCGTAGGTGGTCCCGGTAACTTGACATAGAATTCAACAATATTTGACTCAGACAAAGTTTCGTGAACCAAAGTTTTGAGTTGAGGAAGTTCAGGAAAATTATTGGTGGCGTGCCCAACAACTTTACATGAAGTGCATGGAGGTGATGGCTTTGGGGCCTTACAGGCTAGAGGAGCTTGAGGAGCCTTGTCCTTAGGTTCTTTCCTTTAAGCTTGGCCCCCCTGTCTTGATGCTTTCACAATAGGAGTGGGTTCCCGTTGAGGTTGTGATGGAATTGAAGCAACGGCAGGGGCTGTAGGGACTGGTTGAATCGAGGTCAAAGCATGATAAGGTCTTAGCTAACTAGGCAGAATTCTTGTGAAGGGATCGATGTACCATACTGGGATCCCCAAATTCATGTTAGGAAGGACCAACAAAGCCATGAAAAGGATAAAAAATACTCTCAGATGAGGAAATAAGAAAGGTATCTAGCTTGCAATTTAATGTCCTGGCGGAATAGCTCCTAGATGGTTGAGACTTGGAGGAACAGTTCCTCGTGGAAGCATAAAAGAGGCGCCCAACAATTCCTGGGGTGGATCTAGAGGGCTCAATTGAAATAGTAACTATAGGGTGTGGTGGGCTCCAGTATTGCAGTAATAATGCTACAACTCCTGAGACTCCCTTCTTTACTTTTATCAACCCGATAGTTCGTAACAAACTTGGAAGTGACGGTGCTGTATGCACAAGTACTAGATCTTGCCGCAACTGTCACCTGGTCAGCTGGCACAAGTCCACTATGGGCTTAAGCCAACTTCTATGAGCTCTTAGAAGAAGCTTTTTAACTGATGGACGAAAGCTAACTCAAAGGAAGCTAATCTACTTGCGGAAAGAATTGAAAGCCAAAAAGTAACGCGAACCCTAGCAAACCCTAATTCTACTAGCTAGTCCTACTGATGTAAAGGAGAGAATGCAAACTACTGGAAGAGATGCCATTACTTCTATGAAGGTAAAATACATGTGTCTAGACTACCTCTATTTGAAGAAAACATATTTTTGTAATTTTGATTAAGTCGTCAGTTTCATCATGCATATGCTTTCACTGTTCTTTGACTGTGCAGGGGTGGATCAAGGAGGAGCAATGCTTGGAAGAGGTCGGGAAGGTTCAAAGAGGGTCTAAGGAGTCCCTAGCACCCTTCCAGAGAGTTTCACAAAGTTTGGTGATCAAGAAACCTCATTTGCGAGCTTCTACAGGAAGTCTGCAGGGGTTCTACAGGATGTTCAGGAATTTCTACAGGATGTTCAGAAATTTCTACAGGATGTTAAAAACTTGGATTTTGGAGGATGGGTGAGTGAGGGAAGATGCATGAAGGGATATGGAGGTAGGATAGGCATTTGAAGTGGCCCAGGGACTGGTGGATGGAGTGGTTAGAAGGTGTAGGTGGCTAAATTAGCTGAAAGAAAGCTGAAACAATGATTGCACAAAAAGGTAGGGTTACGTGGGCAAGAGGATGGATGTGAGACAAGGAACCTAGCTAGGAGATGGAACATATGGCTCTAATGAAGCTTAGGTGGATGAGAGAGTGGTAGAGATGCCCTGGACAATGTACATTTAACCGAATCAACAACGTCTTACAAATAATCAAAGTCCTAGCTAATATAATCTAACTGTCAATCAAACGAATGAACAACAGCTTTATTTGGAAAGGAAACCATGTACATCAATCATGCAAAGAAACATTTCAGAGATCTGAACCCATAACTAACTTATGCAAATGAAAACAGTACACTAAGGATTGCATGGTCAAGCAAACTAGTGTTTTTGTTGGGGCAACACTGTTTCTTCAGTTCCAGCCCCTGATCCAATAAGGATGATGCAAAACAGAGAGTGTTGTTGACCCTTTTTTGGAGCTTCTTCCTGTTATTATCCTGCCAATCCATTTTAAACATCTGAAGCAATTCTATTCATAAACAGTGACCTATTTAACCAACACAACTAAATCTTCCCAACAGAAATACGTTTCAAATGCATCAAAGGAGAACAACGATGCATAAAGGAAAGGTAACAGTACACAAAGGAATCCCTAGGCTCTCAGGATGGGCCCAACCTTGAGAGCTATGGCTCCTATAGAAAACTCAGAGTTGATATAAAATCGGACTGCTTCTCATTATCAAAAAATAGTCATAAGTCAAGAGTTATGCCCAAAATGGCTACAAGAGAACAAAGTAGAGCTAACAGCACTGTAGTGCAAAATATGCAATGGTTTCCAAAAGTCCCTCACGAAGCCTGAGGCCTTAACATTTATACACCATGAGGGCCCTAGCTGGCCTCCTAAATCTATGGGACTTGGCTGCCAAAACTGTGAATAGACAGCTCCTTCCAAAATCTGCTTGGCTGCCTTCTAGATCCAGTTTTGGTGGCCTCTGGAGCTCAGAGTTGGGGGTGAAGATCCTGAGGAAGGCTATTTAATGCCATAGAAAATCCCCCTACGAATCCTCACCCCAAGCTTGGATGTCTTCTTGCCCATGCTTGCTCGGTTTTGCTCCAACATGTGTCAAAAAACCTGAAATGAGCACGTTTTAGCCACCTAAGAAGAGTGACTACCCTTATTCGTACAAATGACATAAACATACTGAAAAATAATGCATAAGCTATGAAAAATGAAGGATTGAACAAGGATAATTAGGCCAAATGAGCCCAACAAGTTACCAAATTTGGGGCTCATCATCACCCCCCTGCTAAAAGGGTTGCTCATCCTCTGAGCAACTAGTCTAGCTCCTCGTCTTTCATTGCTTTAATTGCCACCCTCACATCCCAGGCTTCTGAAGTAGTATCCTCCTCACTTTCATGGAATCCGGCCTTCCTGTCCACCTCTTCCCACTGCTTATGCTCTTCTTCTTCTGTGCTTCCTTCTAACAATCCCAAAAGCAAAGGTGGACTTAGCTTGAGGTCGATCCAGCTGGCCTGGAGGTTCTGCATAGACTTCTTGTAGAGAGGCACTCATGCCAAGGCCTCCCTCATTCTAGTTGGAGTGTGATATTCCCTGATTTTGAGGCTGTGGGACAATGTGTTCCACCTATGGGTGCAAGCATGAACACAATTGTCCCCTAATAATCGCTCCATATCCTCGAAGTGTGCTATGGCCTGAGCCTGCCGATCCATGTACTCTAATAAAGCCTGAGAGTTGGTTGCTAGGTGCTGGTGGGCTGATATCAATGCTGTGGGGTCCCCTGGCTCTGCTCTAATCAGTAGTGGTTCATGTAGTTCTCGGTTCATGACATTTCTGACCTCTGCCACTCTCTTTTCTTCATGGTTTAACCATGAGGTCATTGCCATCAGCTGCATATCCCCTACTGCTGTGTTGGGGTCCCATGAGGTTACATTTGGAAGGGCCAAATTATGAAGGTAGAACTTTGATAGCTTGGCTTTGTATTCTAATGAACTGTTGTTACATAAATCCATGAACTGCTGGGGTTTTTGGATTTGGGAGATACCCCTCTGTGCCAATGTGTTAATTTGGAATTGCAGCCACTGATCCCTTAGGTATAGGCCATAGGATTTGGTCGGCAACCTACATTGCAGAGCGTCTATTGCCCAACTGGCCATGCAGGCCAGTTGTGCCTCCTTTTCTTGCATTTGCTGTTTTAGAGATTGTATCTCTATGCCTGCATGCAATTCCCTTTCCTGTAGTTACCGATTTAGTTCCTCAAGATCAGCTTGCATTCCTTCTTTTTCTTGAGGTTCTGCTGTGGTGTCCTTGGCTGTTGTGTCCTCTTCTTTCCTCTGTCCCTGTAGCTGTAGCTACTGTCTAAGCAACTCATTCTCTTCTATTAACTTGGCCTGTTGGGAGCTTTCCACATGTCGTACTCTTGCCAACTCCTTTTGTGTTTCCTTGAGCCTTTCCTCTAGAGGCCCTATATCTGCTACCCCCTTGGATTTAGTGATCCTCATCCAAGTGTGGGTTCGTACTCTTTCTTCCTCTAGTGCTAGAAACAGTGGCACTGTGAATTTTTGAGGAATAATTTTGCCGGCCTCCAAAAAGTTATAATAAGAGCCTAGGCTATGCTGAGGGCTTGGTTCCACGATGACCTCGGTCTTCTCCTCCTCCTGTGGTGACTTAGCTTCTCTTTCCTCCATCTGCTCAGTTTCCTTCAGCCTAGCCAAAGTTTCTTGTAGAACCACCTCGGCATCCTGTAGAGAGGCTTCAGGGTTCAATTTCTCCATCCTTTCCCTCCATGAGGATGTTTTTGGGCTCCCCCGCTCATAAGTAATGGATGCCTTGGAGGCAGACCTATCCCTTGGTGTGGTAGGGGTATCCACAATTGTGATTGGCTCTTTTGATGGAGGATGGGGTCTGCCAGTCTTAATTCTCACACTCCTTCTTGCTTTAAAATACAGAGGAGTCTCCCTCTTTTGTTTTTCCTTTGGCTTGGGAGAGGTACCTAGGGTGGCCAGCACAGCTACTGCCTCCCTAGCTAAAATTTCGGCCGACTTCTCCTTCTGCTGTCCTTTTTCCGGACTTCCTATAGAACGTCCTGTAGTGGCTAGTTTCTGGCTTCCTGTAGAAGCCGTTTTTAAAATTCATGTAGAAATAGCCTTCTGGTTTCCTATAGAAGCAGATCGCACTGTTTTAGCCTACTTGGCTGAGGGTGCTTTTTCCTTTAGCTTGGCTGAGGCTGCCTTAGGGATGCCCTCATTGGCTTGGACTTTCTCAGTCCTTTCTACCCTGCTCTGTAGTCTCTTCTCCTTGGGTGTTGGTGTAATTTTACCACCCCCTGTCTTGGCAGTTTGGCCTTTTTCTTGTGTTCCTTTCTGTTCTTTCTTTGGTGTTTTTCCCGGGGTTTCTTGTCCTTTAGCTTTCTTCTCTGCCTGAGTGTGCTCCTTCTCCTCGCTGTTGGATGAAGTGAGCTCCTCGGCCAAAATTCGGATGTCATCATCTTTAGACATATTCCGAAATTTTCCCAAGAGAGAGGGACAGTGTAAGTGTGGAGTACATCTTCCACGAGGAGCTTGATAAGCCCATGATGGGCTAGCTTATCTGGTGTCCCCTCTCTTAGTTTGGTGGCACACTCAATCATGGATTGCAGGAGGAAGTAAGGAATGATCAATTTTTGTTCGGAGGGTAGGTCCATTTGGTGCTTGAGTTCTGTGAGCAACCGGAAATGGTAGCCACACATGATGCTAAATCGCCCCTCACATGTAATATACTTCATAATTTGGAGGCTAACTTCACTCCAGAATGATTGTAGGCTAGTTCTTCGAACTCCATTCTTGTCCTCTGAAAATTGTTCCTCTGGCAAGAAGAACCCTTTTTTAGCTTTCAGACCCAATTTTCTCTCCTCCTTATCCTAGGGTACCCCCATCGATAGATCAGTTACTCTGCTAATGAGCTGTGGGGTGAGTTTGAGGGTCAATCCTCTGAAGTTGACAACGACCAATGTCTTTGACTTCGGCTTCAAGGACCTTAGGAATTCTTTGTAATTTCATCATCATGACCTTGAAGCTTGTCACAGAATGACATCCAGTGTGCACGAGAAAACAAGTCCACCACCTCAGGGGTTTCCCATAATTTCTTGGACTCCGAAGGCTCTTTTCTAATGAACCCTCCCGGCATGGTAAAAAAACTTGTTTTTGTTGTTCTGAACTTGCCTGCTCATGTACAGAAGGAGAGATTCTGAATTTTTCTACACAGAGCGCAGAGCTACGTCTTCGTTATGCACACAGTCATATAAAATTCACAATTTTCCATCTGTGAGCCTTGACAGTGTCTCAATTTTTTTCTACAGGAGGGATTTTAATTCAAAACCCTGGAGAAAATCTCGCATGCAGACTATGAAGACAATTTCATGCAATGATAAGAAAACAGCTTTTGAATTCATAGACAGACTTTATTCACATTTTCCCTACCCTCTCAACACGTTGAATTCACCACCTTTTGAATTATTTGCATGGGAAAGTTATGTTTAGGCCTACCTCACTGAGAATTGCCACCTTCGATGTGAACAGTCCAAGCTTCTCCGTAATGCACGGCTTCTGGAGAATGTTACAGTGGTTCTAGACTTTCTGAGTAGCAACAAGACGTTTGGAACAGGCCGAGAACTCGGGCTAACAACTTGCAGAGGATTGAGGATGTGTACTCGGCTGCAAAACGGTTGTGAGTAAATGACTGCAGTGTATCATAAGTTATTCAGCTGGCCGATTTTGAATTGCTGTGGAATTCATGGCGCGGGGGTGAGCTGTCCCAGTTGATCCATTGGCCGACGTCACAGCCATCATTCCTCGGCGTGTCCCTGACCGCCGAATTCTTCCCTCTGCATTCACCACCGCCATGCCTGTTATACTTCCACTTCTCTCCCACTGGACGCTTCCCACATGTCAATTGCCCGACTTTTCGACATAACCAAGCCCATTCGGATCCTACGAGGCCGTCGGACTGGTTGTGGTGGCTAGTTGAATGGCTACCCGACTTGTTCAATCCGTTCATTCTCACAGTCATGCACATTTAGAGTATAGCTTATGTAATTTGACGAAATAAGGTTAGGCACTTACCTGTGCGGCTGTGGACGTGGGTTTTTTCAGGCTTTAGGATGAGGAATGCTGGATCTACTTGTTGCTACTTCGTGTATGGGTGCTGGAGCTCCTCTTCATTGGATACTGCTGGCTACGAGACCTTGAGACTCGATTTCCTAGTGGTGAATGGTGCATGCACCGGCTTCATGAGTTGCTGGTGTCTCCATGGTATGTGCTTCAGCCGGATCAGCTGCTACAGGATTCCTGTAGGACATCCTGTAGTCGTTTCTCCTCCTGGGGTGCATGCTGAAATAATTGAGTCGCGTTCACAGGTGCAGGGTCCTGAGATCGCCTTGACAGGTAAAGTGTGCGAGCCTCTGCACGCTTTATTTCCTACTTAAAAACAAATTTTTTTTATCTAAGAAAACAAAGTTCTGGTATAACTGTGCAGGTATATTCGACCATATGGTAGCAATGGTGGTGAAAGGAGGTGAAACAAGTGGAGGATGGAAGAAAAGAGTGGTTGCATGCCTCATCAACGGACTTCAAGCTTCAAATTCTTCTTCATAATTGGTCCTGGCCTGCCCAACGGCTCTACAGGATGTTTCCTGTAGAAATACAAAACTTCCTGTAGAAAGTCCTGTAGCTTCCTGTAGAAGGCTAAACCATGACCAGATTGTGTCCAAACCTTGGGAAAAAAGAGTGTTCATGGAGGGAGTTTATGTGAGGTTGCCTGGTAGCTTGGTAGGGACCCTTGTCCTTGAGTTGAGAGGCCTCCTTTTTGCATTGTGTTCCTGCAACCTGCAACAATTTCCAGAGATTAAACTTGTTTTTTTTCTGTTTCTTCCTTCTTCTTTCTTCTTTTCCTTTCTTTTTGTTTTTTTGTTTTTTTCTTTTTTTTAAGAGACAGTAGGGGTGCCTAAATGAGGTTTTCACCCCTACTATTTGCCTTGGGCGCCGAAGAGAGGTTTTCACCTAAGGATATTTTTATTCCAATTCTTTTTTAGAGAGACAGCAGGGGCACCTCAATGAGGTTTTCACCCCTACCATCTACCTTGGGCACCTTAGAAAGGTTTTCACCCAAGGATCTTTTTTTTTATTGCATTTTTTTTTAATATGTAAAATGATGCTCAGGGTGTGCCCAAAATAGAGGTAGAACCCTTCTCTATGACCAGCACTGATTTTTCCACAGTTTTGATGAACTCTTGCCTGGAAAGAGGTTTCCTGTAGATCTTTAGTCGATGCCTATTGATGAGCATGGGGAGGGCTTCTTCATCAATGGTTTAGATAAGGACAGAACCATTGTCATTACAGTTCTCCACTGCATATGGTCCTAACCATCTTGTCCTCAGCTTCCCCTTGAAATCTTTATGTTTGGAATCATACAGCAGCGCCCAATCTCCTGGCTGGAATTGTTTGTCATTGAGGTGCCGGTCATGCCATATCTTCCTCTGAAGTTGAACCACTTCTGAGTGGAGAAGGGCTTGCATTCAGTGTTCATCTAACCCATTCAGCTGCAATAACCTTTCTTGTTGAGCATGGCTGAGATCTAGGTCCAGCTGAGCTGCCATCCTCAATGTGTTGTACTAAAACTCAATTAACAACAAAGCTCTCTTCCCATAGACCAGCTCATAAGGTGTGAAACTGGTTGTGGTCTTCCAAGTGGTGTTGTAGGCCCAAGTGGCCTCAACCAGGTGATCTGCCCAATCCTTTCTACTGCTGCTCACCACCTTAGTCAAAATCCCTTTTAATGCTCTATTGGTGACTTCCACCTACCCATTTGCTTGAGGATGATATGGGGTGGAAGTCCGATGCTTGATCTTGTGATGAGCGAGCAAGTCTTCAATTAAGTTGGAGGTGAACTGGCTTCCTTGATCGGTGACTAACTCTCTTGGGTAGCCAAATTTGTAGAAGATGTTTTCTCTTAAAAATTCCACAACCTTTTCTTCTGTTGCTTCTTTGATTGCCTTGGTTTCTACCCACTTTGTTAGATAGTCTGTGCACACAATGATGTAAGACCTTTTCCTTGAAGGAGGGTTGATAGGACCCACAAAATCCATACCCCACTTCTCAAATGGCTCAAGAGTCACTTGAGGTTGGAGAGGCATTTCGTCCCTTGGAGTCGGTTTCCCCATCCTTTAGCATCGGTCACATTGGCTGACATATCTTTTGACATCTTGATGAAGAGTGGGCCAATAGTAGCCTGCCTGTAGAATTTTGAAGGCAGTCCTCTTGGCTGCAAAATGTCCTCCACACGGCCCATCGTGACAAGTTAGGAGGATGTCAAAGACTTCCTCCTCCCTTACACAATGCCTTAAGATCTGATCGGGGCCAAGTTTGAACAGGTTGCCCTTGATCCAAGTGAATGAGGCACTCTTCCTCACGATTATGCTCTTCTCCTTTGAGGATAGATGCGGAGGGAACTGTGCTGAGACCAGGTAGTTTTCTATATCAGCAAACCAGGGAGAGAGTACTGAGATAGCAAATAGATGTTCATCTAGCATCTGGTCATCCACTGTTCCTTCTTCACCTGCAGGTAAATCCAATCTAGACAAGAAGTCAGCAACAACATTTTCTTTACCTGGTTTGTCAACGATAGTCAAATCAAACTGCTGCAACAAAAGTAACCATCTAATAATATGAGCATTCACATCAGGTTTATTCATTAAATATCTAATTGCAGCATGATCAGTATGTACAAATTTTTGATAGCCAGTGATGTAGTGTCAGAACTTGTTCAGGGAATGGACCACGCCCAGGAACTCCTTCTCAGTTACAGTATAATTCAATTTTGCCTCGGATAAGTTTTTGCTGACAAAGTATATGGCATATGGAAGTTTTTCCTCGACTTATCCTAAGGCTACCCCTATGGCTTTGTTCGAGGCATCAGTGTGGATGTGGAAAGGTAGGGCCTAATTTGGACCTCTCAAGATCGGGGCAGACACCAACTTATCCTTTAATTCATTCAGAGCCCTCTGACAATTGTCAGTCCATTTAAACTCAACATCTTTTGCTAAGAGGCCAAACAATGGCGAGGCTAGCTTACTGAAGTCTTTAATGAATCTTCTATAATATCCCGCTAAGCCTAAGAAACTTTGAACATCTCTTACCTTCTGAGGAGGTGGAACCTTTTTGATGAGAGCAATTTTGTTAGGATCCACCTGTAATCCTTGGCGAGAAATGCTATGACCTAACACAGTCCCTTCAGTCATCAGGAATTCACATCTTTCAGGGCTGAGGGACAGGTTCATCTCAATGCATTTGCTTAAAACTTTTCCTAGATTAGTCAATACTTCTTGGAAGTTGGACCCATAAGGAGTAAAGTCGTCCATATAGATTTCCATCGAATCATGAACCAACTCGGCAAAGATGCTCAATATAACTCTCTAGAAAGTGGCAGGGGCATTGCATAGCCCAAAGGGAAGGACTCGATAGGCAAAGGTACCCCATGGACAAGTGAAGGTGGTCTTATCTTGGTCCTCCGGGCTGACTTGGATCTGATTATACCTGCTGAACCCATCTAGGAAAGAGAAAAACTTCTTTCCTGCCAGTCCATCCAACACTTGATCTATGAAAGGCAAAGGGAAATGGTCTTTCTTGGTGGCTTTGTTAAGTTCTCGATAATCTACACAGATTCTCCAATTCCCGTTCTTGTTGGGTGCAAGCACTAGAGGTGAAACCCACTCACTATCGGAGATAGGGTAGATGAATCCTGCATCCAATAATTTTTGCAACTCTTCTTTGAAAATGTCTTTAAGGGCTGGATTCATTCTCCTCTGGGGTTGCCTGACTGGTTTACAATCATCTTTGATGTAGATGTGATGGGTATAGATCGAAGGATGGACTCCTTTCATCTCCTTATAGCTCCAAGCGAAAGCATCTAAGTGATTGTTTAGTAAGCTACACAGCTCCTTCTCCTGGGAAGGAGATAGGGAGGAGCTGATCTTTAGAGTTATTTCGGGACCAAACTCCACATTCTTAACTCTAGGAGAGGTTGGATCAGTCACATAGAGGTCCACTAAGGTGCTGGCTTGGGTATCTTCCACCAATTCTTTTAAGGAGAGAGCACTGGGAGGTGGATTTTGAATCAACGTCTCAATCAAATCATCCTCGGTTTGAGGACCTCCCCTAGTGGTTTCTATCGTGCACAAGGGTGCAGAGTAGACCTCATCCTCATCTCCTTCTTCCAACCAAAGTGGTAAGTCATGCTCTAACAGAGGTTGGGCAGGAGGGTATAGGACTAGCTGCTTGGACATAGGACCATTTTTGATGGTCATGTTTCCCGCTCGACAGCTTATGTAAGCATCCGCAGTGGCTAACCAAGGCCTTCCCAAAATGAGGGGGTATCCAGTAAGCTTTGCCTTGGGCTGAAGGACCAAGAAGTCCGTAGGATACTCCCAAGAGTCAACAGAGACCAAGACATCCTCCACAATCCCTTCGGGAGTCACGGTGGAGCGATCTGCCAACTGCAGGACTGTCGAGGTCTTCCTTAAGGAACTCTGAAGGTTGAGTTTAAGCATGGTGTCCTTGGTCATCACATTAATGGAAGCCCCTAGATCAATCAAGGTATGGGGGATAATGGTGCCATTGATGTGGACATCAACTACAGGACTCCCAGGATCCAAATACTTTGGACAGTTTACTTGCCCCAACATAAGATCGGACAGTTGTCCTATGACATTGATAGTTGAGGCATCTCTCTTTCGCCAGCCTGGGTGCCTGAAACACTTTTACTTAACCAATTTGTTGTATATTGGTACATCTTTGATGTCCTGGAGAAGTGGTATTTTCACACACAATTGTTTTAGTTCCCCTAGAATTTCAGTCTCCTCCGGGTTTGGCTGTGTGGTTACTGTTAGTCTCTCAGGAAAGGGTGGAATGGCTTTGGGTTCACTTTCCTGTTTGTCTTCCTCGTCCTCTGGGGGGGGAGGTTGGTGATCTGGAAGAGTCTTCTCGGATCACAGGTGATCTCCACAGCATAGGTAGGGCATGTTGTCTCCCCAGTATATACCTGCTGGGCCTGTCGGTTGTTGGGGTTCGGGTTCGGTTGAGAAGGCATTTGGGGTTGTCTTGGAGGAGCAGGAGGTAATGGTTGCGGTTGAGCTGGTGGTGGAGGCAAAATGGTGGGAGGATTGTTGTACTGGGGCCTCCACCCTGGTTGAGGTGCATTCCACTGAGGCTGTGGCTGGACATGTGAGTGAAACGAATGAGCAGTGGGTTGAGCATAGTATTGAGGAGGATAAGACCACAGAGGAGGTGTAGACCAGGTAGGATGAGCAGTGGGACCCCATGAAGGCATGTGAGCAGACTGGTTGGGGTTATAATAAGCTTGGGATGTCCCTTGCATCCCCTGCTGGTAAGGTCTAGGTCCATGCAGCCTCCTTTGGTTGAGGAAGTAGAGAGGTTCAGTGGGTGCCTCAGTCCCTTGGTATATGGATTTAAATCCTGGTAAGGTTGGGCATTGGTTTGTGGGGTGGTCCTCCTCACAAATGAAACATACCTCTACTGAGTGTAATGGACACTCGTTCTTAGGGTGTTTCCTCGTACACCTGGGACAGAAGATGGCCAAAGCCCTCTCAGCTTCCTCTTTCTTTTGCTGAATTTGGAAGGTATCAAGTTCCATGGCAATAGTCTGTCTCATCTCACTCTTGAGGTCTTCCATCTGGTTAGCAAACTCATGCTTGGAGAAGGTGGTACTAGCTAAAAGTGGGTTTCCCCTATCTCTTTTCCGGGCTGCCCTAGAGTGGTTTCTAAACATAGTCTTTATGTCCTCATAAGGCAGTTGGTAGATGTCTCCCTCAGCTAGCATGTGAAGGGTATCTAGAAGGTCTTCAGGGACTCCTCGGAGCAGAACCAGCTTTAGGGATTCCGGGTCAAGTGTGCACCTGGCCCGTTTATAGCTAAGTTGGAACCTTTCCTCGTAATCTTATAAAGACTCATCGCTTCCCATGGTCATCCGAAAGATTTCTCCCTTGGTTTCCTTGGACCTACAGTAGTCCCAGTATTTGGTATTGAAAGCTTGCTGCATCTGAGCCCAAGTGGTGATACTGTTTCCAGGTAACCCCATGAACCAGCGTAATGCTGCATCCTTGAGGGTAGAGGGAAAGAGTTTCAATTTTTTCTCATCTTCTGTATAATCATAGGTTCGACAAAGGACAACAAACTCAAACAAGAAGGTATCAGGGTCTTCAGTGGTCAATCCATGGAAATGAGGTAAGGCCGAGGGACTTATGTTCTTCATTTTCATGTCCCCGTTAGTCTCTCGGATGGGAAAGGTACCTTCTATTCTCTCGTCATCGTTTCGACCATTTTTGTTGTCAGCAATGGTGTCAATAGGAATGTTTCCTTGCTCTTCTTCTGTTATAGGATATTTGTATATGTCAGGAGGTTCACCTATAGGTTCTTCTGGATCACTTCCACGAAAGAAGAGAGAAGGGTGACTCAGTGAAGTGGTGGGGGTGTTGGGTAGGAATTTTCTAGTATTATCTGTGTTCCTGCGAGGCATGAAAGGATTTTTGGTTGTTTTTTCTTTTTCTCTGCTTGTACCTGCAAAACTGAAACATATGGAATTGCAACTAACTAGAATCTATCTTGTGGGAATGAAAATGCGGAATTGAAATGAAAGCAGGAAAGGACTAATCTACTCTGCTGAAATCAAATTGCGAGAAGCAGATACTAGGCTCCGCTTGCAAAATTGAGATTCTATTTTACGCTTGCAAAATTGAAATTCTATTTTACGCTTGTAGAATTGAAAGTCTAATATATGAAAGTAGGAAATGTCTACTTTACTTTTGCAGAAATGAAATTGCAGAATGGAAATGAAATAAACTATTTAGCGAAAGGTGAGAGCAGGAAAATAGAAGAAAAGAAGAAATCACAAATACTCTGACGCTTCCCCGGCAACAGCGCCAAAAATATGTTGGGCTCTAGTATTGCAGCAATAATGCTGCAACTCCTGGGACTCCCTTCTTTACTTTTATCAACCCGGTAGTTCGTAACAAACTTGGAAGCGATGGTGCTGTATGCACAAGTACTAGCTCTTGCCACCGCTGTCACTTGGTCAGCTGGCACAAGTCCGCTAGGGGTTTAAGCCAACTTCTATGAGCTCTTAGAAGAAGCTTTTTAACTGATGGACGAAAGCTAACTCAAAGGAAGCTAACCTACTTGCGGAAAGAACTGAAAGCCAAAAAGTAACGCGAACCCTAACAAACCCTAATTCTACCAGCTAGTCCTACTGATGCAAAGGAGAGAATGAAAACTACTGGAAGAGATGCCATTACTTCTATGAAGGTAAAATACATGTGTCTAGACTACCTCTATTTGAAGAAAACATCTTTTTGTATTTTTGATTAAGTTGTCAGTTTCATCATGCATATGCTTCCACTATTCTTTGACTGTGCAGGGGTGGATCAAGGAGGAGAAATGCTTGGAAGAGGTCGGGAAGGTTTAGAGAGGGTCTAAGGAGTCCCTAACACCCTTCCAGAGAGTTTCAAAAAGTTTGGCGATCAAGAAACCTCATTTGCGAGCTTCTACAGGAAGTCTGCAGGGGTTCTACAGGATGTTCAGGAATTTCTACAGGATGTTCAGAAATTTCTACAGGATGTTAAAAAATCAGATTTTGGAGGATGGGTGAGTGAGGGAAGATGCATGAAGGGATATGGAGGTAGGATAGGGGTCTGAAGTGGCCCAGGGACTGGTGGATGGAGTGGTTAGAAGGTGTCGGTGGCTAAATTGGCTCAAAGAAGGGTGAAACAATGATTGCACAAAAAGGTAGGGTTACGTGGGCAAAAGGACAAATGTGAGATGAGGAACCTAGATAGGAGATGGAACAGCTGGCTCTGATGAAGGTTAGGCGGACGAGAGAGTGGTAGAGATGCCCTGCACAATGTACATTTAACCAAATCAATAACGTATTACAAATAATCAAAGTCCTAGTTAATCTAATCTAACTGTCAATAAAACGAATGAACAACAGCTTTATTTGGAAAGGAATCCATGTACATCAATCATGCAAAGAAACATTTCAGAGATCTAAACCCATAATTAATTTCTGCAAATGAAAACAGTACACTAAGGATTGCATGGTCAAGCAAACTAGTGTTTTTGTTGGGGCAACACTGTTTCTTCAGTTCCAGCCCCTGATCAAATAAGGATGAGGTGAAACAGAGAGTGTTGTTGACCCTTTTTTGGAGCTTATTACTGTTATTATCCTACAATCCATTTTAAACATCTGAAGCAATTCTATTCATAAACGGTGACCTATTTAACGAACACAACTAAATCTGCCCAACAGAAATACATTTCAAATGCATCAAAGGAGAACAACGATGCATAAAGGAAAGGTAACAGTACAAAAAGGAAGCCCTAGGCTCTCAGGGTGGGCCCAACCCTGAGAGCTATGGCTCCTATAGAAAACTCAGAGTTGATATAAAATCGGACTGCTTCTCATTATCAAAAAATAGTCATAAGTCAAGAGCTATGCCCAAAATGGCTATAAGAGAACAAAGTAGAGCTAACAACACTGTAGTGCAAAATATGCAATGGTTTCCAAAAGTCCCTCACGAAGGCTGAGGCCTTAACATTTGGAAACCATTGCATATTTTGCACTACAGTGTTGTTAGCTCTACTTTGTTCTCTTGTAGCCATTTTGGGCATAACTCTTGACTTATGACTATTTTTTGATAATGAGAAGCAGTCCGATTTTATATCTACTCTGAGTTTTCTATAGGAGCCATAGCTCTCAGGGATGGGCCCAACCTGAGAGCCTAGGGCTTCCTTTTGGTACTATTACCTTTCCTTTATGCATCGTAGTTTTCCTTTTATGCATTTGAAACGTATTTCTGTTGGGCAGATTTAGTTATGTTGGTTAAATAGGTCACTGTTTATGAATAAAATTGCATCAGATGTTTAAAATGGATTGGTAGGATAATAATAGGAATAAAGATCCAAGAAAAGGGTCAACAACACTCTCTGTTTTGCCTCATCCTTATTAGATCAGGGGCTGGAATTGAAGAAGCAGTGCTGCCCCAACAAAAACACTAGTTTGCTTGACCATGAAATCCTTAGTGTATTGTTTTCATTTGCAGAAGTTAGTTATGGGTTCAGATCTCTGAAATGTTTCTTTGCATGATTGATGTACATGGTTTTCTTTCCAAATAAAGCTGTTGTTCATTCGTTTTATTGACAATTAGATTAGATTAGCTAGGACTTTGATCATTTGTAAGACGTTGTTGATTAAAGATGGTGGGCTCCAGTATTGCAGCAATAATGCTGCAACTCCTGGGACTCCCTTCTTTACTTTTATCAACCCGGTAGTTCGTAACAAACTTGGAAGCGATGGTGCTGTATGCACAAGTACTAGCTCTTGCCGCAGTTGTCACTTGGTTAGCTGACACAAGTCTGCTAGGGGCTTAAGCCAACTTCTATGAGCTCTTAGAAGAAGCTTTTTAACTGATGGACGAAAGCTAACTCAAAGGAAGCTAATCTACTTGCGGAAAGAACTGAAAGCCAAAAAGTAACGCAAACCCTAGCAAACCCTAATTCTACCAGCTAGTCCTACTGATGCAAAGGAGAGAATGCAAACTACTGGAAGAGATGCCATTACTTCTATGAAGGTAAAATACATGTGTCTAGACTACCTCTATTTGAAGAAAACATCTTTTTGTATTTTTGATTAAGTCGTCAGTTTCATCATGCATATGCTTTCACTGTTCTTTGACTGTGCAGGGGTGGATCAAGGAGGAGAAATGCTTGGAAGAGGTCGGGAAGGTTCAGAGAGGATCTAAGGATTCCCTAGCACCCTTCCAGAGAGTTTCACAAAGGTTGGATATCAAGAAACTTCATTTGTGAGCTTCTACAGGAAGTCTGCAGGGGTTCTACAGGATGTTCAAGAATTTCTACAGGATGTTCAGAAATTTCTACAGGATGTTTAAAAATTGGATTTTGGAGGATGGGTGAGCGAGGGAAGATGCATGAAGGGATATGGAGGTAGGATAGGGGTCTGAAGTGGCCCAGGGACTGGTGGATGGAGTGGTGAGAAGGTGTAGATGGCTAAATTGGCTCAAAGAAGGTTGAAACAATGATTGCACAAAAAGGTAGGGTTATGTGGGCAAGAGGACAGATGTGAGATGAGGAACCTAGCTAGGAGATGGAACAACTGGCTCTGATGAAGCTTAGGCAGATGAGAGAGTGGTAGAGATGCCCTGCACAATGTACATTTAACCGAATCAACATCTTACAAATGATCAAAGTCCTAGCTAATCTAATATAACTGTCAATAAAACGAATGAACAACACCTTTATTTGGAAAGAAAACCATGTACATCAATCATGCAAAGAAACATTTCAGAGATCTAAACCCATAACTAACTTCTGCAAATGAAAATAGTACACTAAGGATTGCATGGTCAAGAAAACTAGTGTTTTTGTTGGGGCAACACTGCTTATTCAATTCCAGCCCCTGATCCAATAAGGATGAGGCGAAACAGAGAGTGTTGTTGACCCTTTTTTCCTGTTATTATCCTACCAATCTATTTTAAACATCTGAAGCAATTTTATTCATAAACAGTAACCTATTTAACCAACACAACTAAATCTGCCCAACAGAAATACGTTTCAAATGCATAAAAGGAAAACTACGGTGCATAAAGGAAAGGTAATAGTACAAAAAGGAAGCCCTAGGCTCTCAGGTTGGGCCCAACCCTGAGAGCTATGGCTCCTATAGAAAACTCAGAGTAGATATAAAATCGGGCTGCTTCTCATTATCAAAAAATAGTCATAAGTCAAGAGTTATGCCCAAAATGGCTACAAGAGAACAAAGTAGAGCTAACAAAACTGTAGTTCAAAATATGCAATGGTTTCCAAAAGTCCCTCACGAAGGCTGAGGCATTAACATTTATACACCACGAGGGCCCTAGCTGGCCTCCTAAATCTATGGGACTTGGCTGCCCAAACTGTGAGTAGACAGCTCCTTACAAAATCTGCTTGGCTGCCTTCTAGATCCGGTTTTGGTGGCCTTTGGAGCTCAGAGTTGGGGGTGAAGATCTTGAGGAAGGCTATTTAATGCCATAGACAACCCCCCTACGAATCCTCACCCCAAGCTTGGCTATCTTCTAGCCCATGATTGCTCGGTTTTGCTCCAACATGTGTCAAAAAACGTGAAATGAGCACGTGTTAGCCACCTAGGAAGAGTGACTACACTTATTCGTACAAATGACATAAACATACTGAAAAATAATTCATAAGCTATGAAAAATGAAGGATTGAACAAGGATAATTAGGCCAAATGAGCCCAATAAGTTACCAAATTTGGGGCTCATCAGGGTGCTAAGGAGATTGTATTGGATCAGATGTACCAAACTTCTTGAGGGAAACCTGTGACACTTGTAAAATGAAAACACTCATAGAGTTAGGCTCTGAGATGAGAGGGGGCAGACCAGGGAAAACAACCAACAATAAGGAATCTTTATAGAATCTGGATGAAACACTGGTAAGAGGAGTTAAAGACTGCTTATCTAACATTGATGGAATAATGGACTTTGAGGAGGCCACAGATGCCGACTCATAGTAAGACAACTGATCGATGGTAATGATCCTCCCTTCATGGTGGAAGCACATCTTGCAGAACACCATAGACACGGCCAGTGACATGGCATATGTGTAACTATGACGTAAGAGAATATTTTAATCCAAAGGGGTATCAATAACCTCAATGTCGATGTGAATAGTCTTACCCGCAAGGGTCACTGTATAGTTGCGTACATGCAAAGAGGTTAGGAGGAGTGTTCGTCCCAAGCACGCAAAGTGATGGTGGAGGGGGACAACTCAGGTGACTTAAATTGTTTCCAAATGGTAGCAAACATCACACAGGGGGATGCACCTTCATCAATAATGCATCGGGAGATGATCGCAATATGAACTCGGACTTGTATCTCGAAAGAAACTAATGAAGGAAGTGGGGGATATTCTGATGTATCAACAGGTTAGAAAATCAAATGATTGTCAGAAGGATCTATTGTGCCTAAGGTAGTTAGTAGAGATTTATTTTGAGATGGGCATGACTGGAGTACTTCCAGCGTCGACATGGTGGCAGGCGATTGCGCCAAGTCATGTATTATATTGTATGTATGGGAAGCTCAGTTAGAAGGCACATTACGGTGTAATGATCCCTTTGGGATCTTGGGAATGGCCTCAAAATTAGGTTGAGGGATATGTAGGGGACCATTTTGTGTTGTAAGAGGCTCAATATATTCTTTGGTTTTGGACTCAGTGGCATACGAAGTCGATGTCTTGTCATATTGACACGACTGAGTTTTCAGGTTGATATCAGAGGGGTTAACTTCATCAAAATTCATCATAAGTATCTAGTAGTCACCGGGGCTACAAGGTTGGGGGCAATGGGATAATTGACTTGGTTGGGGTTGAGCAACAACAAATCCTTGCTGAGGGAAAGGATTTGTAAGCACTGCCGGTTGAGATGGTGCATGATTCTGAGGTGATTTCTGACCTCTAGAAGTTTCTTAAGCTTCCCACATTTGGCGGATTTGGGGTAAAAGAGGAAACTCATGTGTATAATGGCCATGTACACCACAACATGCACAAGGCTTGTCCATACGAATAGCCTTTTTCTTCTTGATATGGATGCCCTATTGCTAGTTGTTAGTGCTAGGTTGGTTCTATGTGGGTTCACTAAGCTGATTACCTTGATTACCCTAGTTACCCTAGTTACCCTTCCCCTTATTCTTTTTCTTTGAATTTTGGGGATTGGTCACACTCTGTTGCAGAAACACTTGACCCTAAGAGGGCAGTGGCCGCTGGGGTGGAGGATGCATGGGATGCTGTGAAGTTAATTCTTGAGGGGCTGGAGCGCTCAAATATGCATAAGGAGGAGCATCAATTTGGTAGATAGATTGGGGCCCTAAAAACATGTTGCTAGCAGGAGGGGAATGAGTGTTAGAGGAACTGGTGCCCATTGCAGATAGCCATAACTTTTATGAATATATGGTGAAGGGTGTGAAAGGGTTCCAAAGATACCGTCAGTGGTGTGAGATGTCCCTGGTGCATTGGCACCTCCAGGATGGGGGATGTCTAGAATAACGATATAGACATAACCGAGTTGCGCATAAATCAAGTCATATCTTAGAGTTGTTTGAAGATCTTCTTCCTCGGTCTAAGGAAAATGGGACATGACATCTTTTCCAATGGGTGCTAAAAGGCTCCTAAGAAACAAATCTAGATAGAGATGATATTCAAAGGGTGGGACACGACATGTGCTCCTCCTTCTATACCACTCTTGAACATGGTCAGATAGGCGAGTGGCGGAGGACTAACAGAATGAGGTCAATATCTCTGTACCAATGTTGTACCAGAGAGGTAATTGGAAATATGAGAGGAACGCTTTAGCAAGTGTCACGAAAATGGAATGAGATGCGACGGGCTGGTCTACATGCCATTTTGTTGTGTCTTTAGTGAGTGTGCATTGGAAGAGCCGAAGATGAATGGAGTCATTGATAATGGAGTTGGACAAACACCACATGTGGAAGGAGCGGACATGGTTAGTAGGATCCTCTCCAGCATTACCCTCAAACTTTGGGATGTCTGATGGAAGCTTAGTCAACATAGCAGGCCAACTAGCAGTGAGGTGTATGGGTTTGTTTATCAAATGGCTAAATTTCGACAGACTTCCCAGCCATAAAAGGGAGCATGGGGGCTGTCGGAATGGTTCCTGAGACTGTTCCTCTAGATGTGACTACTGGGATAGAACCAGAGCCAACACAAGGTTGGGTTCCTGCACCAACTATGGGTCTAGACATGGTGATGATATGCGGTGAAGGAGGCTTAGAATCAGATGAGTAATCAGAAGAACTAGGAGAATAGCTCGTATGGGGACTCAGAGGGCTATGAACTTGAACTTGGCGGGGAGGAGTAATATGCCCAAGTGGAAACTGGGGATGAATGCCTAAGAGTCTCCGCAAAAAATGCCTTAGTGGAGTAATGGTGGTAAGACACATGTGACACAAAAATGGTGAGGGAAGATCAACAATATGCCTTTGTATCGATGAGGGGAGATAAATTTATTATGTTAAGTCTTGGCTTGGTGGTGTAAACTAAGCACCCTTCGCTTAAGGTGTGCTTGTATGTGCAAGTGTATTTATTGATTAAGCTTAGACCATGTTTGTAAAAAGGAAAAAAGATTGTTGAAAAAAACCTAAAATTAACAATAGAAAATGAATAGAAAAACAATTAACTAAACCCCACCCAAACTGGTTTTACAAACATTTTTTTGGTTGATGGCTAAATCAATGGAAAACACACTCAAAAGGTCAAGATATCTAATTTTCGGTGTGACTAGGATCAAATGACACTAGGTTGCTGGAAAGTGGTGCAGCAACAACAAAAAATTAGAGAGGAAGATTGTTGTAAAAAGATAGGGAGATGGGTGAAACACCTAGTCACCCTGACTAGACCCTAAGGCTAATGATAAAACAAGGTTTAATATGAATATATGGATGGTGACAACCTATCTTTATAGATCTGAAACAGAAGGGTACAGATCTAGAAAATATGGCTGAAAGTGCTATAGAAGCTCATACTAGTCACTGAGCTAAACTCCTCCTATAAAGGTGGATATGTACTAGAAGCCCTAGGGGCTAAACTCCACTTCAACGAGTAAATCAGAGTAGATCAAGTCCTAAGAGGGATGAGGTAGAGGTCAAACAATCTAGCAGACAACTCTCGACAAAACTCAGAAACAGATCTGATAAAAACCCAGAAGCCCTAAAATCGCAGGTACTGACCTATTTTTAGGTGAGATATCACTTTTTGGGTTGAAAGGTGCACTCTGGAATCCAGATTGCACCTTTTGGGCTAAAAACTATGATTTCTTCTCCTTGATTCTCAGTCGAAAAATCTAAAAAAAAATTGTAATCTTTGTTGCGGCTGGTTCTTGTGACCTACGCAAAAGACCAGAGAACTTGCGGAAGTAAAAACTTTAACAGATATAGGGTTAAAAAGCTAGGAAACATTAAGAGACTGAGAAAATAAGAAACCCTAAGCCAAAAACTGAAGGTCACCCAGGTTTCTAGATCTGATGTATAAAACCAGTGGAATTGCCAATTTGTTAGTGACAATCATCAATTCCCCAGTGGAGTCAGTAATTTTGTTGTAGTGTTTTCTTCTCAAATATGTATGAAAATAACCCACTTAAGATTGTGGATGACAAACAATCTCAACAATATAAATGGCTATTAGACATTGTAGATCTACAACAACTAATAGAAACAAAACCTGCCAAAATTCTGATCTATGCCACAATCATAGTCAAACAACAAAAAGAAATAGTAATAACTTCAATCATCCAATGGAAACTATATATACAAAGAATAGTTTTTATTATAACACCTGTGAAGGGAACAAATAAATTTTACTAGCCCCCCTCTACGGTATAAGTTCTTGGCTATCCCCAAACTTCTTCAGCTTGTGTAGAGTCTCTCTCCTCTATAATGCCTAAATCCACAAATAATGGTGTGCTACAATGAAAATAATCAGAGTTATAGAGTGACTGCAACAATGAAAATAATCAAAAGTGAATAATGAATGGAAAACCCTTCTATTTATAACAAAATATTGAGTTATCCTTGAATAATGAGGAATAATAAAATATTATTAACCCCATTCTTGGAATAACCACTTCGAATATTTTATATATTTGGTTAGGAGGGAAAACGTATTTAAATTTTTATTTAGAAATAATAAATAAATAAATGATATATTTATCATCTCAAGAAATTGGTTAAGGAATAATAAAAAAATAATGATTTATTTAATTATTCTTGAGGGATTTAGTCAAATTTCACAAAGAATAATAATTAATTAGTGATTAATTAATCATTCCTAGAGAAAAATAAGATAATTAATTATTTATCTGTTGATTTTTCATAATTGTGTCAAATGTGACAAGGAATAATAACTGAACAATGATTTAATTAAGTATGCCTAGAAGAAAATCAAATAAATAGTGATTTATTTAATTATTCTTCATGGGTTTAACTATAAATCACCCAACAAAGGTGGTTTATTAAGTAATTTCTCACAGTGAAAGCAATTTTACTATGGTAAAATTGGCTTTACATGGTGCACTTTGATCCATCTAGTAAATTAGGCTTGATGATCAATTTTTAGTGATAACAATCTTCATCTCAAGGAGCTAGTATATTTTTGGGTGACAGATGTGTGACGCACATGATTGTGTAAGAAATAGTTGCGTGCTCATGTATTTACACAAAAAATAGAGACGCGACAAAGGGTTGACGTTCTCATGGGTAGAAAGGGAAAAATCGTGTAGTGTGCATGATTGTATAGGAAATTGCAGTGTGGTGTCACATGCTTGTATTAGGAACTGATGCATGACCACACAACTATTCTAAAAACGGGTGTGTGATGATGATAAAAAAAAAACTAGCTTTGAGGCTGTTTTTTAAATTTTTTCATGCTTTGGGTAGGATGGGTATGACATGGCATGGGTAAGATTGGGACCGCATTCACGTAGCATTGGTGGGTGTTGCGCAGGCTGCAACATTGCTAGCCAGATTGGGGTTGTTGATGTTCATTGCAAACCATTTGTTGAGATTGCAGGAGGACTTCCTGCGTTTCATGATTAATAGATGACAGCCAGACTGACAGGCATTGGACATCTTGGCCTGAGATGTGACATTCACCACCGAGGTGGATGTTTACTTTGTGACAAGACTAGTGCCTCAAGGTGAGGTACTACTAATACCGTTGCCTTTTAGTTGGCTAGACCTAGCTACATGGGCTAAGGTACACTATGGAGTCAATCCTTTTCAAGAGGGGTGTATTCATATTGATGCAATCCTGGACATGGCTGAGTGTGAAATGTCAGCTATGATAATACAACAACCCCCATTGCATTTGAGGGCCATAACCTGCTATATTCTAGAGACTTTAGGGAGGTGTGTTTTATGATTGGGAAGGCTTCCTCCATAGGAGGATGAAGACTCATCTTACATAGGTTCGCAGGGGTGAGGTACGGATCTTTTGTTATGTAGTGTTATTTGCAACATTTTATATGAGAGGGTCATGATGTTATGCCTAGTGCTGGCGATGTCGTCAGGGCCATGGACAATTCCACGGATTCATCAATGTGCACCAGTGATTCCCTAGGAAAGTGAGGGTGAGATATGGGGTATTGGATGCCCATGGTTGAGGGTTTGAGGTTATCCAACCCTCAGGAGATTCTTAAGCTTCCCTACATTGGCGTGGATTTCCGTGAGATCCAGAGATGGGATTACCCCTAGGAAATGCTTAAGGCCTAGTAGGTATGTGGTGTTGTCTTCTGCATTATGATGATTTACATGTATTTTATGATGTATGATATATGTCCATACTGATACCATGTACTTTTGATTGCATATGTGGGACCTACCTGACGTTCATTTTCTAGGTTAGTGGGAAACGATCCTCATCGTCCAAGTCGAGAAGGTGCAGTAGGTGGGATGTGGTGGCAAAGAGATGACAGGGTGGAGAAGGACTCTAAGAGGGTGGCTTAGTGTCGATGTATAGAGATAGGTGGCCTCTCTAGCGGGGGGGGGGGGGGGGTTTCATCTCTTCGGTCTGAGATAGAGAGACTGCGGGAGTGTGCTGAGGGTGTAGAGGTGTGCGAAGGGATTTATGAGGATTCTTGGGATCGCACGACAACCCTACTCCAAGGGATTCCTAAGGCTGGCTAGGTGATTCTAGATGAGGATAACATGGAGAGGATGACAGCCCAGGATAGAGCAAGGTGCCATGTCCTTCATAGGTTAGTGCTGGTAGTGTCGACTGCTTGTCCTATTTTGGCTCCAACATCGGGTGAGGAAGGAGGGCCTCATGTAGGGGATGCAAGGGGGATAGGGATGTTGGACCCCATCCATAGATGTATTTTATTGCATGTACCAGAGGAAGAACCCATTATGAGGATGCTCCTCTTTTGATGACTCATTTTTTCAAGCATTGGCTAGCATATATATATGTGTACATATATTTTTTGATTATGATCTATATATATAAAAGTTTATTTTTGTGGCTCTCATGATGTGTCTTATGTTTACATGTGATGTATTTTTTCATTTATTAGATGGATATGTTTTTTATGCCTTATGTGTCTCGATGGTGATGTATATGTGATAAACACAAGTCTAGGTCATTAGCTATGAAGTCAAGTACATGATTTTGATTTGTCGGTATATGTAAAAATGTAATAGGCTATGCTCTTGACCTATGATAAATTCTAGAATACCAAATATGTGAAGAAATATGGCCTAGAACACAAAATAAAATGAGAAAAACAACAAGTATTTTATTATTCAGAGATAAAGGCAATGTTTACTTGCCTCTTTGAGGGGGAAACCTCTAGCAGAGTAGAGCTCGATTACAAAATAAGACTCAATGATATTTTCCTTCTAACTATGACTATTTATAGCTAAATGACCTTAAGAAACCTAACAACTAGTGGTCCTTTGCATAACATGGGTTAACCAATTTATTTATTAATTATGGCCCCTTTGCAACTAACTCTGGTCCCTTTCTTAAATGTGGGTCAACCAATTACAATTATTAATATGGGCTTTATTGAATGTTTAACTAACTATGACTATGACTCGACCCTATTGGGTTTATTACATAGAAAAAGGGGTTATGGTTGGACCCTAACATTCCCTCCCCCATCAAAAGCAACCTTGTCCTCAAGATTGAAGCTATGGAAACTACTGAAGAATAGTGGCTGGTTCCCAGGTCTCATCTTCTGGAGAGGTGTGTTTCCACTTGATGAGGGGTTCCTTGATCGTGCGACTGCACAGATGTATTTCATGAGTATCGAGGACCTGTTCTGGTTGGAGCCAGAGTGAACCTTCCTCATCCAATTTGGGTAGATTGGTTTCAATTTTTCAATTTCTCCCCACCACTTTCTCGAGGCATGATACGTGGAAGACTAGATGGATTTTTGAAGTTGGTGGCAAGGCCAGCTTTTAGGCTACTGCTCCAATGCGATGAAGTATTTGATAAGGTCATAGAATTTTGGAGCTAAGTTCTAGTAGCCCTTTTCTTTGAGTGATGTTTTCATATATGCTTGCAGCCATAGGAATACCTAATCCCCTTCTTAAAATGTGCTCTCTGAACGATGTTGGTCTGCATATTACTTCATTCGATTCTGAGCTCGATGGAGATTATCTTTGAGATGAGTTAGTATGGTGACATGGTTCTGTAGGATTTTATCAACTGCTTGCACCTTATAGCCTCTAGGGATATAAGAAATAGGTGAAGGTGGGAGTTGGCCATAGACTGCTTCATATGGAGTCATCTTGGTGGCTTCATGATAGTTAGTATTATACCACCATTCAGATAAAGGTAGAAACTATACCCATTAATGTTTCTTTTATTAAGTGAAGCACCTTAGATATGTCTCCGAACATTTTTTGACTGCCTCAGTTTGACCATCAGTTTGGGGATGATAGCTAATAGTTAGATGGAGTTGGGTGCCTCGTAGCTTGAAAAGTTATTGTCAAAATTTTCTGGTGAAAGTTGGGTCATGATTAGTCACAATGGAAGTTGCCATGCCATGCAGTTTGAGGATTTGGTCAATGAAATCTTGAGCCACCAAAGTGGGGGTAAATCAGGGTCGGGTAGGGCGCAAAAATGAACATATTTAGAAATTCTACCCAAAACCACCATGATGATAGATTTGTTGTCCAACTTTGGGAGACCAGTAATGAAATCCATAGAAACGTCCATCTAGACAGAGGTAGGGATTGGCAATGGTTGTAAGGTTCCTAGTAACTTGAATGTTTCTCCTTTGTGGCGTTGACACACATCACATTTAGCTACAAAAGTAAGAATTCCATTTTTAATGCCCATCCAAAAGAAAGAATGATGAGTGTCTTCTAAAAGACTACATGCCCTGCAGTGGGTGATGAGTGCAACTTTGCCAAAATGCGAGTTTTGAGGGTGGATTTCGGTGATATAACTACTCTATCCTTGTAGCAGAGAATCTCATCGTTCCAAGAGTAGCCAACTTAGGAATTAGGATCTTCTCTCAAGTTATTAATAAGTTGGGAGAGAGGGGTGAAAAAACCATTCCTTGCGAGCTTCTTCAATCCAATCTGGTATGGGAAGAGAGATTGATAGCAGGGTGCTTTCATCCTCAAATTGGTGTGATAAAGCATCTGCTACTACATTGTCATGCCCTTTATTGTAATTTATCTCATGATCATATCCCAACATTTTTCAGTGATTTATTTTTCTGTGGCGAGGATAGAGGTTTCTCCAAAAATATTTTAGGCTTTGATGGTCTGTGCAGATTTGGAAACATCTACCCAGTAAGTATGGTCGTCAGGTATCTACTACATGTAAGATGGCCATCATCTCTTGCTCATGAGTAGATTGTCCCAGATGTTTCCCACTTAGTTGTTGGCTGGTGAAAGCCAACGATTGACCTTCCTACATTAAGACAACATGAATACCAATACCAGAAGCATCACATTCAATCACAAAAGATTTGGTGAAGTCAAGTAGTGCCAATATTGGAGTGGAACACATGGCCTATTTGAGAGCCACAAATGCCTTTTGTGTTGCATCAATCTAGAGGAATGAATTTTTCTTGAGAAGGTTAGTGAGGGGTATAGTAATGTGACCATAATTGTGGACAAATTTGCGATAGTAGCTAGTGAGACCCAAGAATCCCTTCAAACTCTTCAAGGTTTTTGGTCGGGGCCAATATTGCATTGCTTGTACATTTTTGGGATCAACCTTGACACCTTCATGACCCACAATGTGTCCCAAATACTCTACTTATTCCACACCAAAAGAGAACTTGGAAAATTTGACAAATAATTTGTGATTCTAGAGTAGTTGCAGGATTAGGTCTACATGATGAAGATGTTTTTCCTAGTTTAGGCTGTACATGAGAATTTCATCAAAGAAAATGAGGACAAATTTTCTGAGATATGGTTTCAACAGGTGATTCATGAGGATTTGAAAAGTAGATGGAGCATTATAGAGATAAAATGGCATAACCAAGGATTCATAATGGCCTTCATGAGTTCGGAAAGAAGTCTTGGGAATGTCTACTTCTTTCATGTGTATTTGGTGATAGCCAGAGTGAAGATCTAGCATGGTAAAGAATTGAGCACCATGTAGTTCATCAAGCAGATCATCAACAACCGGAATAGGGAATTTGTCTTTGACAGTGAGCTTGTTGAGGGCTTGAATGTAAGGACACATGTGCCATTCCCCATATTTCTTTAGCACCATGACCACTGGTGATGAATAAGGACTGATGCTAGAATGAATAACACCTACTTCAGGGAGTTCCTTCATGATTTTTCCAATTTCATTCTTTTGGGTGAAAGGATATCGATATGGGCGTACATTAGGTGGTTGGGTCCTTGGGACCAAGGGGATGCTATGATCATGTTCCCATCTAGAGGGTGGAAGCTCTTTAGGTTTGTCAAATACCCACTGATGGCGGTTTAAGACTTGCTACATCTTAGGATGAATATGAAGAATAGTGGATTTTATGGCCTTGATGGGATTAAACTGGGTGATGACTCCATGATGGCCCCTTTTCAACAACCTTTCCATTCGATGTGAGCTGATGATAGAAGAAGCACCTGCCTGGAGTCCATGGAGTGTATGAATGTGGTCATTTTGCTTAAAGCTCATATATAACTCTTGGAAATCCATTGTGATTGGGCATAGTGTGTGAACCCATTTAGCAACCAAGACAATATCACAACCAGCCATGTTAATCGCAAACATGTGGGTCTTTAGGTGGTAGTCTCCCATATGAAGTTTGATATTTTCAAAACAACCTTCACATTTGATTGTCCCCCCCATCAGCAATAAGGACCTGGAAATTAGAGACATCCCTTCCAAAACAATGAATAGCTTCGGCGACTCTCTTATGGATAAATTTATGAGTGATGCCACTATCAATCAATACTAGTACGGGGCGATGTTTAAGAAAGCCTATGATTTTGAGATTTTGGCGCACAGAAATGCCCACGAAAGAATGTAGTGAGATAACTAGTTCATCTAGCATAGTTGTGAGATCATTGTCCTGTTGGGCTTCCTCAACTTCATCCTCTGGCCCCACGGGGGGTGGGGCTTCCTCAAATGAGCTATGATCTGTAAAATCAATTTGAAAGAATTTTGGTTCATTGCTTTTATGCCCCAGGGAGTATTTTTCATCACATTAGTAGCACACTCATTTTTTCTTCTTTCAGCCATTTCTGCTCGAGACGAATTTTGAACCTTAAGTGTTTGGGTATGGCCCTAAGCCTGGGTGGAACTCCCCTTGGCTACGAAATTTGGACGAGTAGACTGGGTAGCTAACGTAAGTTCTACCTTGACAGCCTTTTTGCAAGCATCTATCCATGTAGGTGGGTGATGTATCCAAACATGTGCTTGGATGGCCTCTTTGAGACCACTGATGAAACCCTTCAAGTAGAATTCATCTCCTAGACCTTCTGTTTTGAAGGCCAATGTCTGAAAGGCTACAATGTAGTATTTTATTATGCCTATCTATCGAAGCATACTAAGACGGCCCAAAAGATTAGATTCTCTATCAAAGCAGTCACAAAGGGATTTTGGGAACGCGTGCCATGTTATGTTCCCAGGATAACATTTCACATGGCACTGCCACCATTGCTATCTTTCTTGGTCCAAGTAAATGGCTCGCACACGTAATTTAGTTTGATCATCAAGATATCATTCATGGTGAACTATTGTTCCATTTGTGCTACCCATATTTCCGAATTAGAGCCATCAAATTTATACATGTCTAGCTTGGGTGGTTGAGGGTGGGAATGTTGGTTATTTCCATGGAAGTGAATATGATGGCTAGATTCTCCTTCGAGGTGTTCATCAATACTATGTGCCTCTTGATGATACCCCCTCATGCTCTTGGTGACTTGTTCAAGAGATTTTGAAATGTTTTCCAATTGTTCCTTGAAAAAATCAAACCTTGTTTCAAGGCGCTTGATCTTCTCATTAGCCATGACTTGAGCTCTAGTTTCAACCATACACAGATCTCGGTCACTTGAAGTCACTTGGAAAAATTTTGGGACTGCCAGAAAAATGAGGTTGACCATTGAATGGTACCATAGTGATCATTTCATTGTCCTGAATTTTATGGGCTAAGTATCTTGTAAGCCTCTGAACAGAGTTTTGCTCCTCACGGATCAATACTGCAGTGGCCAAATTCTAGAAAACTTGATCCTTCCTAATGTCCTATGGAAATCGGGTCCAGATCCTAGTAGCAACAAGCCTCAATGTGCAGAGAGTTAGATCTACCTACGAAACCCCAAATACTAAATGTGAGTTGTACTGCGGCAGAAAAACCCCAACTGGTGGATTTGATTGGTGTAGTGGTGACAGAACCTCAACTACTAGATTTGAATTGTACTATGGTGGTAGAACCCCAACTAGTGGATCTGATTAGTGTGATGGTGACAGGACCCCAACTGCTATATCTACATTGTACTGCGGCGATAGAACCCCAACTGGTGGATCTGATCTGGCAGATAAGATAATGGGTGATCTTTAGAGAGCCAATGGAACTTTGGTCACAAAGGAGTGTTAGGTGATACAGATCACAATATACATAATGGTCCAAAAATAGTACTCAGATCAATATTTTAGGGCACTAACTAATGAGGATCAACCATACCCTTAGTTGTATTACCTGACTACCCTATTGTATGCACGCGTAATCTGCCCAAGTGTTGTTCTCTGTGTACTGTAGTAGCAATACAACCAATGATTTATCAAAGGCGAGGTTTTAGCTGAGCTTAGGTGGCTTCCGATATACCCATAGGGTACATGGGAGTGTAGTCCATGCACAGTTCTGTTTAATGTGCTACTACTAGAAGGGGAACCAATAGGGGTTACAAGGGAGTCAAATAAGCATGACCACCTCTTGTATTTCCTGCATGCATGCCTCCCCAAATCTGCAGGTTTATGCACTCAATGACAGATCCTATGGTTTAAAGACGCTGGAACATGTCTCTAGCCTAAAACAAAATTATGCAAAAATGGATGTACCACCAGCCTTGGAAAGTGCTCTAATACCACTTGTTATGCTCTTGACCTACGAGGAACTCCAAAATACCAAATATGCGAAGAAATACAACGCTGAACACAGAATAAAATGAGAAAAACATCAAGTATTTTATTATTTAGAGATAAAGGAAATGTTCACTTGCCTCTTTGAGGGGAAACCTCCAACAGAGTAGAGCTCGATTACAAAATAAGACTTGATGATCTTTCCCTTCTAACTACGACTATTTACAGCTAAACCACCTTCAACAACCTAATAACTAATAGTCCTTTTCCTAATGTGGGTTAACCACTTTATTTATTAATTATGGCCCATTTGCAACTAAATGTGTTCCCTTTCTTAAATGCGGGTCAACCAGTTAAAATTATTAATACGGGCTTTATTGACTCTTTAAATAACTATGACTATGACTTGACCCTTTTGGGTTTATTACATAAATAAAGGGGTTAGGGTTGGACCCTAACATAATATGATTAAAACCATGAGCTAAACTTTGTGCATGCAGATATTTACGAAAGAGGAATGGGTCACATACCTTGAAGGTTCTATTCAACTATGATAGAACAACGTGGGAATCAAGGAACACACGCTGGTGACTAATACCTAGGTGGGTGGCATCATCCAAGAGGCCTATAATGGCATCATATTTTTCTTGATTATTAGTGGTTGAATTGATGTAGAGCCCATTCTAATAGAAGGTTATCATTTTAGGAGAGTATATGGCCGAGACTACGTTAGTGAGGTTTTGTGACCATTGAGAAACACCATCAATGAACTCATGATGAAAGGCTGGCGAATGATCCATTTGCGACACATGATGAGAGAATGACGTTAGTGTACATATATGATGAGGTGATCATCATACAAATAAGTCATGGTGCATAAATTTATATTTTAGGGCTATTGTTAGTGTCATGGATATAAATTTTTGAGATAGATCCCATTGATGGGGTCTTTAAGGTAAGTCCTATTAAGCTTTGCTAACATGTATGCCCCCTTAAAGAGGAAATGTTTAACAATGTTCAGTCCCTTCCATAACTTTTTGAACTTCCCTGGTCTTAACGCTTCTTTCGAAACATCATAGTGAAGTACTAGATCCTTCTCCATGAAGGAGTGAAGGGTGGCATTGTGTTTAAAGGAAGCTTTAGTCCTCTTTTTGTGGGCTTCGTTATGCAGGTGGGATTGTCACTGAATTTCATCGATATGTTCCAATTGTACTAGCCTTTTCTCTAAAGGTGAGGTATGTGGGAGGAGTTGGATGGATGAAGGTAAGGTAAAGATCTTTCACTAAATGGGGAGAACAACCTCAACCCCATATACCAATTTAAATGGTGTGAACCCTATGTATGATTTAACTATTGTGAAGTATGTCCATAGGGTTGAGAAAACCATGTGATGCCAATTGGTTTTATGGTTTCTCACCATATGATGCAACATTATTTTAAGAAATTTGCTAACAACTTGTACTTGGCCATTGGACTGAGGGTAGTATGGGGAAGCAAACTTATGGGAAAAACTAAGGTGTTGGGATAGTTCTTGAAATATCTCGTTCTTAAAGTTTTTTCCATGATCTGAGAATAATGCCTTGGGAAGATTGAATCGTGTGATGACATGGTTAAAGAAAAAATATGCAGTGGTTTTCATGGTGTTATTATATGTGGGCATGGATTCTGCCCATTTTGTGAAGTAATCAATGACGACCAAAATGTACTTATGGCTGTTGGAATACTGTGGGTTTCAAGTCATAAATTCTATGGCCCATTTGTAGAAAGGTCCCATGATGATGACTAGGTGTAGCAGAGCTGGTGGAGCTTGCACATTATGAGTGTATATATGGAAATGATCACATCACTTCACTTCTTGAATGCAATTGAAAACGTAGATGGGCCAAAGGTAACCAATAAGGAGGATTTTTTGGGCAGTGGTCATCCCTAATAGGTGGCCACCATAGGCTCCGTTGTGGCAGCCATTTAAGACCTGCTCAGCTTGCTAGAGCACAATACATTGAAGAAGAATGGTGTTGATTCCATAATGATAGGGGATGTCCCCCGTCAGAAGGTAATATGGGGCTTAATGTCAGATGCACCTGCGATCATCGTGAGTGAGCTGAGGGTTAAACTTATGAGTTTGAAGGAAGAGAAGGATGTTGCCGTAATAGAGGTCATATGTAGATATGATGAACTTGGTATTGTTAGGGAAAGAGTCATTGATATGCCACCCTTGGGAATCTATAGGGAGATCTGCGATGAAATTTGCAAGGATAAGAGATTTATTTCTTTTAGGGGAAGAAAAATGTAAGTAAAACTTTGGAAAAATAACTACCCATTTTTACATATTTATGGTTCATTATACAATAGTGAGAAAATATTTCATGGGATTAATATTTGCTATTATGGTGGTGGTACGCAATATGATGTAATTCCAAAGCTTATGTAGTGAATGTACAAAGGATAGGGCATTTTTTTTTTGTTGGCTCATAATTTAATGTAGGACATGTCATCACCTAGATTTGCCTCAGGCTGAAGAAGGCAAGCTTCCAGGGTAACCACAAACCACTTAACCTCATAGCTAGCCATACAAGGATGGGAGAGGGCTCTCTCCTTTAGGATCTCAGTCAAGGTGACTGGATCATATATGAATTTTAGGCTAGGTATAGTAGCTTGAAAGGTTTTGATTGAATTTTTTGGTGCTTGCTAGATCAGATGGAGCTGGGCAGTTTAGGTCTAGGAAATTAGGTCAGAATGTAGGGTGTTTTATTGGGAAAGGTAGGTATAGACTTCAGCGCTTGAAATTAAGTGAGGTGGGTTTTCTAAGACTAGTGAGGAGTTGAGGAGGGCATGTGGAAATCATGGATCCTTCTCAAACAACAAAAAACATAGAAAACTAAATGATTTCCCAAGGTAGAGTGCTGCAAACAATGGATTCTACCTATCTATCTTGATATCATTTAATTAGAAGCAGTGAAATAGATTATGGCATACATAAAATATGTAAGAAACTGATAAAAAAAGAAGAAACTATGCTAAAATACCATACCACAGGGATCCCATAAAAATAGCTGCAATTCCTATTAATTTCCTTGCCAAACTGCTTACAATGGTGTACAATCAAGCTGAGAGCATCCAAGTGAGTCCGACCCCACCAAATGACAAAAAAAACACATAATATAGACATCTAGACTACTCATCCTAACCTTCAGGGGTCAAGTCCATGGGATGTTTCAACCATTTCCCAACAAAGAACTGGAATATAGGCAGTTAAACAACTTGCCTCTAAAAGAGGGCAAACTGATTCATTTGCCTCAAAACCACCTATAACTAATGAATTTACCCTCTAACACTATTTTACCATTACATTTACATGCCATGTCATCATTTACATCAGTGAAATCATCAATGAGGAGAGAGAAATCAAATTCATAGTCAAAACAGGCGAATTTTGGCTCCCTGATCAAAATGGCCTTAAGCACATTGCCACTTTCCACCTAATTTTGGAGGCCTTCCCCTTAACCAAATTGATCCCATGATAGCTCATTGGAAAGGTATTCAAGTCTAGTTTATGGAACACCTAGAAGTTTTGAATTTGGAGGTCATTTCCCCCCTTGAAACTTAAACCTCCCAAGACTGCATCTGTGTGTCCAAAAAGAGGTAGAAAGGTCATTTTGTTTGGTAGTTTTTGGACCTTTTGGTGAACCAGATCTGCTCCAAAACTTCTGAACGTTTCTAGAGTGCATGTCCTCATCATTTTGAATCCAAAAATATCAACATTTTCTCCAATGTATGCCCTAGGAAAAAGCGCAACGCTGGTGGCACTGCGTTTCTGGTCAAATTTTATGTGTTGTGAATTTCAAAATTTCAAAAATACAAAAACTTCACAAAATTTGCCCAAATTTGGCATGGAGCACCACCATCAAGTACTTTGGTTGGCAAAAGAGGCTTCAGCCAACATCTTCAACCTATCTTGCTCTTTCTTGCCCTCTAAGGCTCTCCTCAACCTAGCTTTCATCCTCTTCATTCTCATGTTGCAAATTTTGTTTCGTGTCCTGTAGTGATAGGACATGTGTCTCATCATTTGGTTATCTCTATTGGACCTCTAAAATAATAGATGGTGATATTGTGAAAGTTAATCCAACCAGTGTCACTTCATAGTTATGCAAGTGAGGCGTAAAAAGTCTATCAAGCTCATGATGAAACTTGACTCTTTCCACTGTTTCACAGAATTTAACACATCCAAGGTGTCTGAAACAAGAGACTACAAGTGGGCAAGCTTGCAATTGTCTTAAACTGGTGGGCTCTTCTCTTATTATTTTTCCTCCCTTGTGAGGCTTTTAGTGCCTATGTGTCTCTATAGAAATGTCATTGGCTGTTTCTTCATCATACTCAAAATCACTTCCTCTGTCCATGGTTTCAATGTTTAATTTCACAAAAAATTTCAGTGTAGAGAGACCAATATGAATGGAATGAGGGGTAGGCTCTAGGGTTTATGAGTGACTGTATGTATTTATAGCTAGGGCACAAATTATGAGAATGAAAGGAGGGTTTATGGGGATGAAAAACAAGTGATGAGGAACAGGTGAGGATGGAGGAGATGATATGTGGAGGGTTGTAGCTATGAAGCTACATAGTGAAATAAACCAAATGATTTAGGGTTTATGATGAGAATTAGGGTTTTATGTAATGAGTGGAAACTTATGAAAATCTTAACAAGTGCAAACCAAATTGGAGGGAGAGGAGTGATACTTACTTGCTAAGTGTGGAATTGGAGGAAATTTTCCATAAATCTAAAGTTTGGAGTGTTTTTTGGGTTGGCTGGCCTAAGCACAGTGCCACTACCCAGGAGTGCAGTGCCACCCTCTAAGCGTAGCGCCCGTTATATTTTGAACTAAGCAAAAATTCCCTAAGTGTAGTGCCTCCTTCCCTAAGTGCAACGCCATTTCAGGATGACTTTTGACTGCCTTCCCGATGTCCAAATTGGGCGTGTGATAGCTCTTTGGAAATATTGTTGAGTCTACCTTCCAGAACATCTTGAATTTTTCAATTTTAAGTTCATTTTCTCTATCAAAAGCTCAATCTCCCAACACTGGTCAAAATGTGTAGAATGAGGTTGCCAAAATGCATAGTGCTATTGTAGTCAACTTTTGAAGGACTTCTTCAACTCCAAATTGAGCTCATGATATCTCATTGGAAAGCTATTTCTGCCTACTTATCAGCTGTATCATCAAACAAATCATTTTTTCATTCCATCTAGGAGAAAGATTGATTTTACCAGGGTCACTCCAGAGGTGCATCAACCCTCCTGAGGCAAATGATGTTTTCGACATTTCTCCCAAACCATGAAACCAATGTAAAAACTAAAAGAGGTTTTTTTTTCTTGGGTCAATGATGGACAAAAACCTCTCTCATGTTTGTTAAATTCATCTTTTCTTTCGCAGAAACATAGTTTGAAGAAAAATCGTCCCTTATGTGTGGTGAATGGCTTGTTCCTTGGAATGACTTCTCGACAAATGATGGAGACATGATGTTTGATGATATGAAATGGCCTCATACCTTTTGATATCCCTTATGAATCCTCTACTTAGATATCTCTTATCCCATAGCCAACCTCGGCTCAGCGGGAGAGGAAATTAGGGTTTTAGTGCTTGTTTCTCTTTTGCTTTTGCAGGTGAATTGGTGCTCAGGATGACTTGATTTTTTCAGTAGCAGGTGCTTGGAAACATCACAAGATTCTTAGGAGCATCTGGGAACCAAGATTACATATGAAAAGATAAAATTACATCATAAATGAAGATAATAAAAAAATACTCTGTTTTCACCTCAAAACAAGTTTTGAGGTGAGAACTGCATTCGGCTTTCAAAATGATAAATTATGGCTTTACCAATCATTATTGGCCTCCTCATGTCCTTGTTGATCATTATTGGCATGTAATTATTGGATTTGACCATGGTGGGACCCTAAACCGTAATGAGACCAGACCCTAAGACCTAATGAAATGAATTCCAAAGTGAATATGAGCCATGACTGAAATATATGAAAGAAGATCAGCAAGTACAGATCATGAGGGAAAAATTTGAAGAAAACCCTACCATTAGTGAATCCATGACCTAATGGAATGCAAACTCATCAGTATGGGACTCCTACTATGAAATGAAAAAGAGCAGATTTTGATCACTGATGGAAGTGTGAAGACACTGAAACTAACATTGGCTCCAATGGGGATGTTAACTCCTTGGAGGTGCCAGGAACACCGTAGAGCTAGTAGCCTTATCCATTGGGAAACAGAGTCAAAACATTTCAAAAATTGAATATTTACACAATGGAAATTGAGACTGACTCATGACTAGAACACAACTGAAAAACTGGAAAAGATGCTCAAAATGGAGCTTATTCATTAAAACATACTCTAACTGTTCCATTCATCACCTGATCGAGTGAAATGAAACAACCAATGCAAGAAAGTAGGCATTCCGGTTGCTATTTTAATTCTCCGCAAGTTCTTTTTTATGAGAAAGAAGAGAGCACTATTGAAATGCAAGTCCCATGAAAACTTGTAAATAGATCCAAATTTTCCTAGATTGAATAATACAGATTCTCTATTTGACTCCAAAATACTGCATAAGGATCATGAAATTAATGTGCATAGGGACTTAGCCCATCTAATGGATTACTTTGCTTCTCCTCATACCATGAATGCAAACTTTCATCTGAGCTTTGTGATGAGACTTCTGCTGAAAATGACAAAGCAATTGGCTACCAGATCAAGTTTGTATCAATACTTGTTTCAAGCTCATAGTTAGCTAATGGAGAAGTACTTTGACTGCAAACATCATGCAACACATCAACTATTGGATCGTGAAAAACTTGAAAAGGCTATTGCAACCCATTTTTTATTGGTTCTAATGAGATTGCATGATTTTCGACAGGCTACTCATTTGAAGATATACTATGCAAATTTCCCTTCAAAAACTGAAATTATTCAAAACAGAATGGTACATAATCATATTGCATCATTTCATCATATGTTCTAGCTTCCAAGTCTTCATATGCAACTTGACAATCAATGGCATTCGGGGGATGCAAATCTATATATGAGAAGTCTTGAACAATGATTTCATTGCCTTCAGTCCAGATCAAAACTTGTCGACAGTTGATTTTTGATTGCATGAAAGTTGTCTTTGATGAACTGGAATGAAGAAAAACAAAAAGGCAAAGATTCTTCACTTACATCAAAATTTTTTGCACTTTCCTCCTCACTTCCATAGTTGATATGCAACGATTGATCACTGTATTCGAGTTGCTAAAAGTGAACTTCCTCTTTCCACAAACCAGCTTTTGATTTGTTTGCAAGACAAGCTTCTGTTTGGAGAACATAATCGTCATCATACTGATCAAACTTAGGGAAATAATCAGTATAGAAACACATCATCAAGAATACATGTCATATCAACAGATCTCTCTTCTCCAAGATGATCTATAAAACAATCATTATCAAATCTATAACAACTGGGATAAGAAAGGAAATGTTTTGGATCAGCCATTTGTTCTTCTTCAATCAGCGAGCCATGGTCTTGAACATCATACTCATTCCTTGTGGTGATCTTTTGCATCATCTCTTCCACTGCACTTACCAAAATTTCGAGCTTTACCTCTAAAGATGTCGATTCCTCTGGATCTATGTTCTTCATCTGTTCTTCCTTCAACATTTCCCTTCTGATCAACATATTAGCCTCTATATCTACTGCACTTTTATGCATGTCTTCAAGTGTTGCAAGGTTCCTTTCCCTCAATTGAAAATCCATTTTCAGATCAAAGGCTTCTGGGTAGTGTAAGAGAGCGGATCCAAGAGGAGGTCTTATATTAACTGGCATAGAAAAATAGGCTTGGTTAAACCCAGCAGAAAATTGTTGTACTGTCTCCCCTAGTAGTCTTTTCAGCTGGTTATACTCTTCTAGAATCAAGAAAGGGTTTTGTTTGACCACCCACTTATCGAGGAGAACTTTGATGAACTGCTGTAAATTTGAGATGCTCACATCAGGTGATGCTTTGAACCAACTCTTGAATTTTCCTTGTAAAGAAAGAGAAAAAAGCCTAATACTCACATCCTCTTCATCAACTTCAAAAAGGTCAAGAAAAGACTCAAAATTCAGTACATGTCTCTCAGCAGTGATGTTGTCATATTCACCATCAAATCTTGGTAGATATAGGTAATGATTTTTAGGGAAATCATGGTATATAGGAGGTAAATTCAAGGTCTTGTATCTATTTGGAATTTTTCAAGGTATAGGAGTATATACAAAAGATGTAGAATCAATATTGGTCTCTTTAGGCTCATCAGCTTGAAGACAATCATCATAAGATTCAGAAGAAGGGTCTTGAAAAAGACCAAAGGCATGTGAAGATTTTGTATTCACAATCTTCAAAGGGAAAGAATCAAATGCAGGTCTAGGATATTTTCTCCAATACATTATACTTTGTAAAGTCTTCTTAACATTCTCAGGAAAAGACAAGAAATAATGTATAACAAAGAACATAATGTCTTAGATGAAATTCCATCTTGAATACCTGATCTTTCCATATTGTCCTTTCATGTTTGCTGGTCAGGTTCATCCTCTAGTGGAGTCCTGGATCTGATCTTGAAACTGATTTAGAGTCGCCAGGTGAATGATTTTAGCCTTTTGGTGTCTAATTATTGTCGACCATCAACAGTTAGATCTAAACTTGATACATTTTACTGAGGAACATAAAACTATGTTCCATAGTATGGTCGCCACTATGTTATCATCGAGATTTGCCTTAGGCTGAAGAAGGCAAGCTTCCAGGGTAACCACAAACCACTTAACCTTTTAGCTAACCCTACAAGGTCAGTATATGGCTCTCTCCTTTAGGATCTCAGTTAAGCTAACTGGATCAGATAGGGATTTTAAGCTAGTTATAGTAGCTTGAAAGGTTTTGATTGAATTTGTTGGTGTTTGCTAGATCAGAGGAACCTGGGAAGTTTAGGTCTGGGAAATTAGGTCAGAATGTAGGGTTTTCTATGGGGCAAGGTAGGTATAGGCTTTATCACTTGAAATTAAGTTAGGTGACGTGTCTAAGACTGGCGAGGAGCCGAGGAGGGCATGTGGCAATCATGGATCCTACTCAAACAACAGAAAACAGAGAATACTGAACGATTTCCCAAGGTAGAGCACTGCAAACAATGGATTCTACCTATCTATCTTGATATCATTCAATTATAAGCAATGGAATAGATGATGGCATACATAAAATATGTAAACAACTGATAACAAAAGAATAAACCATGCTAAAACACCGTACCACAAGGATCCCATAAAAATAGCTACGATTCCTATTAATTTCCTTGCCAAATTGCTTACAATGGTGTACAATCAAGCTCAGAGCATCCAAGTGAGTCCAACCCCACCAAATGACTAAGAAAACACATAATATAGACATCTAAACTACTCATCCTGACCTTCAGGGGTCAAATCCATGAGAAGAGGGGCTATTTCAACCATTTCCCAACAAAGAACTACAATATAGGCAGTCAAACAACTTGCCTCTAAAAGAGGGGAAACTGATTCATTTGCCTCAAAACCACGTATAACTAATGAATCTACCATATAACACTATTTTTCCATTACATTTGCATGCCATGTCATCGATTACATCAGTGAAATCATCAATGGGGAGAGAGAAATCAAATTCATAGTCAAAACAAGCGAATTTTGGCTTCCTGATCAAAATGGCCCTAAGCGCAGCACCACTTTCCTCTTAGCCAAATTGAGCCCATGATAGCTCATTGGAAAGGTCTTCAAGTCTAGTTTCTGTAACACCTATAATTTTTCAATTTTGAGGTCATTTGCCTCCTCAAAACTTGAATCACCCAAGACTGCTTCTATGTGTCCAAAAAGAGGTAGAAAGGTCATTTTTTGGTAGTTTTTGGACCTTTTGGTGAACCAGATCTGCTCCAAAACTTCTAAAAATTTTCAGGGTGTATGTACTCATCATTCTACATCCAAAAATGTCAACTTTTTCTCCAATGTATTCCCCATAAAAAAGCATAGCGCCAGTGGTGCTGTGCTTCTGGACAAATTTTTTGTGTTGTGAATTTCAAAATTTCAATAATATAAAAACTTCTCAAAATTTGACCAAATTTGGCATGGAGCACCACCATAAAGTACTTTGATTGGCCAAAGAGTGTTCAGCCAACATATTTAACCTATCTTGCTCTTTCTTTCCTTCTAAGGCTCTCCTCAACCTAGCTTTCATCCTCTTCATTCTCATGTTGCAAATTTTGTTTCGTGTCCTATAGTGATAGGCCATATGTCTCATCATTTGGTTATCTCTATTGACCCTCTGAAATAATAGATGGTGATATTGTGAAAGTTACTCCAGCTAGTGTCACTTCATAGTTATGAAAGTGAGCCACAAAAAGTCTAGCAAGCTCATGATGAAACTGGACTCTTTCCACTATTTCACAGAATTCAAAACATCCAAGGTTCCTGAAACAAAAGACTGAAAGCGGGCAAGCTTGAAATTCTTTTAAATTGGTGGGATATTCTATTATGATTTTTCCTCCCTTGTGAGGCTTTCTGTGCCTATGTCTGTCTAGAGAACTGTCATTGGCTGTCTCTTCATCATACTCAAAATCACTTCCTCTGTCCATGGTTTCACTGTTTAATTTCACAAAAATTTACAGTGTAGGGAGACCAATATGAATGGAATGAGGATTAGGCCCTAGGGTTTATGAGTGACTGTATGTATTTATAGCTAGGGCACAAATTATGAGAATGAAAGTAGGGTTTATGGGGATGAAAAAAAAGTGATGAGGAATAGGTGAGGATGGAGGAGATGATATGTGGAGGGCTGTAGCTATGAAGCTACATAGTGAAACAAACCAAATGATTTAGGGTTTAGATGAGAATTAGGGTTTTATTTAATAAGTGGAAACTTATGAAAATCTTAACAAGTGCAAACCAAATTGGAGGGAGAGGAGTGATACTTGCTAAGTGTGGAATTGGAGGAAATTTGTCATAAATCTAAAGTTTGGAGTGTTTTTTGGGTTGGCTCGCCTAAGCGTAGCGTCACTACCTAGGAGCGCAGCGCCACCCTCTAAGTGCAACGCCCATTATATTTTGAACTGAGGAAAAAGTCCCTAAGTGCAGCGCCTTGCACTAAGTGTAGCACCTCCTTGCCTAAGTGCAATGCCACTTCAGGATGACTTTTGACTGCCTTCCTGATGTCCATATTGGGCATGTAATTGCTTGTTGGAAACAACATCGAGTTTGATTTTCCGAACATCTTGAATTTTTCAATTTGAATTTCATTTGCCCTATCAAAAGCTCAATCTCCCAAAACTGGTCAAAATATGAAGAATGAAGTTGCCAAAATACATAGTGCTATTGCAGTCAACTTTTGAAGGTCTTCCTCAACTCCAAATTGAGCTCATGTTAGCTCATTGGAAAGCTCTTTGTGTCGATGTATCAGTAAGTCATTTGGTCATTCCATCTAGGAGAAAAATTTATTTTACCAAGGTGTTGAGGTAAAACACAACCCCCCCCCGCCTCCCCATTTTTGACTTGTTCACTTCAAATAATGGGGACCCTTTCTATAAAAATTTTGGCTAAACACCTTTTAGAATTTTTATTTAGTTGATTATCCTATGCTTTTAATTAATTTCTCAGTTTTTTAGATTCTTGTTTTGATTGCTTTGTTGAAATCGATTTTTGACAAGTTTCCCATTGATACTTGTTTCACCTCATTTGGTCAACTGGTTTGTAAATGACACTCTTTTGAAGTCTAATCATTTATGTCGCCTGGGCTAAAAATGTATAAAATGTACAATATTCCATTTTTGTAAATAAATTAATCCAATAATGCATTTATTTTAAATATTAACCCCTATTTAGTTCTTACTAACATTTTTCGTTTTTTTTACTTATACAACGAAATCATGAAGCATTGAGATTTTAGAAATTTACTTCAATTTCCAAATTGATTACTAATCTCCAAAACCCAGAACATCAAAGTGGCCATAGTTTTTTTTTTAGTTTTTTCAAAGTGGTTGTAATTTAGAAACTAAATTTCGTGAAAATAAAACCAAGATAAAATTGACGTTTAATATTGAATTTTAAGTTAATTAAATTAATTAATATATATAAATATAATTAATTTAATAAAATTAAAATTCAATACATAAAATAACAAAAAAGAATATATAATAAAAAATGTTCCAATCGCATTTGGGCTTTTGATCGGATTGGAGGTTTCAATTGGGACACATCTTTATTAACCCCCGATGGCCCCCATCCCCAATGTCGATTGCCGATTATATAAAAATCGCAAAATTCTAACGATGTACTAACCAATGTACATTATTGGTTTATATCTTTTGTTTCTAGGTGTCATTTAGAAGTTTCACTCATTCGTGAGTGGAATAAATTATATAGAGTGATAGGTATAATATTAAAATAGTATATAATATTTAATATAATATTTTAAATTAATTTAATTAAATTGAAATTTAATTATTATTTAGATTAATATTAATTAGTTTATAAATAGTTAATTATATTAATTAGTTGGATTAGTATTAATTAATAACAGTTTATTCGAAACGCGTCCACAAAAGATTGATTATGTGATTTTGCCGAAGATTACTAAATAATAACAGTTTATTAAATAATTAGTTTAGTTCATAAATAACAATTAAATTAAAATTAATTATTAGATAATTAGAGTCTAATTTATGATTAAATTTTTAATTAAAATTCTGAATTTTTAGTTCAGCAACAGAAATTCCAAAATTATGCTAGATTTGACTCATCAACTTTGGAGGCTCATAGATTGAGTTTTACTTGGCCAAATAAGGCCCAGGATGGCTCATTGGAAAGATAAAATTAGGGAGAATATTTCTGAAGAGGTTTCACTAATATATTTGGTTACTCATTAGGTCAAAAATTATGCAAAAGATCAAGCTACGAATTTTTAAAACAAAATCAATTTTTTGAATTTTTTTTCTGCATTTTCATTTGTCCAAGTCTTTTCTGAATGTAGATCCATTCGTCAATGATATCCTTGGCCAATTAAATCATCCTAGGCATGAATAGAAAGCATATATATTTTATTTTCAATTATTTAATTAATTGCATTTTGACTGGATTTGTTTTAATGCCAGAAATGACATTTTTGGTTTTATTGTTGCATTTGAATTTATATTGATTTCTTCTGGCAGGAAAACAGTAGAAGAGATACGGATAAAAGTATCTCAATCAATGAGAATGCTCCAACAATTAAAGATTGAAATTTTGAGCAAATAAAATTGGATTGGACAGATTTTTCTTCAACAAATTTTCCTCTGAAGAATTCCTTTGCAAATATTATAAATAATAGATTGCAGAATGTAATAAGGGGTTGGTCTCCTCTACAATTTTGGACTTCTAAAAACACTTATGTAATAAGAATTTAAATTTGTAGGAGGGAGTAGAAAAAATCTCAGATAAATTGTGGACTTCTAAAAACACTTATGTAATAAGAATTTAAATTTGTAGGAGGGAGTAGAAAAAATCTCAGATCTGGGGATTATTGAGGATTTTTCTTTTGTATCTTGAATTATGTATGATGAGCAAAGTTTGCACTCTTGTGGCTCTAGCTTTGAAAGCAAAAGTTAAAGCAATGTAAAAAATTGTTGGGGACCAAGGTTAGAGAAATGGATGCAATAAATTGGTATTTCTAATACTACTATTTCAAATATCAGTTTCATTTTTATGATACCATAAATGTGTTATTTTATTCATGTTTGTACACTTGTGTTGATATGGGTAATTTGCCTCAATATTGTTATTATGTATCTCTACTCTTATGGATTAAATTATGATTCCTGAGTAACTATTTACTAAGAAATCTGCCTTATAAAACAGATTTATTAAATAGTGACGTGTTATGAACTATTTCTGCATATTATTGCTTAATTATTGGATTTACTGATTTGATAATCAATATCACTTTTGTGATTACCTCCTGAAATGTTGTTGGTTTGTTATTTCAGTTAAGAGGTCTCAATAGGTTGTGTTTTGGTATCTATAATGTCAGTTAATTGAACTACTTCATTAACTTGATATTCATTATAAACAAGACATATTTAAATCCCAGTACTTTAAATATCTTTCTCTTAGTTGGGTTAGATCTATATCTGCCTAATTGAGACAGGATTAAGATAACTCATTTTGCTTGCATCTTAGAATAAGTTTGCATTTAGATTAAGTTCTACATTCTTTTAAGTCCTCTTCTCAAAGAGGCAAAATTTTAGTTGTGGCTTGGTTGAACCCAAATCAGCGTAAGGGTCATTCTCTTACCTAATCAGCAAGAAGAAGTGATCTGATACCCCTGTCTATTGGTAGTTAAAGATACATAAAAAACCAATAGCGATAAGGAGAAGGTAACTAGACCTAATTAAACCAGTCGGAGCCACCACTCCAAACGAAAAAGGAGTTGCTTTAAGGTCTGGACCGGGTGGTTATCCCCTAGTGTTGAGGCATACATTTTGGACCTCAAAATTTTTGGCACTAGAAGGAGGGCCTAAAACTTGTTGTCTTTTGGAGTCTTTTCAATTTTAACATTTTGTTTAATCACGATGGCTCCTCTTAAACTTCCAATTTGAAGTTGTATCCATGGACGTGCATCTTCCAATATTCAATCCAAAGTGGTAAGACTTTTGTCTCAGGCAAAATTTAATGGTAAGGAATTCTTCTGCTTTTAGTCACGTCTTTCAATTTATTCAAAATGTTTCAAATTATGATTTTCAAGGAATTGATGAAGGCATTTTATGTAAAAAATTTAGTGTCACATTCGCGGCAAAAGCTAGAAACTGGTGTAGAACTCTTCCAGTTGCCTCAATCCAAAGATGGGATCAATTTTTTACAATTTTTATTTGTAAATTTGATAGCTATGATTATGAACAGGTATGTAATGAAATTAAATATCTACAAAAGTTTGAAAATGAGTCTGTTATTGATTTTAATATTCAATTTCATTTGAATTGTTTAAAATTTAAAGTCGAAGATAAACCTACGGAAGAAGAATCATTAGATTGGTTTGAATATATTTGTTCTCTTCCTTCCATCCCCAGTCCATATGAAATTAGTTCAAGCTTTGTTCCATCCCCTTCCAACATAAATGAGAATCCCGATATGGATGTGCAAATAAATTATGATCAAGTGGTCTTACAAAGCTTGGAAAATATTTCTATTCAAATGCAAGAAGACAACAACATAAATTTTGGAGAAAGCTCTACCTTGAAAGCTGCAAATTACTCTGCATTAAATTTAGAAAATCAGATTGCAAATCATCAAGTACAAGCAGCAATCAAAGTAAATAATAGCGTGAAAACTGCTGTAGAAATTTTTAAATTTTTCCATGATGAACAAATGCCAAAATCAGAGCAACAAAGCAGCCTTCTTCAAGAAAGCATAAGTGATCTAGAATCTGAAATTTATAGTGAACAGAACGCACGAGAGTTTTCAAACAGAGACAGTTTTAAATGCATTATTTCAGATTCACGTTTTTCCCTTTATCCTGATATTTTTAATGATAGTAATTTTTCCCCTCTCGGTATAAATGATATTTCAAAAAATAAAGAGGATGATTTAAATGAATTACCAACAATTTTTTATCAAGATAGAGAAACAATTATTGATCATTATTTTGCCATTAACGAACATGAAATTTTTATTCCTCTTTGTTTGATATATTGGACGAGGTTGAAGGGAATTTTAGAGAATATTGTGAAGTCATTTATTATAATTACTCTGACATTGAGGATGTTGATTTCTATTCTTCTCAAGAGAATCCTCATGATAAAATTCAAATAACATTTGAGAATGAGGAACATTTCAATTTAGAAATTATTCAAAACAATCCTCATTCTAGAGCGGCAAATTATCTTCATAATTTCACTATTCGAGAAAACATTCCAATTTATGATTCATAACATGATCAAGCTCTCATTCCTACTCATAATCATAATTCTTTTTTTAATTCACAAGTTGGAATTAACAATTATTCAAATTCCATAATTCTGGCCAATCCTTGTGAAAAAAGTTTATTTCAAAACAATTCCAATTGTGCTGTAATATTAGTTGTACAAATAGTAATTTCATTTTATTTTTTTTTTACACTTATTTTGTTCAAATTTAGATTTATTTTCTGATATATTTTTGACACTTTACACTGGCATATTGAGCACTTTAATAGTGAACACTCAATTAATACATTGCTCGATTGGGAAATCGAAATTTCGTATTATAATCATGAATATCAAAAGCTATTAATATTTCACTTTCAATCAATGTTCATCTTATTAAAAGCTTTTATCTTCTCAAAGGCAACGTCAACAATAGAATTTATTTTTACAATCTGGCCAGCAATCCAATTCATTTAATAATTTCCCATTTTATTTGATAGATTTCCATCTATTTTTCATTAGCCTATTTGAAAACTGTTTGAAAATTTTTCCTTCTAGAAAGATTGTTAATAGCTTAACATTTGTACATAACACTAACAATTTTTTCCAGGCCTTTGAATTTAAAAGCTCATATCCCTAATCAGGCCTATCATCTCCTCTTTTGAACATTTCCCAATCATTAATAGAAACCCACCTAGATTTATATGATCCAATTGGTATTCAACTAGAAAGGAAATTTCAAGAGAAGGAGATTGCGAATAAGTTGCTAACAATACCTGTACATTATAATTAAAAATTTAATTTTCTTAGTTTAACTAGATTTGTATTTCTATTACTAACATTTGAACTGTGTGCATATAAAGGAATTGAAATGAGAAAATGGTTATACTGGAAATATGACTATACCTAGCCATATTCCTACAAATGGTTAGAATAGGAGTAGAATTCATGGATTTAATTTGTTCTTAACAGTTCTGTAGATATAAATAAAGCAAGCAGTCAACCCTTCTATAAAATAAATATGTTCAGTGATTTCTTCTCATAAAAAACTTTTTGATTCTTGCTTCCCATTTTTTAATCAAAATTTTTCGTAATACTTCTACCCATAACTACATCTCCGCCTATTCCGAATAATGGATTTACTGAATTTAATTGAGTTTGCACTTGGCACCCATCACCTCAAAGCCAATTTTCTTCATTTTGGATGTCCTTATAATATTTTCTTCTAAAATTGATTTGTTAAAGGTTTTGAGGATATAAAGCTTCATGATCTCATTATCCCATGAAATTTATCACTGTCTATTATAAGCTTAATTCCAATTCAATCATTATTAGTCAGTCTAACCTTTCGCTGTAATCACATGAAGTTCATATTATCTGTTACACCAAAATTTGTCACCATGAATATCTACAGTTAGTATGGCTCCATCAACTGTCATACTATCCTCCTTGGCAAGTCTTATACCTCTGCTCCTCATGTCAAACTCCAAGAAAGAGAGAAAGTCCTTAAAAAGTCAATTAACTCTGGTTACACAGTTTCTCTTAACCTTACCTACGTGTACACACGCCAAGTTCACAATACCTGCGTACTTGTATGCTCTGTCTGTAAAGGGGTGGGTGCGTACTCCTGTAAAGGTCAAAAGGCGCGAGTTTTACTTCAAAAAAGCTACTTGTGGTCGATTCTAGAGCATTCTAGAAGTTGGTTTGACGCGTATTGAGCGCCTCCAGATGGTTCATGTATCCCTATGAAAGAGGAACTTATCCCATCAAGAGGGGAGCTATCCCATTCAAATAGGGGCTTATCCCATTGATGGTGAACCCGATTAACTTCCTCCAAAGCACTATAAATACAGGCATTGGGCCAGAGGGAGGAGAGGTTGAAAGCTGAACATTCCTAAGGGTAGATGCTGCTGAAATTAGGACTCCCTTATAGAGCTTGAGAGGAGAGATTCCCATCCTTTCTTAGCTTCATTTGGAAGTGGTTGAGCTGATCAAAGTAAAGGAGAACTCTTGCTGGACCCTGGGAGGGACCTGCACAACACCAAGGCACTGGTTGTAATGGTTTCTTTTGTTTCCACTTAATACAATTAAGTTCATTTTTCTCAACAAGTTGTTATATATAATTTGTTTCATATACTCCTTGGTCTTTATGATGAATATGTTTTATTTTATGAGTTATTCAGGTGTTATGTAATCGTTTGCTTGTTAGTGAATGCAGGTTTCGAAGAGAAGGAGGAGCTCATCTGGATCGGAGAGGCTGGACTGCTACAAAGCGTTGGACTAAAGGTATGTTATAAACACTTGATTGCCTGTATTCTAAAAGCATATTTAGGGAAAGATAGTGCTTAATTGTCTTGTTTGTCACTAGAAAGCCTTAGCTTCTAAGGAGGTCGGTTTTGTCCGCAAAATTGACTCTTTCCGCATGACAAAATGGTGACTCCGCTGTGGAATCCATGGATTTGATTGATTTCTCTTTTGATTGATACTTTGATTTGAGAAAAGTCGTTTTCTTTCTGGTTTTTGGCTGATTGACTGTGAATTTGGGTGGAATAGCTTAGGATTAAGTTAGGTTTTATTTTTCTTGCTTTTGCTAGCAGTACACACCCTCTGCGTTAAGCACAGTGCATACTTGTACGCACTGCAGCTTTGTACACAGAGCGTACACGCACCTGTGCAAATGGGCTGCCTGCGTACCCTGTCAAAAGTTGAGAAAATTTCAATTTTTTCCTTTTTACCTCTTAGATTTTGTTTATAATTTGTTTTTGCTACCCAGATCCACTGGTTACCTGTCAGAAGTCTTCATCTAAGCTTGTTTCATTAGTATCAAGGGTTTTAGTGAAATTCATAGAAGTTCTAGCCCTAGGGTTTGATTTTTGCATTGGTCCTGTAGTGACTTTGGCTTTAGAAGTTGTAAAACCTTGGATCTCCCTGGTCTTTTCAGTCTTCTTAGGAGTCGGACCTTTCATAAAATCCACCTGTGTGAGAAACATACCTTTGTGTTGTCTCTTTGCGGAATTTCGAGAAATCTTGTTGGTTAAAGTTGTGAATTTCATTCTTAAGAAAAAGAACAAAAGATTTTGATTTTTGTTTTTGACTGGTTTATGATTCTGCATGAACGAGTCCTTGGTTGAATTGTAACTGAGTAAAACATCCTGGAATTATACTTGGTAGGCTTTTGCCTCATTAGATTTGCTTTTAGGTGAATTTCTCTTAGATTTGCTTTTAGGTAAAATTGATTTTTTTTTTTCTCAGTAAGACTATGCTAGGAAATTATATTATGTACAAAATAACATTACATGCAGTGAAACTAGTTTCCCATGGCCATCTGTGGCACTGTGGGTTGGCAGCTTGCTTTAGCATTTAGATGTGTTCAGGCTGCCTCAAAATTCATCAGAAAATGTCTTTTAACTTTGACAATGCCCTCGCAGGAGCTGTGACTCAAAATACTACCCTCGCAGGGGCGACCGTGGACAAGTGCATACGCCCAGAAAATACATGCTAACTGAAACCAAAACAGAGAGAGACCTGCAGACAGACTACTAGACCCATATGAAAACATATATTTTATCCCAAGCATAGAAAGAAACCGAGACAGAAGACCTCAGAACAGGACCTGGACAAAAAGAAGGATGGTGGCGCCCATGTCTGCTACTCCTCTGGTTCCAATTCCTCTGGATCCATTTCCACAATCGGGACCCATCCATATTCTCTCGGAGGTTCTGCTTGAACTTCTCCCACTCTGGACGTGGACGCCTCCTGTGTCTGAGCTTGGACGGGGGCCTTCCCAGTCGCGTTTCTCGCTTGTTCCTCAGCCTTGCCCACTTGGTCCTCAGAGGGCAATTCGCTGCTACTCGATCCAGCATTGTCCTCCTCCGCATTTCTGATGAAGAGGACAGAAATGTGGGCACTGAGACTTCCCAAATTAAAGACTGCGGTGCCAAATGCTAGAAGCTCTGGCCGTCCTTCACTTGGGTTGCCAGAATCCAAGAATTGAGTTGTTTGCAGGTGAGGAGTACTGGCTCTTCTAAAACAATAGCAACAGCAACAATGGTGGTGGGAATCCTCTGCTGGAGGGCGAGAGGAGCTTCCATGCCCCGATCCACGCCTGCATGGTTGTCGCTCTCTCGTTCTGGCCATGTTGACAATGGGTTTGGCTGCTCGAAACAGAGCTTCCAATGCAATATCCCAACTCTTAACACCTGCAGATGGCGCTTTGCTATCTCCCCCTTGCGATACAGAGAATTTACAGTCCTTAGCGTCTGCCTGGAGGCAGAGAATGTCCCTGCACGACGGCGCAGCGAGCTTGTCTTGCTGAGAATGGCGCAACTCCACTCCTTCCCCCATCTTAAACTCATCATCTGGCTCTTGAAACCTGAGCACCATGAATGCGCTCTGCCCTCACAGCCCTCCTCCATAAATGCGATTAAGGCATTTGAACGGAAGCCTCTTCATTTAAGCCTGCGGCGGCGTCCCTTACCTCCCTCCACGCGCTGGCTCGTGGCAACACCTGTTGGCCATGTGGCCTAGCATTTATTCCTGTGCTAACACCCGCATCCGGGTGGCTTGCATCTTTTTGGATGAGACAGTTGAATTCCTGTGCTTGTTGGTTGTTTGGAATGATATCCATGGATCCTGAGCAGATTACCTGATCATTTTCAACACCTACATTGGCTAATAGATCCGCAATCTTGTTGCCTTCTCTTCTTATGTGATTGAAAGAGATGGCTCTGTTGTTTCTGAGATATTGCTCCATGCTGTTTAGCCTAGCTTCTAGTCTCCAACTAGGGGCGATTTTCCTGGCTTGGGATCCATTCTGCAAGTGTATGGCTATGTTGATGAGCAGCTGAGAATCCCCTTCCACAATCAAGGGTTGAAGATTGAGCTTTTCCGCTTGTAGGAGACCTTGCCAAAGGCCTTCTAGTTCGGCAGAATTGTTAGTGTCCCATCCCATATTTCCAAAATAGATTTGCAGGGGAGTGCCAGCATGGTCCCTCAGAATTCCTCCGAATCCAGCAGCTCCTGGATTGCCCTTGGAAGCCCCATCGAAGTTGAGTAGGTAAAATTGATTTGATTGTCATAGATTTTTTAAATTGATTTTTGTTAAATAGTTTTACATGCTTTGTTAATATAGGAAAAAATACAAAATGTCTTTTGAAGGAAAGTTTTTTTTAGTAGCATTTGAAGTCTTTGAAAAGAGAAAGGAATTTTCGTGAAATAATTAGTGGTCATGTGTTGTATGCTTTGGAAAAGATAAAGAGATTGTTTCTTTGATTTTCATTCCCAAGAAAGTTGTCTTTATATCAATTTTGCATTCTCCAACTCTCTTAGCTAGGGAATTCATTGAAAAAAGAAAAATAGTTTAAATCATCCTAGGTGCATCTTTTTAATGGATTTGAGTCGAGTCTACACACCATCAGTTTCATCTCCACTACCTTTTGTCCTAAAGAAAAGCCATAAAAATTAATGCTTAAAGTAAAATTAACTTAGTAACTTTTTATTTACTAGGGCTCTGAAACACCAATATAGATCAGGCTAGTGTCTTGGAGTAGGAGAGTAATTAACTCTCCAAGACAGCAAAACCAAACAAGTAGCTCATCTTGTGGTAGGATAAATCCAGCTGTTACATTTATGCTCTGGGAAAGCTCCTCTTAAAGGAGAAGCACGAGATCGTGTCCGAACCAGTGAGGGGATCAATCCTCCTTCATTGGGAACGACACCAGATACGCACGTACTACAAATGGTAAACCTCGGATTATTGTCGAGGAGCCTGGGGTCACTTGTGGTAAACTTTGGATTATTGTCAAGGAGCTGGCAAGGGGATTGAGGTTGATACTCTGCCCTTGCATGCTATCAGATCATAGACTGTTCCCCCAGGTGTATTTTTTGCTGTTGGTGACCTTAGTGACCATTATCTTTAGGATTCTACCCAAGGTGACGGTGGAGGGAATATCCCACTGTACCTGGAGCAGACGTCGGCTAGACTCACTTGGATTTTCCGGGGGGTTCACTTCACTCGAGACGGTTAAAGTGGAGGAACTTGTGCCGGTCTATTCATTAAGCAGGTTGCCGGGGTAACTGTTCCACCCGCCACTTCTGTACTGAATTCGACGATGTTGGGCTTCATCACCAACTAGTGTTTTCGGTCCGGAAGGCTACTGTTTGTGTATGGTTTGACGCCCTAGATTCTTTAGGCGTGTGATTCGAATTTGTTTGGTTCTTTAGATACTTTAGGCGGTTTGCTTTGAGATTTTACTTTGTTTGCGTGTGCAGTAGTTAAAAGTTTTTAACTGTGGCTGAATTACTGAGACAGTCCCGTAGACTTGGGGACGAGTCTCCTGAGATTGTAACCGTGGCCGATTTGTTGAGGAAGTCACGTAGACTTCGGGGCCAACCTCCTGAAGACGTCCCGAGTCATTACGAAGGTTTGAAAGTCCTTGTAACTCCTAGTGGCAGTAAAGTAGGTTCACCTGAAGAAGGAGAGTCTTCATTGGTAGTTCATCCTGATTACCAAAGTCTAGAAACAGGTTATAATCCCGAAGCTATTGCAGTTTCCGAGCTTGCTGGTAGTTTTTCATCTACTAGTGATATAGGCGAAGAACCTGAGATATCTGAACCTGTTACTCCAACTTCTAGTGCTCCTGATTCACCTAGGGTAGAAAGAGTCATCACCGAAAATCTTCCTTCTGGTTTGATAGCTATTGAAGAACTTGCTCCAGAAGAAGAAATAGGCGTCCCTATCCCTGAAGATCAACCTACTATTGATCTAAGGGAGTGTGAATCCATTTTTTACAGTCCACCTAGAAGTACTACTTGGTATCTTTCGTTAACTAATTATTTGGACAACTCAGGGTCAAGTTTTTCTCCACCTCATACTCCTTATCCACCCGGAGGTATTTATACTCCTGTAAATGTGTCTGGTCAGTCGTCCATGTTTACTCAATCGCCTGAATCTTTTTTGTATGGCGGTCCTTCTGTTCCCTCTGGGTATCAGTCACTTTCTGGTACTTTTGCGGGGGCATCTCTTCAACCCATTGAACATGGGTTATTAACTGGAAACAATGGTAATAAACCGTTGGGTGTAGGAGACATTTACATGATGTCAGGTTCAATTCCCAGTTCTCAACCTCAAGGTGGCCAGTTACCGACTAAGGGGCAACCTCAAGGTACACAAATTGCATCTGGGGGGCAACCTCAAGGACAGTATGTAACTGTGGTGCAATACATTCCTCAAGGTCAACCCCAGCCTCAATATGTACCCCAAGGTCAACCTCAGTATCAATTTATACCTCAAGGTCAACCCCAGTATCAGTACTTACCTCAACGGTATCTACCCCAAGGTCAGTACTCGAATCAAGGTTATCAACCACCCCAAGGTTAATCCTATGTTCAAGGTACGAGAAATGTACCTTTCAATTATCAATCCTACCCTCAATCCGGTTATGGATCTCAATATCCTCAACCTGTCATGGGTCAATACCCCAGAATGAACATAGTGTGGGATCCATCGCAAGTTCAACAGGTATTGTAGCCAAGTGTACAGTTGTCATCTCAAGCTGGACAACCCTTAGTTTCTGGTTCACCCCAGCAACCAGTCTAGTCTAATGTTCAAACTTCTGTACCTTCGGTAGTTTCTCAGTCTGGGCCTATTGCACCTAGTACTCCATCTCAAACGACTGCTGCAACTACCACAACATCTGTTTAATCTACCACACTTACTTCTGGAGTATCGACAGCTCCGGTTTCTACTGTCTCTATAACTACTCCTCAGACATCTTTACCATTGTCTGGATCCACGATTCAAACTACGGTTCAGATGCCTGTAGGACAACCTGGTTTAAGTACGGTTGTCACTAGTCAACCAAAATTCACTTATCAACCGTACCAGGGACAGTACCAATACGGGCTTGCTGTCCAGCAGCCAGTTTACCAGTATCAACCGTATCCTGGGTACACTTATCAACAACCACAACAACCCCAGTACGGTCCGGTTAATCCTGGTTTTCCGGGAGGATACAATATCCCGAATGCGATTCCTATTCCAAGTTATCCCAGATATCCTCCTCCTGGGACTGGTCTTGTGACCCAGAGCTTTAGGGATCCTAATCGGTAGTTATTGTTTATCGCAACTTTGGATTGTCGCGCCTAACGAACGATCCAATAAATTATCTTCCGTTTTGGCCGCCAATGCCAAATAAGTTGCCCAGTGACATACCCAAGTTCGAAGGTAAGTTTGGATAGGACCTGTCGAATCATGTGATGACTTACCACCTCTGGTGTGCCTCTAATTCCATCTCGGATGATTCGATTCGTTTACGTCTTTTCCAGCGTACTCTCATTGGTCTCGCGGCCAAGTGGTACATTGAGTTACCACGGGCCTCTTTTTATAATTTTAGCCGGTTAGCTACCTCGTTCTTAACTCATTTTCAATTGTCGGTCAGATATGATAATGGCACGGAGTTACTAACTTCATTAAAACAATCGACGTCCACTTATATTTCCGATCATATTCATGAATGGAGACATCGAAGGCAGTTAGTGAAAGTTTTTATCCCGGACCAAATCTTAGCTGAATGGTTTGTTAAATCATTGTTACCAAAGATTACTGAATACGTAGCTAAGGCCGGAGTAGTTACTGAGGAGCAAGTGATTGCTCAAGCGCAGTACCTTGACTTAGTTTATACTCAGTCAGGTACGTTACACGAAAAGATCCCAGATCTTCCTAAGTCAAATCAAATCGCTGCTGCTCCTTCAGGGTCTCATGCCGCTGATGGCATGATTGGTACGGTGAATACTAAAAGTAAGAAGAAATCCTCAAAGAATTCTTCTCCTATTATAACCTTACCAAACTCCCTGACAGGAGAATCTTCTGCTGAAGTTTCCGCTGATATTCACGCTGTAGAGTCATCTACGGCTAAATCAAAATCAGGTGGGAAGAAGAAAGGTAAGAAGAAGAATAAAGCAGACAAAACTCCAAAGGAGAAAACAGAAAAGTTGGAAACCAATGATGAAAAATGCAAACCTCGATATCCTTGTCTTATTTGTGAAGAGGATCATTTTACAAGAGATTGCCCTCATCGGGCCGAGGTTGTGAAAACCATCAAAGGTTCCCCAACTCCTGCTATTTTGAAAGATCCATTTCCAAAGCAAAAGAGTAAGATGATAGGTTCTTCCTCGAGTGCCAGTGAAGAACCCATATTGATGATGTCTCATGTAAGGATTGCGACTCGATCGCAAGATTCTGGTAGTAAAAGTCCTGTTGATGGCAAAGAAACAGAATCTTCTCATTCTAATCCATCAACCTCAGCTCCCGGTTCCGATCCACTACAGATCGAGAAACCTAACCCGGACTTAGTAATCAAACCGCCCGCCAAGGGTGTACTTCGAAGGTCTGCTTTTAATCCACATGCGAGAGCGGCCCAAAATTACAACATTGTTGAGGATTTAGCTGTTTCACCCTCAGCAATGCCGGATTTGGAAGTGCTGCAATCATGCCCAGCACAACGCAAATTACTTTTGTCGGCTATAGAAGCTGTTGATGTTCAGAACCCAAACCTAATAATCTTTGATCTAGAAAATAGTACGCATTTACCTCATCAGATGGCTTTCCAGATCCCAGTGATAGTAAAAAACAGGCCTATTCATCGGACTGTAATTGATGAGGGAGCTTCCATGTGTATTATGTCAAAACAATGTTGGAGATCGCTTGGTTCTCCTTCACTAAATCAATCCCCGACAATTCTTAAGGCCTTTGATGGCCGTGGGTTCCATCCGTTTGGCATTCTACAGGATTTGCCTATAGGAGTTGAAGGAAAAATCGTTAGTCTAGATGTGGAGGTGGTTGATGCCCCTCTAGACTACAACCTTCTCTTGGGTCAAAGTTGGTCTTATGCTATGACAGCGGTCGTTTCATCGGTCTTCCGAGTAATAAATTTTCCACATAATGGCAAGATCGTAACCATAGACCAGCTGGCTTACTTTTCATCCGACCCAGCCTCTTCAGAGAGTATCCAGCATGTCGGTAAAACGACTATCCCTTATAAGGATGTTGGAGTAGGATTAGTTAAAGATGCTGGTCTACTGGGAACTTTTCCTTTTCCTCCAATCAACGCCTTGTCTTCATTTGTATCTATTCATATGATTACATCAGATACCATTGTTTATGATGATCATTGGATCGTTCCTTCTGAATCTGAGATAGACTCATTTGGTGATGCTATGCCTTTGAGTCCATATGAAATTGCTTATGAAGCCGTGCAGTCTTTTACCAACCCGAGTTCAACCAAAATCGACCAAATGAATGTGGTCTGTGAGGAATCCCTTTTCACGTCAACCTCAGAGTTAATAGCATTTCCCGAAGTTGTGTCATCTAATGAACAACTTTGTGAAGTCCTGTGTGTAGACGATTTACCATGGGAAGATCTTCATCACAGATCTTCGTTTTTACCTGAGGATGATCGTTTTGAAAACGATTTCTCATTAATCTTTACAGCTGAATATGTCAAAGAAGCTCAGAATCCAATGAAACATCCTGATTCAGAGCTGAATTTGGGAAACATTTCTCGCACTATTCCCATTGACATTTCAGTTAAGCCCGGAATTGTTGAGCACATTCATATAGGTGCCTCGTGTTCAGATGATGAAATTCAGACATACAAGGCCCTATTTCAAGAATTCCGCGACGTGTTTGCCTGGTCCTATGAGGAAATGCCAGGAATTGATCCCACAATTGTTGTCCATGAGATCAAGACTTACCCGGATGCTAAACCCGTCCGGCAACGCTTGCGTCAGATTCACCCACGAAAAGCGGCTGCGATTAAAGCAGAAGTTGAGAAGCTGTTGAAAGTAGGTTTCATTTATCCGATCCCGTTAACGGATTGGGTATCGAATATTGTTCCGGTTAACAAAAAGCAAGGAACAATAAGAATATGCATCGATTATAGGGATATCAATCGAGCTTGTCCCAAGGACAACTACCCAACACCCTATATTGATCAAATAATTGACGATTGTGCCGACAGTGAAATATTTTCCTTTATGGACGGTTTTTCCGGTTACAATCAAATCAATATTCTACCTGCCGATCAACCAAAAACGGCTTTCATTTGTCCATGGGAAACATTTGCTTATTGCAAATTACCCTTTGGGCTTAAGAATGCTGGAGCCACTTTTCAAAGGGAAATGTATTATGCGTTTCATGACATCAAACACATTGTGCAACCGTATCTCGATGATTTGCCCGCTCAGTCCTTACATCGAGTTGATCACCTTGTTCATTTACGAGCAATCTTCATGAGGTGTAGGCATTATCGTATTCGGTTGAACCCACACAAATGTGTCTTTTGTATAGAAGTGGGACGATTTCTGGGATTTGTAGTTTCAAAAGCCAGCATTCGTGTCGATCCCTCGAAGGTAGAAGCTATCATCAAATTGCCTCCTCCTTCGAGTCTTCGCCAACTCCAAAGTTTGCAGGGGAAAGCAAACTTTTTACGCCGGTTCATTCCTAACTATGCCGAGATTACAAAGGGTTTTACCCGGTTGTTGAAACAGAACGCTCAATTCTCTTGGGATGAGATAGCTCAGAAATCTTTTGATGCACTCAAGCACGCGTTGACCCATGCACCGTTGCTGCATCCTCCCAACTACAACCAGGATTACTTTTTGTACCTCGTCGCCGCTCATTCCACCATCGGAATGGTCTTAGTTCAGGAAGACGAATTCAGAACGGAACATGTGATATATTACCTTAGTCAGATGTTAAATCCAACTGAACTCAAATATTCACATGTGGAGAAATTGGCATTGGCAGCCGTTCAAGCTATCCAATGTTTTCGTCACTACATCCTACTCCGTAAAACTACAGTCATTTTGGATTGCAACCCTATGATCTACCTTTTGACTAAACAATTGCTAGGGGGCAAGTACTCTAAATGGATCGTTATCCTGCAAGAGTTCGACTTGGAGTTTGAGAAATCTAAGTCTAAGAAATCCTTAGTTTTTGCAGAGTTAATGTGTGACTTCCCGCGCGTTGACACAGAAACTGTGGCAGAGGAACCCATTGCGGACGAATCTTTGTTTCTTATCAGCACTTTAGATCCGTGGTATGGGGATATAATCATCTATCTCCAGACCCAATCCTTTCGGCCCGAAGTTTCAAAGTCGGAATGTCGGAAAATTCGATTCCATTCCCAACAGTACAAAATTATTGGAGATACTCTTTATCGCAGTGGGGCGGACTTGGTTTTTCGACGTTGTTTAACTCACGAGGAAGCTGAAAGGGTTCTAAAATGACTGTCACTCTGGAGCGTGTGGCGGTCATATGTCTGGGTATGCCACAGCCCAAAATATATTGCGCGCTGGCTACTTCTGGCCGTCCTTGTTTAAAGACTGTATTATTGCGGTCCGGAAATGCCACAACTGTCAAGTGTTTGATCGCAAGATGCGCGCTCCACCTGCTCCTCTCCACCCTATAATTGCTGTTGGTCCTTTTTCCAAATGGGGTATCGATTTATTACATGTAACCCTCACTCGGCTGGGGGGCATGCGTATATCATCCTTGCGGTTGATTATTTTACTAAGTGGGCCGAGGCGATGCCTACATTCGAGGCAGACGGCAAGACAGCTGCAATTTTCGTATTCAATCACATTATTGCTAGGTTTGGTGTCCCACAAGCGATAATCAATGACCATGGGCGTCATTTTCGAAACGTTATGATGACAGAACTTACAGGCCAGCTTGGTTTGCGTAACGATAGCTCAACTCCTTATTATCCACAAGCGAATGGTCTGGTTGAGTCCATCAACAAAGTTTTAGTTATCATGATCCGACGAATCATTGGTATTCATCGGTCAAATTGGCAAAACATGTTATTTTCCGCGCTTTGGGCGTACCGAACCTCAGTGAAAACATCAACAGGGTTCAGTCCTTTCCAACTAGTTTATGGTTTGGACACTATGCTGCCCATTGAATGCGAAATCCCGTCACTTCAAATGGCCGTCGAATTACTTCCAGCTACTTCCAAAGAGGAGAAGTGTTTATTATACTTAGGTCAATTAGATGAGACTCGACGTGATGCTGCATTGGCAATCGAGACTCACGCAAAACGTATGAAAGCTCAGTATGATCGAAATGTGACCCCTCAAAATTTTTCGGAAGGAGACCTAGTGCTATTATACGATCAAGCTAACGATAAATTAGGTGCTGGAAAATTCGTTCCTATGTGGCATGGGCCCTACATTGTCAAGCGAAAGCTAGAAAAAGGGGCCTATGAGCTGGTAGACTTTGACGGGGACTCTTTGGGTAAACCCAGAAATGGACTTTACCTAAAGAGGTATTATGCTTAAATGATGGGTATGGAGATTTTAGTTAGGTTAGGTTTTTCTTTCTAGATGGTGTGTTTGTTAGTTTAGATAGTGTGCTTAGCTTAGAAAGTGTGTTTTTCGTTGTTATTCTGCTTATCTTGTCTTTACGCTTGATGTTTGCATATGTCGATGCCTCTCCAAACATACATTGGATTCGCTGATGGTGCTTGTCGTAGTACACAGAATTTCTCTTCCGCAACTTGGGTTATCTATTCGCCCTCTGACGAGTTAGTTTCTATGCATGGGGTGAACCTCGGTCAAACAACAAACAACATTGTAGAATACAGTGCAGTGATTGAGTTATTGTCTGAATCTATTTCATTTGGGATTCAGAGTTTGATAGTGAGGTTAGATTCTAAACTCATTGTATTACAGCTTAATAGAGTGTATGCCATTAGAAATCCAGTGTTATTAAGGTTATTTTTGAGAGTGCGTCTCTTGGAACGTGAATTTGATTACATTGAATATCAGCATATTCCAAGGTCTTTAAATACATTAGCAGATGCAATTGCTTCTCGAATGTTAAACAAACATTTGTGATAATCATACATGTAAATTTAAAAACATTTCATCACACATGTTTAACAAGATAAGCCGGTAATAATGATATATATAGATAGGAGTGTGTCAAAAAATACATCGTCTTCGATCATAGGTTGAAAAACACCTTATGATCGGCAAAAATGATAAGTACAAAAAACCAAAATGTCACATGTGTCTACAAAAACGACCATCCAATCACTAGTGATGCTCTCTATACGACACCACTGCACGCGCCACCCTACACAAGAACCTCCTAAAAGGTCCTGGGACTGCGACTACATAGTGCTGAAGTCTGATAGGAATATCATCTATAGTATTCTCTAGTATGTCTGCCGTAAGACACTCTAGGTCTTGTTCCAACTCAGTTAGGGTCTCTGTGGCCTTGTCCCGTGGGGTCGGTGCCGCTGCAACTGGTAGTCTCCTCTCGAAAGGCCGGAGATTGGCTAGACGACGTGGGCCTACATCTGCATTTTGAAAAGTGTTACTGTCAGTTTTGAGACGATATAAAAAACAAAAAAAAAGTAGATAATTTAAAAACTTGTGAAAAATGAAGTACCTGTGTCATCCCATTGTTCTCCCGGTGGAAGAACCATGTCCGGATCTCCACGAAAATCAACTCCGGCATAAGGAAAATCTTGTATAGAGAAGATCTGGTCCTCCAACCAGTGAAAATACTCCGGAGTAAATTGGACAACCTCCGTCAGGATGACGGGCCATCACCGCAACCCATTGCATCAACTTAGGCTCTCGGGGAGGCCCAACCTCAGCAGTGAGCTGCTGTGGGATCAGCATCAGAACCCTCTCTAGGGAAAAACTGACAACTAAAGGCCCATAACCAAAAGTCTTCAGCTGTCTGTTTTTGGTCCTAGTCAGTTGGCCCTTTAAGTTGGCCAACACAACATCGCACCAGTTGAAAATGGTGCCCCGATAGCAATCAATTGCCATCCGCATCTGGGATCCGGTGGCAATATGCAAAGCGGCAGCCACGCAAAGTCTGGTAACTGTGAAAGCAATCACCATAAGTTCAAGTCAGGATATAGTTTTGATCTCTATCCCCTTCTCCTGAGATTGAGTGTTACACCACTCTTGTCGGAGACTAGCAATGGACTAGCCACCCGGCCTAGTCCCAAACAGAGTCAAGTGTTCGCCCCTCTTGGGAAAACCAGTGAGAAAGTAAATATCTGAGGGCTCTATCTCGAGTTGGTGCCCTCCAATGTAAAAGCACTGGTCCTAGACATTCCATCTCTCTACCAGCCACTTTATAAAGCGCACCTGGGCCCTCATGCCAGGTATGGCCCAATATTTGTAAAGGCCGCATGCCTTCAAAGCATCAATGGAAGGTTGATGATTAATGGCGGCCAAATCAACATCTTCATGCTCTCTCTCGTGCCAATCAAGCATGGTGGGCAATCTACACACCAAAAAACAACTGTTAGAATCAATGAAATCAAAAAAATTTAGGTTAATATTCATTAGTTTATACATAGTTAATTATATTAATTAGTTAGATTAGTATTAATTAATAACAATTTATTAAATAATTAGTTTAGTTTATAAATAAAAATTAAATTATACTTAATTATTAGATAATTAGATTCTAACTTAGAATTAATTTTTTATTAAAATTCGGATTTTTTAGCCTAGCAACAAAAATTACAGAATTAAGCTAGATTTGACTTATCAACTTTGGAGGCTCATAGATTGAGTTTTACTTGGCCAAATAAGTCCTAGAACAGCTCATTGGAAAGATAAAATCAAGGAGAACATTTCTGAGGAGGTTTCACTAATAGATTTAGTCATTTATTGGGTCAAAAATTAGGCAGAATATCGAGCTACGAATTTTTAAAACAAAATCAATTTTCTGAGTTTTATTTTCTGCATTTTCATTTTCCCAAGCCTCTTCTAAATGAAAATCCATTCGTCAATGATATCCTTGGCCAATTAAATCATCCCAGGCATCAATAGAAAGCTTATATTTTATTTTCAATTATTTAATTAATTTCATTTTGATTGGATTTGTTTTAATGCCAGAAATGACATTTTTTGTTTTATTGTTGCATTTTAATTTATTTTGATTTCTTCTGGCAAGAAAACAATAGAATAGATATAGAGAAAAGAATCTCAATCAATGAGAATGCTCTAGAAATTAAAGATTGGAATTTTTAGAAAATAAAATTGGATTGGGCAGATTTTTCTTCAACAAAATTTCCTTTCAAGAATTCCTTTGCAAATATTATAATTAACAGATTGCAGAATGTAATAAGGGGCTGCTCTCCTCTGCAATTTTGGACTTCTAAAAGCACTTATGTAATAAGAATTTAATGTTGTAGGAGGGAGTAGAGAAAATCTCAAATCTAAGGATTATTGAAGATTTTTCTTTTATATCTTGAATTATGTATGATGGGAAAAGTTTGCACTATTGTGGCTCCAGCTTTGAAAGCAGAAGTTCCAGCAATGTAAAGAACTGTTGGAGACCAAGGTCAGAGAAATGGATGCAATAAATTGGTATTTTTAATACTGTTGTTTCAAATATCAATTTCATTTTTATGATAACAAGAATATGCCATTTTAATCATGTTTGTACACTTGTGTTGATATGGGTAATTTGCCTCAATATTGTTATTGTGTATCTCTGCTCTTATGGATTAAATTCTACTTCTTGAGTAACTATTTATTCAGAAATATGTCTTATAAAACTGATTTATTAAATAATGATGTGTTATAAAATATTTTTGCATATTATAGTTTAATTGTTGGATTTACTGTTTTGATAATCAATATCATTTTTGTGAATTACTTCCCGGAATGTTGTTGGTTTATTATTTCAGTTAAGAGGTCTCAATAGGATGTGTTTTGGTATCTATAATGTCGGTTAATTGAACTACATTAACTTGATATTCATTATAAAGAAGACATATTTAAATACTAATACTTTAAATATCTTGCTCTTAGTTGAGTTAGATCTATATCTCCGTAATTGAGATAGGATTAAGACAGCTCATTTTTCTTGCATCTTAGAATAAGTTTGCATTTAGATTAAGTTCTACATTCTTTTAAGTGCTCTTCTCAAAGAGGCAACATTTTAGTTGTGGCTTAGCTGAACCCAAATCAGCTTAAGGGTCATTCTCTTCCTTGATCAACAAGAAGAAGTGATCTGATATCCCTGTCTATTGGTGGTTAAAGATACATCATAAACCAATAGTGATAGGGAGAAAGTAACTGAACCTAGTTAAACTAGTCGGAGCCACCACTCCAAATGGAAAAAGAGCTGCTTTAAGGTCCGGACTGGGTGGTTATTCCCCAATGTTGAGGCAGCCATTTTTGGTCCTCAACATTTTTTACGCTAGAAGGCGGATCTGAAACTTGTTGTCTTTTGGAGTCATTTCAATTTTAACATTTTATTTAATCATGATGGTTCCTCTTATACTTCCAATTTGGAGTTGTATCCATGGACATGCATCTTCTAATACTCCACCCAAAGTGGTAAGAATCTTGTCTTAGGCAAAGTTTAATGGTAAGAGGAATTCTTCTACTTTTAATCATGTCTTTCAATTTATTCAAACTGTTTCAAATTATGATTTTCAAGGAATTGATGAAGGCATTTTATGCAGAATTTTTACTTTCACATTCGCAGAAAAAGCCAAAAAATGGTGTAGAACTGTTCCGATTGCCTCAATCCAAAGATGAGATCAATTTGTTACAATTTTCATTTGTAAATTTGACGGCTATAATTATGAACATGTATGTAATGAAATTGAATATCTACGAAGGTTTGAAAATGAGTCTGTTATTGATTTTAATATTCGATTTCATTTGAATTGTTTAAAATTTAAAGTCAAAGATAAACCTATAGAAGAAGAATAATTAGATTGGTTTGAATATATTTTATTTCTTCATTCCATTCTCAATCTATATGAAATTAGTTCAAGCTTTGTTCCATCCCCTTCCAACATAAAGGAGAATCCCGATATGAATATGCAAATAAATTATGATCAAGTGGTCTCACAAAGCTTGGAAATATTTCTATTCAAATTCAAGAAGACAACAACAATAATTTTGGAGAAAGCTCTGCCTTGGAATCTGCAAATTACTTTGCATTAAATTCAGAAAATCACATTGCAAATCATCAAGTATAAGCAACAATCAAAATCAATAATAGCATGCAAAGTACTGTATAAATTTTTGAATTTTTCCATGATAAAAAAATGCTGAAATCAAAGCAACAAAACAACCTTCTTCAAGAAAGCATGAGTGATCTAGAATCTGAAATTTATAGTGAACATAATGCACAAGAGTTCTGAAACAGAGACAGTTTGAAATGCATTGTTTCAGATTCACATTTTTCTCTTTATCCTGATATTTTTAATGATGGTAGTTTTCCCCTATTGATATAAATGATATTTCAAAAAATAAAGAGGATGATTTAAATGAATTACCAATAAGTTTTTATCAAGATAGAGAAAGAATTATTGATTATTCTTTTACCATTAATTAACATGAAAATTTTATTCTTTCTTGTTTTGATATATTGGACGAGATTGATGGGAATTTAAGAGAATATTGTGAAGTGATTTATGATAATTACTCTGACATTGAGGATGTTGATTTCTATTCTTTTCAAGAAAATCCTTATGATAAAATTCAAATAACATTTGAAAATGAGGAATGTTTCAATTTAGAAATTATTCCAACCAATCCTCATTCTAGAGCATGAAATTATCTTCATAATTTCACTATTCGAGAAAACATTCCAATTTATGATTCATATCATGATCAAGCTCTCATTTCTACTCATAATCATAATTCTTTTTCTAATTCACAAGTTGGAATTGGCAATTATTCAAATTCCATAATTCTGGCCAATCCTTGTGAAAAAGAAATTATTTCAAAACAATCCCAATTGTGCTGTAACATTAGTTGTACAAATAGTAATTTCATTTTATTTTTCCTTTTACACTTATTTTGTTCAAATTTAAATTTATTTTCTGATATATTTTTTGACACTTTACGCTGGCATATTGATCACTTTAATAGTGAACACTCAATTAAAGCATTTCCCGATTGAGAAATCGAAGTTTCATATTGTAATCATGAACATCAAAAGCTAGTAATATTTCAATTTCAATCGATGTTCATTTCTTATCAAAAGCTTCTATCTTCTCAAAGGCAATGTCAACAAGAGAATGTATTTTTACAATCTGGCCAGCAATCCAATTCAATTAATAATTTTCAATTTTATTTGACAGATTTTCATCCATTTTTCATTAGCCTATTTGAAAACTCTTTGGAATTTTTTCCTTGAAGAAAGATTGTTAATAGCTTAATATTTGTACATAACACTAAGAATTTTTTCTAGGCCTTCGAATTTAAAGCTCATATCCCCAATTTGTCATGTCATCTCCTATTTTGAACATTTCCCAATCATTAATAGAAACCCAGCCAGATTTCTATGATCCAATTGGTATTCAACTAGAAAAGAAATTTCAAGAGAAGTAGATTGTGAATAAGTTGCTAACAATAAATGTACATTCTGATTACAGATTTAATTTTTTTAGTTTAACTAGATTTGTATTTCTATTACTAACATTTGAACTGTGTGCATATAAAGGAATTAAAATGAGAAAATGGTTACACTGGAAATATGACTATACCTAGCCATATTTCTGCATATGGTTAGAATAGGAGTAGCATTTATGTAGTTAATTTATTCTTAACATTTCTATAGATATAAATAAAGCAAGCAATCAGACCTTTTATATCATATATACGTTCAATGATTTCTTCTCATAATTTTTTTTTTGATTCTTGCTTCACATTTTAAATCAACATTTTTTCGCAGCAATTCTTCTACCTATAACTACATGTCTGCCTATTCCGAATAATAGCTTTACTAAATTTAATTGAGTTTGCACTTGGAACTCATCACCTCAAAGCCAATTTTCTCCATTTTTGGATGTACTTATAATATTTTCTTCTAAAATTTAATTGTTAAAGGTTTTGAGGATATAAAGCTTCATGATCTCATTATCCCATGAAATGTATGACTGTCTATTATAGGCTTAATTCCAATTCAATCATTATTAGTCAGTGTAGCCTTTCAGTGTAATCACATGAAGTTCATATTATCTTCCTAAAAATTTTCTAAAATGACCTTAAGGGCGTCTATTTTGCTATGTACACACATTCAAATATGTTCTAATATTTTTCCACAATTAGTGGCTTTATCGCATTCTGATCTTTAGTTTACTATTTGATGATGCAATACACATCATATTTATTTACTAATGGCATTATTGAATAGTCACTATAACAATACAGATGTTCTCAAGTTAATTCGAAATCAGCAGATGTAATAAATTGTTGTTGCAATTCAAAGGGAATCATATTTTCATTTTATTTCTGGTGATTTTTATGAATTTTAGATTTCCTGAACATAAATAAACATATTTTATTTCGGCTGATTGCACACTCAGATTTAGAATAAATAATAAGATGATTTTAAAAAAAGTCAGAATTTTGATAAATCAAAAGAAGAATTTGAAGATTCATGAGGTAAAATCGACAGACAATTCTCTTCCAGGTATGCATTTACAAGTTCATTTTCATATATTATTAGTTTCTCTTTTCCTTAGTTTATTTTTTGATTCTTATTCTATTTCATTTGCAGGTTTTCATTTGTTTTCAAAACTTGAAACAACAAACACATTCGAAATTTGCAACAGGTTTAGGGAAATTTTATTTGTGATTCATTAGAAATTGAGCATTCTTTAACTTTGTTGTCATTCATTAGAAAACCCAATTGAAATTTAAAACAATATCGCAAGATTCATGTCTGAAACGTTTCAACTTGATTTTCATATTGCTAATACTACAATGGATATACATTCGCAATATCCCATCGGAAGCGGCTCTTAGTGTTTACCAATAAAAAAATACTAATATAGGACCTCCGATTTGTAACCTCATTCAGTTTCCCATAAAATGCCATAACGTGTTTCACATATCAGAGTTTTTCAGCGGAATATATTTTTAGTTATCTTGAATCACCGATCTTCGATAATCAACTTACCAATATTGTGATGTTGACATAATTCTAGATCCGATATGAAAGTTAAATCAAGTTCATAAGAAATATCGCGTCCGATCAATCACAATAATGGCAGTGGCATAATTTTAAAAGTACTGATGACTCAGATCCGATATGATTTTAAATTCTCATAATAAATCCATCGGGTCCATTTTTCGTCGTATATCAGTGTATCAAGAATGTTACATCGGGTACTCAATTTCACCGATTGCTGATTTCTTTTGAGGTCCAAATCTGGTCCCACCTAAGAGCCCCATCATTTATCGCGTATCGGCATCGCAAGAATCATGTTGTATTACATCCTGTACTTAAATTTTGTCGATCGCTTAGAGCCACGTCATCCATCGCATTCTCGCTATCGCAAGAATCATATTAGCATTTCCGACATGACTAATTTCTAATATCTCGATATGTCGATATCGCAATTGCTTCATCGCATTTTTATTTATGCTCGCATCACAATTCCAAATCGACAATCGACGATGTGCAATGTGTGATGTGTAAAACAAAATGTGGCTATTACCCGATCCGCAATATAACAGTTCTTCAATAATGTGATCACTACATCTCATCCCACATATTTTCTTCGCATGATCTCATATCGACAATTTGCTATTTCAACCTCTGATGTGATAAACTCTAACGCATGTCTCGACATGCAATGTGAATCATCCGATAAGGCATTGTGTTAATTTAAAGCAATTTTGGGTAACCTCTATGGTAAGAAAGCGATTAATGACAAATTTGTAGCATATTCAAATCATTTTGATATCTCATACATTCTAGTTTTAAATATATAATTTCATAATTTAATAAGAAATTAAAGACCTTTCTATCTTCATATTTAAATTTCATTATCTTGGATTTGGTCTTAATTCTAGACAATTTGTAAAAATCATGGAGTTCATATGAAACTTATAATATTTTGAGAAACATTCATTACTACAAATTCTCATTCCCATTTATGATTCATTTGTTTTAATTTCGATTCCCTTGAACACAAAGCATTCCCTTTTTACATTTTTCTGCTTGCTTTAGTTTAAATAAAATAAATAATTGAATTTGGGTTATAGGATTTTGGTTAGTTTGACTTTTACATGTTCTTAATGTTAACTAAAAGAAGAAGTCGGCCAGTATTGGAGAAACTGATACCTTTCAGGTAAGATCAAAAGCAATTATCGAATGGTAAGATTCATGTACCTATTTTCATTAATTTTCATTTCGTTACTTTAGTTTTAGTTTTGTTTTTAAATTATGCTGATATAAAAAATTTACTTTGCAGCTCTTCATGACAGCTTTCAATCCTTCGTGAGATCATATTTTCAGAGTCCTATATTCTTCTCCTGGTTTTATTTCAACAAGCAATGATAATCTTCGTTGAAACAACTACAATAGGAGGGTTTTGAGCCTTTAGTTTGTCTCTTTAAGCATTCCTTTTATTAGAAAATGATTAAGATGATTATTTGAAACAAAGAGATTGACATCAGATAGAAAGTTGTCATTGTGGGTGAATTTTATCATCACTGCTATCTAAAGTTTGAGACAGTTACAACCCTGCAAGGTATAATCTTTCTGAATCTCAACATAAGAAGGAATGATTACATAATTATTTTCTTTTAGTTCATGTTGTTGAGACATTGGTATAACCATTCATATTTGAGTTTGTATTTCAAAACTTGGATTTTCCTTTCACTTTTCAAGTTTCTTTATTTTTATTTTTGTTTGCTGATTTCTTATTTCACTTTGGCTTAAGAATTCTTTTCCTTTGGTTTTTAGTTTTTATTTTGGTGACTTTGCCATGATTTATATGGAAGGCCTTTTTGTTACCTAACAATGGTCGGCATACATGGGGAAAAATTGTTAATAGTCACCTATTAGCTTTTTCTTAAATCTCTTAATAAAGTTTTTTTTTCTTATTATAAAGGTAGACATACTTAAGGAAGAGATTACAAAACAAGAGAAGTTGACAAAGTATCATAAAATCTAAAAAAATTCTTTTTCATCAAAATTGTAATCATTTTGGAATTTCAATATTTTATTAAGATCTTTCAAAGTTCTATTATTAGTCAAGAAAAGTTATTTTTAACCAAGTAAAGACACTTTACAACAAAGCACCTTCAACTCTGAAATTGTCATTCTTAACTCTTAAAGAGTCAATGATTTTTCCTGTCCCAAAAAGTCTTATTTTTCTAGAGTGTGATCCAAAAATATATTTAAAATTAAAAGATAAAAGGTCTCATCATGAGTCTGCTTACCATAATCATAGGGGAAAAATAGGATGACATTACCAACACCAGTAAACAAACCAAGGTAATGGCTTATGATTGCAAAGAATTATAAGACAAGGGGTCTCATCACGAGCTAGCTTGTTCAATCTAATTATAACCAGTGAATGGCGTTGTCAACTATCCAGCTACTAAACCAGGACAATGGCTTTTAAGAAAAATAAAATAAAATAAAGTAAAAAACAAATTCAAAGAAAATAAACATATATAAATGGATTTATCTATAGGTCAATAATTCTTAAATAGATGGGATTCTAAATCATTCATAATTAAAAGATAACCCTATCAAGACTATAGATGTTTGCTGGCAACATTGGCTCTACCTGTTACAAATGAGTATATTTTGAAAGCTAAGCTGTAAAGTGACCCCTGCTTTATCTCTACAACTAATTAAGGACTGATATAGAGTTTTGAAATATTTTAATTTATGAGGAATTTTAAGAAAAGTTACACTTAGATGATTCTGGCTTTTATTCAGATTAATGAACCTAGTCGAACATTTCAAACATAATTCTCCATTATTTAATTATTTTTACTTGAATTTTTTGGAAACTTTATTCATATTAAACATAGATAACTGGTTCTTCTCCCATGTGTCACCATTGTTGAGGCAAAACACAACCCCCCCATTTTTGACTTTTTCACTTCAAATAATAGGGACCCTTTCTATAAAATTTTTGGCTAAACACCTTTTAGGATTTTTATTTAGTTGATTATTTTACGCTCTTAATTAATTTTTCATTTTTTTAGATTCTTGTTTTGATTGCTTTGTTGAAGTCGATTTTTGACAAGCTTCCCATTGATACGTGTTTCGACTCATTTGGTCAACTGGTTTGTAAATGACACTCCTTTGAAATCTAATCATTTATATCGCCTGGGCTGAAAATGTATAAAATGTACAATATTTCATTTTTGTAAATAAATTAATCCAATAATGCATTTATTTTAAATATTAACCCCTAGTTAATTTTTACCAACATTTTTTATTTCTTTACTTTTACAACCAAATTATGAAGCATCGAGATTTTAGAAATTTACTCCAATTTCCAAATTGATTATTAATCTCCAAAACCCAAAACATCAAAGTGGTTGTAGTTTATTTTTTATTTTTTTTCAAAGAGAAACTAAATTTCATGAAAATAAAACCAAGATAAAATTGATGTTTAATATTGAATTTTAAATTAATTAAATTAATTGATATATATACATATAATTAATTTAATAAAATTAAAATTCTCTCTCTCTCTCTCTCTCTCTCTCTCTCTATATATATATATATATAGTTAATAAAATTAAAATTTAATAAATATATATATAACCAAAAAAATATATAATAAAAATTGTTCCGATCACATCTAGGTTTTTGATCAGATCAGAGATTTGAATCAGGACACATCTTTATTAACCCCCGATAGCCCCCATCTCGGATGTCGATTTCCGATCATCAAAAAATCATAAAAGTCGAAGGATGTACTAACCAAATTACGTTATTAGTTTATATCTTTTTGTTTTAGGTGTCATTTAGAAGTTTCACTCATACGTGAGTGGAATAAGTTATATCGAGTGGTAGGTATAATATTAAAATAGTATATAATATTTAATATTATATTTTAAATTAATTTAATTAAATTAAAATTTAATTATTATTTAGATTAATATTAATTAGTTTATAAATAGTTAATTATATTAATTAGTTAGATTAGTACTAATTAATGACAATTTATTAAAAAATTAGTTTAGTTCATAAATAATAATTAAATTAGAATTAATTATTAGATAATTAGAGTCTAATTTACGATTAACTTTTTAATTAAAATTTTGATTTTTTAGCCCAGCAATAGAAATTTCAGAATTATGCCATATTTGACTCATCAACTTTGGAGGCTCATAGATTGAGTTTTACTTGGCCAGATAAGGCCCATGATGGCTCATTGGAAAAATAGAGTTAAGGAAAACATTTTTTATGAGGTTTAACTAACAGATTTGGTTATTTATTGGGTCAAAAATCAGGCAGAAGATCAAGCTACGAATTTTTAAAACAAAATCAATGTTCAGAGTTTCATTTTCTGCATTTTCATTTGTACAAGCCTCTTCTGAATGCAGATCCATTCGTTAATGATATCCTTCGCCAATTAAATCATCCTAGGCATCAATAGAAAACTTATATTTTATTTTCAATTATTTAATTAATTGCATTTTGATTGGATTTGTTTTAATGCCAGAATTGACATTTTTGGTTTTATTGCTGCATTTTAATTTATTTTGATTTCTACTGGTAGGAAAACAGTAGAAGAGATATGGAGAAGAGAATCTCAATCAATGAGAATTCTCCAGCAATTAACGATTGGAATTTTGAGCAAATAATTCCTTTACAAATATTATAAATAGCAGATTGCAGAATTTAATAAGGGTTGCCCTCCTCGGTAATTTTGGACTTCTAAAAGCACTTCTAATAAGAATTTAAAGTTGTAGGGGGGAGTAGAGAAAATCTCAGATCTGGGTATTATTGGGGATTTTTCTTTTGTATCTTGAATTATGTATGATGGGCAAAGTTTACACTATTATGGCTCTAATTTTAAAAGTGAAAGTTCAAGCAATGTAAAGAATTGTTGGAGACCAAGGTCAAAGAAATGGATGCAATAAATTGGTATTTCTATTACCACTGTTTCAAATATCAATTTCATTTTTATGATAACAAGAATGTGTCATTTTATTCATGTTTGTATATTTGTGTTGATATGGGTAATCTGCCTCAATATTTTTGTTCATGTTTGTACACTTGTGTTGGTATGGGTAATTTGCCTCAATATGTTATTATGTATCTCTGCTCTTATGGATTAAACTCTGATTCCTGTGTAACTATTTACTCAGAAATCTGCCTTATAAAACTGACTTATTAAATAGTGATGTGTTATGAACTATTTCTACTTATTATTGTTTAATTATTGAATTTACTGATTTGATAATCAATATCATTTTTGTGAATTACTTCCTAGAATGTTGTTAGTTTATTATTTCAGTTAAGAGGTCTCATTAGGATGTGTTTGGTATCTATAATGTCAGTTAATTGAACTACTTCATTAACTTGATATTCATTATAGACAAAACATATTTAAATCCCAATACTTTAAATATCTTGCTTTTAGTTGGGTTAGATCTATATCTGCCTATTTGAGATAGGATTAAGATAGCTCATTTGCTTGCATCTTAGAATAAATTTGCATTTAGATTAAGTTATACATTTTTTTAAGTCCTCTTTCCAAAGAGGCAAAATTTTAGTTGTGGCTTGGATGAACCCAAATCAGCTTAAGGGTCATTCTCTTCCTGATCAGCAAGAAGAAGTGATATGATATCCTTATCTATTGGTAGTTAAAGATACATCATAAACGAATAGCGACAAGGAGAAGGTAACTGGACCTAGTTAAACTAGTTAGAGCTACCACTCCAAATGGAAAAGGAGCCGCTTTAAAGTCCGGACCAGGTGGTTATCCCCCTAATATTGAGGTAGACATTTTTGGCCCTCAACATTTTTGGCATTAGGAGTCTCTGAAACTTTTTGTCTTTGGGAGTTTTTTCAATTTTAACGTTTTATTTAATCATGATGGCTCCTCTTAAACTTCTAATTTGGAGTGGTATCCATGGACGTGCATCTTCCAATAATCCACTCGAAGTGGGTAAGACTCTTGTCTCATGCAAAGTCTAATGGTAAGAGGAATTCTTCTGCTTTTAATCATTTTTTTTCAATTTATTGAAAAATGTTTCAAATTATGATTTTCAAGGAATTGATGAAGACATTTTATGTAGAATTTTAACTCTCACATTTGCTGCAAAAGCTAGAAACTCGTGTAGAACTCTTTCGGTTGCCTCAATCCAAAGATGGGATCAATTTGTTACAATTATCATTTGTAAATTTGAAGGCTATGATTATGAACAGGTTTGTAATGAAATTGAATATCTATAAAGGTTTGAAAATGAGTCTATTATTGATTTTAATGTTTGATTTCATTTGAATTGTTTAAAATTTAAAGTCGAAGATAAATCTACGGAAGAAGAATCATTAGAATGGTTTGAATATATTTGTTCTCTTCCTCCCATTCCCAATCCATATGAAATTAGTTCAAGCATTGTTCCATCCCTTTCCAATATAAATGAGAATCCCTATATGGATGTGCAAATAAATTATGATCAAGTGGTCTCACAAAACTTGGAAAATATTTCTATTCAAATGCAAGAAGTCAACAACAACAATTTTGGAGAAAGAGCTGCCTTGGAGTTTGCAAATTACTCTGCATTAAATTCAAAAAATCATATTGCAAATTATCAACTACAAGCAACAATTAAAGTAAATAATAGCATGCAAACCGCTGTACAAATTTCTGAATTTTTCCATGATGAAGAAATGCTGAAATCAGAGCAACAAAGCAGCCTTCTTCAAGAAAGCATGAGTGATATAGAATCTAAAATTTATAGTGAACAGAATGCAAAGGAATTATCAAACAGAGACAGTTTTAAATGCATTGTTTCAAATTCACATTTTTCCCTTTATCCTGATATTTTTAATGATGGTAATTATTCCCCTCTTGGTATAAATGATATTTTAGAAAATAAAGAGGATGATTTAAATGAATTACCAATAAGTTTTTATCAAGATAGAGAAACAATTATTGATCATTCTTTTTCCATTAATGAACATGAAATTTTTATTCCTAGTTTTGATATATTGGACGAGATTGAAGGGAATTTCAGAGAATATTGTGAAGTCATTTATCATAATTACTCTAACATTGAGAATGTTGATTTCTATTCTTCTCAAGAGAATCCTCATGATAAAATTCAAATAACATTTAAAAATGAGGAGCATTTCAATTTAGAAATTATTCCAACCAATCCTCATTCTAGAGCAGCAAATTATCTTCATAATTTCAGTATTCGAGAAAACATTCCAATTTATGATTCATATCATGATCAAGCTCTCATTCCTACTCATAATCATAATTCTTTTTCTAATTCACAAGTTGGAATTGACAATTATTCAAATTTCATAATTCTGGCCAATCCTTGTGAAAAAGAAATTATTTCAAAACAATCCCTAAAATATTGTGCTGTAACATTAGTTGTACAAATAGTAATTTCATTTTATTTTTTCTTTTACGCTTATTTTGTTCAAATTTAGATTTATTTTCTGATATATTTTTTGACACTTTACGCTGGCATATTGATCACTTTAATAGTGAACACTCAACTAATGCATTGTCCGATTGGGAAATTGAAGTTTCATATTATAATCATGAACATCAAAAGCTATCAATATTTCAATTTCAATCGATGTTCATCTCTTATAAAAAGCTTCTATCTTCTCAAAGGCAATGTCAATGAGAGAATGTATTTTTACAATCTGGCCAACAATCCAATTCAATTAATAATTTTCTATTTTATTTGACAAATTTCCATCTATTTTTCATTAGCCTATTTGAAAAATGTTTGGAAATTTTTCCTTCAAGGAAGATTGTTAATAGCTTAACCTTTGTACATAACACTAACAATTTTTTCCAGGCCTTTGAATTTAAAAGCTCATATCCCCAATCTGGCCTATCATCTCCTCTTTTGAACATTTCCAAATCATTAATACAAACTCACCCAGATTTTTATGATCCAATTGGTATTCAACTGAAAAGGAAATTTCAAGAGAAGGAGATTGTGAATAAGTTGCTAACAATAACTGTACATTCTGATTACAGATTTAATTTTCTTTGTTTAACTAGATTTGTATTTCTATTACTAAAATTTGAACTATGTGCATATAAAGGAATTAAAATGAGAAAATGGTTACACTGGAAATATGACTATACCTAGACATATTCCTGCATATGGTTAGAATAGGAGTAGAATTTATGTAGTTAATTTATTCTTAACAGTTCTGTAGATATAAATAAAGCAAGCAGTCAACCCTTCTATATCATAAATACGTTTAGTGATTTCTTCTCATAAAGAACTTTTTGATTCTTGCTTCCCATTTTTTAATCAAATTGTTTTGCAGCAATACTTCTACCCATAACTACATCTCTTCTTATTCCGAATAATGGATCTACTGAATTTAATTGAGTTTGCACTTGGCACCCATCACCTCAAAGCCAATTTTTTCCATTTTGGGATGTCCTTATCATATTTTCTTCTGAAATTTATTTGTTAAAGGTTTTGAGGATATAAAGCTTCATGATCTCATTATCCTATGAAATGTATGATTGTCTATTATAAGCTTAATTCAAATTCAATCATTATTAGTCAGTCTAACCTTTCACTGTAATCACATGAAGTTCATATTATCTTCCTCGAAATTTGCTAAAATGACCTTAAGGGTGTTCATTTTGCTGTGTGCACACATTCAAATCTGTTTTGATATTTTTCCACAATTAGTGGCTTTATCCCATTCTAATATTTAGTTTATTATTTGATGCTGCAATATGCATCATATTTATTTACTAAAGGCATTACTGAACAATCACTATAACAATACAGATTTTTCTCAAGTTAATTCGAAATCAGCATAGGCAATAAATTGTTGTTGCAATTCAAAGGGAAGAATATTTTCATTTTATTTCTGGTGAATTTTATGAATGTCAGATTTCCTAAACATAAATAAACATATTTTATTTAGGTTGATTACACACTCCGATTTAGAATAAATAATAAGATGATTTTGAACAAAGTTAGAATTTTGATAAATCAAAGGAATAATTTGAAGATTCATGAGGTAAAATCCAGAGACAATTATCTTCCAGTTATGCATTTACAAGTTCATTTTAATCTATTATTAGTTTCTATTTTCCTTGGTTTATTTTATGATTCTTGTTCTGTTTCATTTGCAGGTTTTCATTTCTTTTCAAAACTTGAAGTAAGCAGCAAACCCATTCCAAATTTGCAACAGGTTCAGGGAAATTTTATTTGTGATTCATTAGAATTTGAGCATTATTTAACTTTGCTTTCATTCATTAGAAAACCCAATTGAAATTTAAAATAGTATCGCAAGATTCATGTCTAAAACATTTCAACTTGATTTTCATATTGCTGATACTACAGTGGATATATATTCGCAATATCCCATTAGAAGAGACTCTTAGTGTTTACCGATAAAAAATTGCTGATTCAAGACCTCCGATGTGTAACCTCATTCATTTTCTCATAAAACGCCATATCATGTTTCACATATCAGAGTTTTCAAGTTGAATATACTTTCAGTTATCTTGAATCACCGATCTCCAATAATCAACTTACCAATATTGTGATGTTCACATAACTCTGGACCTGATATGAAAGTTAAATCAAGTTCATAAGAAATATTGTGTCCGATCAATTGCAATAATGGTAGAGGCATAATTTTAAAAGTACTGATGTATTGGATCTGATATGATTTTAAATTCTCATAATAAATCCATTGGGTCCATTTTTCATCGCATATCGGCGCGTCAAAAATGATACATCGGGTACTCAATTTTACCGATTGCCGATTTCTTTTGAGGTCTAAAGCTGGTCCCACCTAAGAGCCCCTTCATTCATCACATATCTGCATCGCAAGAATCATATTGTATTACATCCTGTACTTAAAGTTTGCCGTTCACCAAGAGCCACGTCATCCAAAGCATTCTCGCTATCGCAAGAATCATATTGGCATTTCCGACATGACTACCTTCTAATATCTCGATATGCCGATATCACAATCACTTCATCGCATTTTTATTTATGCTCGCATCACAATTCCGAATCGGGAATCGGTAGTGTGCAATGTGCAATGTGGATAGCACAATGTGGCTATTCCTCGATCTGCAATATACCAGTTCTTCAATAGTGTGATCACTACATCTCATCGCACATATTTTCTTCGCATGATCTCATATCGGTAATTTTCTATTTCAACCTCTAATGTGATAAACTCCAATGCATGCCTCTACATGCAATGCGAATCATCTGATAAGGCACTGTGTTAATTTAAAGCAATCTTTGGTAACCTCTATGGTAAGAAAGCGATTGATGACAAATTTGTAGCATATTCAAATCATTTTGATTTCTCATACATTTTAGTTTTAAATATATAATTCCATAATTTAATAAGAAATTCAACACCTTTCTATCTTCATATTTAAATTTCATTATTTGGATTTGGTCTTAATTCTGGACAATTTATAAAAATCATGGAGTTTATATGAAGCTTATAATATTTTGAGAAACATTCATTACTACAAATTCTCATTCTCATTTCTGATGCATTTGTTTTAATTTTGATTCCCTTGAACACAAAGCATTCCCTTTTTACATTTTTCTTCTTGCTTTAGTTTAAATAAAATAAATAATTGACATTGGTTTATAGGATTTTGGTTAGTTTGACTTCTTTATGTTTTTAATGTTAACTAAAAGAAGAAGTCAGCTAGTATTGGAGAAACTGAGACCTTTCAGGTAAGATCAAAAGCAATTATCCAAATAGTAATATTAATGTACCCATTCTCATTAATTTCCATTTCGTTACTTTAGTTTTAGTTTTTCTTTTAAATTATGCTGATATAAAAAATCTGTTTTGCAGCTCTTCATGAAAGCTTTCAATCCTCCGCCGGATCATATTTTTGGAGTTCTATACTCTTGTCCTGGTTTTATTTCAAGAAGCAGCTACACTAGGAATTTTTTGAACCTTTAGCTCATTTCTTTAAGCATTCCTTTTATTAGAAACTGATTAAGATGATGCTTTGAAACAAAGAGAATGACATCAGACAGAAAGTTGTCATTATGGGTGAATTTTATCATCACTACTATCTAAAGCCTGAAAAATTTACAACCCTACAAGGTATAATCTTTCTGAATCTCAACATAAGAAGGAATGATTACATGATTATTTTCTTTTACTTCATGTTGTTGAGACATTGGTATAACCATTCTTGTTTGAGTTTGTATTTCAAAACTTGGATTTTCCTTTCGCTTTTCAAATTGCTTCATTTTTATTTTTGTTTGCTGATTTCTTGTCTCACTTTGGCTTAAGAATTCTTTTCCTTTGGTTTTCAGTTTTGATTTTGGTGACTTTGCCATGATTTATATGGAATACCTTCTTGTTAGCTAACAATGGTCGACATACATAGGGAAAAATTATTAATAGTCGCCTATTAGCTTTTTCTTAAATCTCTTAATAAAGTTTGTTTTTCTTTCTTATTATAAAGGTAGACATACTTAAGGAAGAGATTACAGAACAAAAGAAGTTGAAAAAGTATCATAAAATCTAAAAAAAAATTCTTTTTCATCAAATTTGTAATAATTTTGAGATTTCAATATTTTATTAAGATCTTTCAAGGTTCTATTATCAATCAAGAAAAGTTATTTTTAACCAAGTAAAGACACTTTACAACAAAGCACCTTCAACTATGAAATTGTCATTCTTAACTCTTAAGGAGTCAATGATTCTCCCTGTCCCAAAAAGTCTTATTTTTCTAGAGTGTGATCTAGAAATATATTTAAACTTAAAAGGTAAGAGGTCTTATCATGAGCCTGCTTACCATGATCATAGGGGAAAAATAGGATGACATTACCAACACTGATAAACAAACCATAGTAATGGTTTATGATTGCAAACAATTATAAGATGAGGGGTCTCATCATGAACCAGCTTGTTCAGTCCAATTATAACCAGTGAATGGCATTGTCAACTATCTGGCTACCAAACGAGGACAGTGGCTTTTAAGAATTAAAAAAAAATAAAAAGCAAATTCAAAGAAAATAAACATATATATCTCTTCTCCTCATTTCCTTGTGGCTACTATATATATATCTCTTCCTCCAAATCTCCATGGAGAAAGGTTGTCTTTACATATAACTACTCAAGATGAAAATCTTCAACTACTACTAGACTTAAAATAGTTCTGATTGAAGTCATTTTAACAATATGAGAAAATATTTCATCAAAATCAATACCTTTCTTCTGTGCAAACCCCTTCACCACAACTTTAGCTTTGTACCTCTGTTTTCCTCCATCTTCTTCCTTGAACCTGTAAACCCATTTATTTTTCAATGTAGTTTTACTTGCAATCAACCTAATTAAGTCCCAAGTCTAGTTATGAATTAAGGATTCCATCTCTTCTTCCATGGCTAGATCCCACTTCTTCCTGCTTTCAACCTGCATTACTTCTTCATAACATTCGAGTTCACCAGAATCAGTCAACAATAAATAATATAATAAAAAAGAGTATCGTTCAGGGGTTATACTTATCTTGGTAGATCTTCTAACACCACTTTCATGTGTTTGGGGTTCCTGTTGTTGTGGTTGTTGATTACTGTTATTTTCAGGCACCTTTACTTTTTCAGTGATCCCATAAAGAACTGTGTATTCCTTGTTTTCTTTCTCCTGTTTCTTTTCCTGCAACTGATTCTTATACAATAATTTTTCATTGAATATTACATCTCTGCTCCTAATGATTTTGTGATTTTCATAATCATATAAGCAATAACCAAAATCATTAACACCATATCCAATAAAGTTACATTTTGTTGATTTTTCCTTAAGATTTGTTCTATTTTCTTTATTAATATGGACAAAGGTCTCACAACCAAAAGGCTTTAAAAACGAGTAGTTTACCTTTTTACCTGTCCATGCTTCCTCTCGAATACTACCATCCAAGGAATTTGAAGGCCCTCTGTTTATTAGACAAACAACAATATCTACAGCATCTGCCCAAAATTGTAAAGGCAATCCTGCATGCAATCTCATGCACCTTGCACGCTCCATGATTGTTTTGTTCATCCTTTCTAACACACCATTTTCTTGTGGTGTTCTTGGAACTGTCTTCTCTCTGTGAATTCCACGCTCTGAACAATACCTATCAAACTCTTTGCTACAATATTCACCTCCATTGTCTGATTTGAGACACTTCAATTTCTTTCATGTCTTAATCTCAACCAAAGCTTTCCATTTCTTGAAAGTATAAAATACATTAGATTTATTCTGAATACAATAAATCCAAGCTTTTCTAGTTGCATCATCAATAAAAGTAACATAATAATGAGAGCCACTGACAGATGATACCTGAGCAGGTCCCCATACATCTGTATGCACAAGCTCTAATTTTTCGCTCTTCTTTTCTTTCCCAACTCTGAGAAATCTGACTCTCTTCTATTTTCCATAAATGCAATTTTCACAGAAGTCCAAATTAAACATTTTTCAAACCCGACAACAAATTTCTTGAGTGAAGAATCTTCATTCCCTTCTCACTCATGTGTTTGAGCCTATGATGCCATAATGTTGCATATGCTCCTTTGGAAGTTAAAGAATTAACAGAGTTAGAAATACCATTGCATAAATACAATGTACTAACCTTTTTGCCTTTTGCTATTACTAGGGCTCCTTTGGTGACCTTCCAAGCTTTATCTGTGAAAGTTGTCACACAACCTTCACCACCTAATTGCCCTGTTGAAATCGGATTTTTCTTTAGATCTGGAACATGCCTTACTTCCTTTAGTAGCCATTGGTTTCCATTCTGCTGTTTTACAAGAACCTTACCCATTCCAACAATTTTACAGGGTTTATCATCACCCAAACAGACTTGTCCAAAATCTCCTTGGACATAGTCATGAAAATATTTCTTATCAGGTGTGGCATGGAATGAGGCCCCTAGATCTACCACCCAGGAATCAGTAATATTTTCGAAAGAAAGAATCAAAGCATCTTGTAACACCTCACCTGTCACATTTGCTTCATGATTGTTTTCTTGGTGTGCATCTCCTTCTTTCTCCTTCTGAGATCTACAGTCTTTCTTTAGGTGTCCTTTCTTTCTGCATTTCTAGTACACTATCCCTGATTTGGACATGGATCCACCTTTCCTTGATTTACTATGATATCTTGAGCTCTTTCCTCTTTCCATTTTTCTTCCCCTTGTTGTGGGGAAAAATGCCTATGCAGGACGATCCTATCCACCTAAGGTGTGACAGTGCCTTAGCAACAAACAGAGACAGCTATTCTAGTATTCTTCCTTTATGAATTAAGAATGAAGAGAGATGGATGGACTAACCGGTGTCTTTCGTTTGTCCCTCGATCCGGTTTCTCTTCTCTTTGGGAGTTCCCAGCTACTTGCCTTCTCGCTCGCCCAACTTCAAGAGGTTTCTGCAAGATCACAAGAAGAGAACACTACACAAGACATAGATTCATATTCATAACTAGTTCAGGATTAGAAATAAACTAAACATACTAATGCAATCATACATCAAAGGTACATCAATATATAGGAGAAACCAAGATAGCTTTATTGATGAATAACAAGGTTCAGGAAGAGATACAACCCAGAGGGCTCTAATCCAGCATCTCCTTCCCAGCAAATGAAATTCCTATCTTCACCTTCCCTCAAAGCATTAAGCACCCAACGATTCCAATCTCAAACCAACAGCAATTCTTTGCAATAACAAAATTCCAGCCTCTAGATCTCATGGAGGAGAGATCCATATATAGATGTTTGGAGAGAGGATGAGTCAGCTTGAGATCTGACTAGTGTCCTCTCCCTCTGTTAGTTATTGCTTCCACTTGGAGGTTCTTACTTTCACTTGGAGATTGGGAACCTCTTACTCATCACTAGTCGAATTCACTGAGGCAAGTGTCATTGAGGAAGATTTTGGAAGCTTCCAGGGTCTTGACACCTTGTTGAATGAACTTGCCATTTGTCAATTCTCGTTCAGCGCACCCTGGTAGTGCTTCTACCTGCGTTGCAGTGCAGGTAGCCAGTGCAGACTTTGCATTTCAGCGCAGACAGCTAGTGGAGCCTCTGAATTGATCCTGAATTGACTTGTTTTTGAGTAGTTTCTGGTGGAGAACTTCTATGAATTGCTGTGGTTTGTTAGCCTTGTTCCTCTAGGGGTAGGAACAACATGTTTAGGGACTTTGGATCCCTTAGATTATGGACATTTCATGTTTATAGCTGTAAGGTACAAAAACGTCTATAACACCCCTACACTTTGCACTCAAAGTATTACCTGATGTCTCACCGGAGCTTTTCCGTCACATTTCCTCACTAAGGATAGCATCGACAACATCATCAAACTTTAAAGTACTAGATCCAGAAACAAAGTTGCTAGTGGCCATTACTAAACCATTCCAACTTTCTGGCAATGAGCACAAGAATAACAGAGCTTTAACTTCATTATCAAATTTTACCCTTATAGAACTTAACTGATTTGTAACTGTATTAAAATCATTTAAATGGTCTACAATAAAACCACCTTCTGACATCTTCATGTTAAATAACCGTTTCATAAGAAATACCTTGTTTGAGGCCAATGGTTTTTCATATAGTTTTGCCAACGCCTGAATCAAACCCTCTGTCATTGTTTCCTTTGAAATGTTGAAAGCAACCAATGCTGTGAGGCACAACCGTATTGTTCTGAGTGCCTTTCTATGAAGAATGTTCCACTATTCATTTGTCATACCCGTTGGCATCTTTGTTTTTCCGCTCAATGGTAGGTACAGATATTTCTGATACAGATAATCTTCCATCTGCATCTTCCACAGTGGGAAGTTTTTGCCATTAAACTTTTCTACCCTAAACTTATCATCTTCTGCTATTTCTCCCACTCGAACAAGAAACTCTTCTTTACTGTGAGTTTTTCAGCCAAATAGACCTTCGGCTCTGATACCAGTTGTTAGAAAAATATTATATATGACAATGAAATACAAGACATATAATATATGGAAAAACACAGACACATAAAACCAGAGAGACACAGATATACGTGGTTTACCCAGTTTGGGTTACGTCCACCCTGAACAACCAGTCCTTCCTTTCTATTTTCCAGCAAAATGAAGAGACACAACCTACATCAGATCCATTGTAATATCCTCTATTTTCTCTCATAGTCTCACCTCTCTATTTCTTGCTCTGAGAATACACATATATTTCACAAATTCAATAAAATACCTTCATACAAATAGAGGGGTTTATTTCTAGGGAAAAATACCCTAAACTAAACATAAATTCTACCGTCAGATCATCAACCTAATGAAGGGCCCAGATTGACTAGAAATTACTATACTTTTACAAGGCAACCCCCCGCATGGAGGGGTGTACAATCTTCCTAGGGTATACATCCGGCTGAAACAAAGACCTCTAAATTAGGATGATAATGATGCTCAACACCCAACAACTTCTTCAAACATTTTGGAGCTAGGATCTCTCAGATGGCTTAGAAATTCAGAGAATCTACTCTAATGCCTTGTTGGGAAACACTAAATCCTAGTAGTCTTCTTGTGTTGACACAAAATACACACTTGAGAGGGTTCAAGAATAGGTTGTGTTGTCGACATCTCTTAAACATCAGGTGGAGGTCTTCCAAATGGTCCGAGCACTTTTTGGATTGTGTTGTGAGATCGACCAAATAGGAAAGTAGAATATGAGACAAATCATGGAAGATATAATTCATGGCCCGTTGAAAGGTGGCACTAACATTTTTAAGGCTAAATGGCATGACTCTATAGGTGAATGTGACCCATGGGATTGTAAAATCTATTTTCTACTAATTATTATGGCGTACTTGAATATGGTTATACAATGAGAAGCCATCCATGAAGGATAAGGACTTGTGACCAACACATGCATCGATGACTTGATCGATGAAGGGTGTAGGGTAATTATCCTTGGGACATGCTTTGTTGAGATCTTTGAAATTAGTGCAAACTTAGATGGTGCCTTGTTTTTTCATGATGGGTACAAGGTTGGAAACCCAAGGCATATAAGAGATAGGGTATATGAAACCATCATTGTGAAGATTCTCGATTTATTATTTAATTGATTTTTCTTTAGAGGGATGGAGCGAACGTGTCTTTTCCCTAACAAGGGAGGCATTTGTCCATGTGTCAATGTGGTGCTCCATGATAGTAGTACTAATGGCTGGAATTTCCAAGTAAGACCATCCAAATATTTCCATATATTCTTGAAATAGGGTTTTATACGAGGCCACCTCATCTTGGGAGCATACTTCCCCCAATGATATTTCTTCAACTCTGACAAACTTAGTGGAAATATATACCTTGATGGTAGGTGAGATATTAGACATATTCCCTTCCTCAAAAACATATGGAAGAGGGATGGGATTTGTGAACCAATCTATTGGTCTTAGTGGTAGGAGGTCTTTTGTTTGTATTGTGTAAATATCATGACTCAATGCACCAATAGGTGAAAATGTTTTCTCAGGAAGAAAGAAAGAACAGTGATGTATGGGATCCCATGGAAAATTTTGTTCTATCATGGCATCTAGAATATCTTCATATGAGTGAAAACGATTATGAAATGGTGAAATTGGTTGTGCGAGGTCATGAGGAGGGGATTGGGACTTAATCGCGGTGGTTGAAAAACAAGAGAATGATTTTGTGGTTACTACCATAGAACCAAACGACATTGACAATGTGCAGATTGGATGTCTCTACATAATCGATGGTGGTACCACCTTTGTGGTGGCTATAGCAGTATTGACACCAAAAAATATTGCGTAGAAGACACGAATCATGATTCCTATGATCGAGGAAAGGAATCATATGTGATGTTGTGTGTCATTAGCACTAGGTGGTGTGGGAATACTCATAATGGCAGATTAATAATGAGTGGGAAAAGCTTCCCCAGATAATGTTGGCATCCTAGGAGCTAATGCATGTTCCTCAATGAGAGGATAAAGTTCATGGATTTGTTGAACTAGTGGGTGCCATATTCTAAGTTTTCCAAATGTTAGTAACACAGGACATGTCTTAGAACTATGCAAGTTGGTGGTACAAATATCGCACATGTGAACTGCATATGATGCAGGATCTATGTTAATGTAACAAACAGTGTGGGTATCAAAAATTCTTGTAGTTTGATATGATGAATCATGGTTGATATCATGAGGTGGGGCATTCAAGGGTGTAGGACACCTCTAGATCTTAGCATGAACAATTTTAGAGGGATTTGTGCCCCCAATGTTGGTTTGCTGCAAGGCTGCTCTTGCTTCTTAAAAGCATGGAAGGTATTAACAATTATGTGTATGATGGTCTTGGGAAAAAATATAGCAATGTTGTGAGAATATAGAGTGATTTGAGTAAGTAGGTTATGGAATGTGGACCAAAAAGAGAAATATTTTTCCCAATTATCTACATTGATTAATCAGATGGTCGGGTCTATCACATAGGACACAAGAGTGGGAAGGCTTTGGAAATACTGCCTGAGGTCAACTTTACAATCTTCTAGATACTGACTGTGGGTGAGAGGTAGAATGAAAATGGGCACATGGATGAATAGTGTGTGGTGGTTCTTCCTCAAATGCACAAAAAATGGTTTTGGACCCATCATCCACTACTGATGCAAAGGGTGGTGATGGGATCAAAGTATTGGCTTGAGAGAGCACACCGATGCATTTTGATATTGAGGTATTTCAGGGCAATAACGAGTATAATGCTTGTACTCCATGCATATGGTGCATGCATGGTTGGTGCACAATTCCTTGTTACGTGTTGGTGTGTCCTTGTCTCCAGAAGGTGTAGGTGGGGCTAATGACATTTCTTGGGCATGAAGAAGAGCTTTCAACTCTTCTAGTTCGGGGCATAAGTTGGTGGGGTACCTTGATACTTCACACAATGCGAAGGGTGATGGTACCCTAGATGAGGAAGTCTTTGAGGCTTACACCTTATTCCCTTTTTTTATCCTTCTTTTTGGCACCTGCTAATATCGGTGCAGACATAGCTAGCTTTGGGATGGTTTCCTGAGCAGTTCCTACAGGAATAACACCTGTCAAGGTAATAACTAGGTTTGCTGAAATGGCCTATGGAGCCAAATATTAGACATGTATGACAGGATCCATATTTAGTAATGTGAGTGCTTCCATGAGTTGGTGCGAAATAAACCAGGTGGGGGATATAAGAAGGCTATTTGAGTGATAGCATGATGTAGGAATGTAGATTCAATAATCACAACATTGGGGGTGGTTGGGATTGGTTCCTTAGTTTTATGGGTGTTTGAGGAACTCATTATGCACATCGAGGCTGAGGGGGAAACCTCTATCAAAGGTGGGTCTCCAAGTTATGTCCCAAGTAGGGTTGATGGCTTGAATAACTCTAGACAAGATTCCATAAAAGTTGTGATCAACTCTAAGGTGGATCCTATGAAAATTATCACATCATCTAAGGTGGTTGATGTATTTTTCTCCTAATATGTTAGTTGATCAATCGTAATTATTTTCCCATCATGGAGGAACATCATAATCCAAAATACTGAAGATGTAACTATAGTCATTTCATACATGTAGCTATGGCCAAGAAGAATATTGTAATCTAGCTGGGCATCTAGGTCTTCTATGTCATTGCGAACAATTTTGTTAGTGCGCTCTACTAGAACATATGGAAAAAGCCTATGAGGATCGAGTGGTGCCTATCATATGCTCTGTGGGTGATAGGTTATGCTTTAATCTTAAGGGATCCTAGTTTCTACCAAACTATTTTGGACATGATACATGTGGATGCTCCTCATAAACTATGCAAATATGGATGTTAATGTTCTGAATGGTGACCAAAATTTGGAAGATGACTATCAATGGAATGCATGAGGAAACATTATCCAAATTGAAATCCATCAAACGAGAATCAACAAGGTTGATTGTGATTAATGTGGAAAGTAGGGATTTTTTTTAGTTGGGTGTGTTCAAAATACTTATAATGTTGACATAGTTGATGGGGATTGAGCTAGGTCATCTATAATGTTGCAGCTATGAAAATCCTTTGAGTTTTGTCCTGCACACTGCAGAGGTACTTTGACCACTCATGGGATGGTTTCAATAACGGGTGCAAGGATCATCAAAGGTGTTACAACTGTTGTAGCAGTTGTGATTGAAGGGTTGATTTCTAGGGGAGTTTTGTAATCCTGATTTCACGTTTGTAGGAGAACATCTTCTCCTACCATTTAAATGTCACAATTTGTTCTATTTTTGGAACTTACTTCAGGAGGGTTTTGATATTGTTTCCAGGAGGGTTTGTGTTAGGTATTCACCACTCATTGGTGGGGGGAGGGATTATGCATTACTGTAGGTTGTTGGTTTTTCCCTCCCTACTCCAAGGTACCTTTCATGCTCTTCAACTTGGGAAGTTGAGGTAAATGTTGGGTATAATGGCCATATTCCCCAAAAATAGCGCATGCATGATTAGTCTGTAGATTGGGGTTCTTATTTTTATTTTACGGGTTGTTATTGGTCTAACCATGCTCTTGGTTATAGTTAGGGGAGTTGCCTCCAGTTGGAGCCCACAAAGGTTTTTTTTTCCATGCCTAGCTTCCCCTTTCTTCTTTCTCTTTCCTTTCTTATTGGTGGCATTTGGTGGATTTTCTATATTCATTCATTCAAATCATTTTTGTGATTGGGGGAAATAATGTTTCATGAAATTAACCTCTGTGTTAGGTTGTGTTTGTGGGTTATTTTGTTTTTGTGATGCAAAATGGAAATAAGGATTCCCTCGTCATGGGTTGGCATAAGTGCTTTGGGAGGTGGAAACCACCTCTACAGCCCTAGGTGGGTACTCACCTGCATGCGTGGGAGGGTGTTGACCACCCTGCATAGGAGGGTATTGGCCACCATACATGGGAGGGTATTATTTGACTTGCATAGTAGGGTTCTACATGGGTGCAGGATGACTGGGATAATATCCCATACCAGATGGTGGTCACACTACAGGTGTGGTACCGTATGAGTGGTAAGTAGTTGGGCCATGGTACACATTTCTAGATTGCTAGAAGGTGTTTTCGGGTTTATTTTGGGCTATAGTTCCAATCAACCTATCTACGATGCTCAATTCTCCTGGTAGATCCAGCCTAAAAGATCTTAGGCAAGCTATATCTAGTAGGACATGGTAGAGGTATCCACATTGCATGTATATGATCTCAAATTATTGAGCTTTGTTGATAACCTCTTCCTCATTTTGCAGGAACACAGAAGCTACATTTCTTGAGATTTTTGAGATGAGGGATATCAAAAATAATTCAAGGAAAAGGTTGTCATCTATGTGTACCTTGCACATCCTATGGCATTTCCACCATTCATCTACATGATCTTAGATGCGAGTGGCTAAATTTTGTTGGAAATGGGTGAGAAGCTCCAACTATGAATCTTGGTGGATTGGAAGCTGGAAGAAAGTGATAAATGACCTAGCTAGAGAGTCTAAGGCCCCATGTCATCAAGAGGCCTTGCCTATGTGCCATTTCACTGCCGAACTTGTGAGATTTTGTGGAAAAAGTCATACGCTAACAAACTCCTTCGTGATACAGTTGGATGAGCACCAAAGGTGAAAGTTCATTACATGGTTTCCTAGATATTCCCCTTATTTCCTTCGAATTTTGGAATGTCTGAGGGTAGCTTGGTTGGAATGGGTGTCCAATTATTACCATGTGAAATGGGATCATTAGTTAACTCACTTAAATCTAGGAGATTTAAGGAAGCTAAAAACATGATTTTGGTGTTGCTCACCATCGATAAATGACTTTTAACAATAATGTGCAAAGGAGTTCCCTTCGGGGAAGTCTGATATGGGTTACCTTGGGGTGTATCACATGGACTCTCTAGAGGGGTGGTGTTTGGACTCCACTAAGGGGTAGCATGAGGACTACCCTGAGGGTGGGTCAAAGGAATACTTTGAGGGGTAGGTGACCCAATCAAAGTGGCACCAATAAAGGATGATCCAATAACAATGGTTGTGTGATGTCTTCTATGCCTAAATGGAAAGAGACCTTCCACATCTCCTGATAATGGGGGGAGGTTTTGAATGTGCCTAGAGCAATGGGCAACCATGGGGTCCCCTATGGTGTGAAGGGTAGTCTGTGTCACTTCTTGTGGTGAGTGGAGGGGATATGTATTAAAGAAAATAAATAAAATACATAAAACAAATTGAAAAATAAATGGTTACTTTCCCTCTAAGATATGTTATGTGACTAACCAAACAAGAAAAAATGGTTTTTGTTGTTTTGCATATGATAAAATATCATATGAAGACCTATGCATATTTTACGCTCTCAAATTAATTGGGCCTTGTGAAGATATATTTTATAATGGGTACTGGGGCTACATCCCAAAAGAACTGGTGATGATTCCAGTAGCCAAAAGAATCAACCAAGGTAATGAATGAGGCTTTAGTGCTTCTCACACCTCCACCTATAGGGAGAGATGCCATAAACTTCGTGAGTAAGATACCTTCATCTCACAAGAGCAATCAAGTCTTTAGTTTCTTGATAATCAGTCATTACTATCGAGCACTATACAGTTCAAGTAGCCCCATACAGTACCGCACACACTAGGACCTAAGCCGAACCCCCTCCGAATCAGGTCTCTGACGTGCTCGGGTAATAATTTCCATGAGATGATGAAGGATTTTAAGCACCCTAAAAGTCATATTCTATGTTTCAAAAATGTAACCTGAGCATGGTAGCTTATGGGATGCCAATCCCCAAAGGTCCTAACATGAACTATAAATATTTTAGGACCCCTGTGGGGAAATTTAGTTTGTTCAAGTTATGGTTTCTTTTAAGAGTCTTTCTTCACTTATGTAAATGAAAATTGAAGCTAAAAGTAAACTAAGTACAAAATCTCCTTAAACCAGATGCCCTTTGTAGAAATCTTAGAGAATCTTAATGTGTGGAATGCAATGTGTGTGCAAGTATAAAAGTGAACATACAAAGTGTTTAAAGATGTGGATATGCGATGATCATTTCCAATATCCCCTACTTACACTAAGTTGTGATCGTTCCTTGCATGAACATAAATAATATGTGGATAGTGGTCCATTTGTTTCCTTCCTATTACACTATGTGTGCCTAGAGGGAGATGGAGAAACCAAGTTCTTTAAAAAAGATTCCAGATGCAAGCCCAAGATCATATGAAAAATGTATGGGAAGCAAGGGCTACTACCTTTCTTTAGTAACACTTGGTCCTAGTCCCAATACTAATGAAAATAAAAATGCTTTTATTAGTAACAAAGATGTGTGGATAATGGGCCACTTGCTCCTTTGCTAATTAATCTTTGTGTTTTTGAAAAATAGCAAAACAAATTAAAAAATATTTGTGGATTATGGCCACTTAATATTCCCCTTAATTAAGCTATGTGTGGAATAAAAACTTGTAAAGTAAAGAGTAAGTGACTACCCTACTAATAGTGATTAGTAAATAAATTAAACAATTTGAACTAATTCGAAAAAATATGTAGAGGTGAAGGCATTTCACTAAAGGCTGCCTATCACATGGGAAAGAAAAATTACAATGATTTTTTGAGTTCTTTGTAAACAGTGCCAGTTTTCCTCTACACAAATGTGTGGACCACACTTATGTCTGCAATAAAATCCATGCAACCTGAAAAAACAATTAAAAGGGTAACTTTCTTGGCTGAAAATAGGTCCAAGAGGGCCTGCAAAAATTCCACAGAACTTGCAGAGGCATGGTAGAGTAAAAATGTAGAGAGAAAGGTCTTGGAAAAATAATTGTTAGATCAAATAAAGGAAACTAGTGGAGTCACCATCTTGTAATGGTGTTTTATTTTCTATGGAGTACCAAAAACACCTTCCTTGGAGTTGGTTGTTACTTGCAAGGAAAATACAAGAAACTGGTTGTTGTTAGTGGAAAAGTATGGATAAACAAAGCATTGGAAATAATGGAAACAATGCATTAACAAACATATACTAAAGCTATACTAAATAAAAAATAAGCAAGCTTAATGAAGGAAAAAAATCAACAAAGTAATGGAAAATGGTTCACTTTATTGACTGCTAAATGTAGAAGAGATACAATAGATGAATACAAGAAATTTGGAGAGAATTGTTTTAGCAATGGTGATAAGAAATGCTAAGAAAGTAAGTTCCTTTCCTCAATCTCCTTGCAAGCATACTCTCTCTCTCAAAGAAGTATGAAGACTCTCTCAATAATGAAATTCTCTTCTTAATGAAATGCTTGATTTCTAGGGGTCAATTTTGGCAGCATAATAGTGCTCTACTTATTCTTGTTTTTTAGCTCTTCTTGAACTTGTATTTATAGAGTTTCTTCAACACTCCTCCTCCCCTTGGCTCATCCATCTGGTGGTTCAACTCATAAATGAGATGAGAGCTACCATTTCCTTTTCTTAAAGGATTCTTGGGGCTCAAGGTTCAAATTTGTCAGCCCATCATGTGAAGAATTTGAGTGTTCCTTACGAAAGTTCATGATCCAATGTGTTAAACATTTTTTTTGCAACTTTGCAGCTATCAAAGAAGTAGTGCGAGTGATAATTTGTCGTAATGGTGTACTCGCGTGGTTAAATTTTTTAACTATAACTTTAGGAAAGCTTTTGATTTTTGTCTTCATAGTGCTTCTAGCTGAAAATGTCACCTTTGTATGTGTTGATCACTAACTTTGAGTTTCTTCTAATGCGTATAGACGAGTGTACGATTTTCACACGATAAAAAAAACTCCACAAGCCAAGAATTGGTCCACATGTAGAGCACTCAAAATGAGAATATGAACTCCAACAATCCCACCATGTCCTCCAATATAATATTTCTCTTAAAACAAGGTCCATCTTCACTTAAGATACAATGCTAATACTCAAATAGTGCACCCCACATGTGCTAAAGTTTAGGTGAGCACAAATCTACACATGGAAAGATCCATAACCAACTCATTCATAAGTCTCAAAGAAGAAACTTCATTGGTACAATATCCCATGTGCTAAGTTATGTAGTCACATAGAAACCTATTCCAAGAACACTTTTTCGAATAACATCCCAGGTAGGGAATCCACCATTTTCTATGCTAGGTGAAAACAACACCATAAGTGTCAAACACTCACTCTTCTTATTCTTAATATATAACAATTCACATACTTTTTCACAAGTGTACCCTACTATCCAAGTAACACCTAAGGGAAAAACATGCTTATAGGAATATCCTTTAAATATTTTTCTCTTATTCATGAACTCACTCATATAAAAGAAACCCCTTAAGAAATATACAAATTCTCATGCTTAATACACAATAAACTAACTAAGAATGAAAAAATCATATACCTAGTGCTCCTCCAACTAAATACGAGTATAGAACAAGTTCAAAGAGAGAAGGTAAAAACCAATAGATATAAGGGATTTATAATCATAGTTGGATATTCACAATGATGGAAAATTAAACTGCACCCATATCTTGTCAAATAATAATTGTTGGTCCTACGTCTAATATATTACCATGACATATAGTTTCTTGAATCACTCGAGTACTTCTACCATGAGGATTTCATTTCCCCTATTATTTTTACATTAACCTTCAATGAATTCTTTTGAAATAGATTCTCGTGGCCTATTTTGGATAATAAGTAGAGTAATCTTTCTTGTCTTCCAAGTCATTTTCATCAATGTATCAAAATATGGATATTGTGTAGCAAATTTTCATATTATACTAAATTAGTGTCGAGAAGAAATTTCTCAACAAATTAGCTAATGTCATCTCGAGTTCAAAGTGACATATTATTTTAGGATTCCGTGTCTCATGAAATAGTTGAATTCTATCGCATATATGGGACAGTAAATACTACAAAGTATGTAAGAAATCTTGTCCTTCAGTATGTAGTGATGGATCCCCTCATTCAGTGATGGTATATAGTGATGAATGAACTTGCACAAAGTATGGAATTACATTTAAGTTTCCTTGAAATTGTTGAATCCACATTATTGAAAGTATACAAATATTGTTAATATAACTAATAAAGGTCTCAAAATGAATCTTTAAGTTTTCTTGTCAATCATTATCTATATTAGTCACTATGTTTAGCTATTTCAAATGGGTTATCCAATTTATAAGCAATATATCCTCAATCCTACTATTTGTATATAGGAACTAGAAATTTTATGGTTGTTTACATGATTACCTCTTTACCAAGAAATTATTGTCACCACCACTTAACATATTGCATTGGTTCATAGAAACCATAGTCATAGACCAAGTAATTCAAAATAATCATTGAAAATTTATGGAACAACATGCAAAATTTTTCAGATTTATGTGAAAATTGCCCTTGTAAGACATTTAGGAAATTCCACTTCAATCACAAAGGCCTTCAAATGCTAGAAAAAAAGAAAAATATGAGTAGTATTGATTCAACGCTTAATTTGTTTGAACACTTTATACTGTATGACTTTCAAGTAACACTATATATGGTCAATATTCAACACATTATGTGGGTGTACAACATGGGAAAGTGTGCAATGAATTTGAAATGTGAAATTTTTGTTTCTATAAAATATTTGTAGGGATGGGTATTCTTTTACAATGGCCAGTAGATTATTTGAATCCCTGCCCCATGCGAAGGAAAATTTGAGGGAAAATATTGGGATAAATAAATTTGTGTTGTAGCTGGTACAAAACACTCCAAAATTTTGGCTTACACTCAATTTCAGAGCCTTCCTTGGTTTTGTACATTGCTGTCGTAAACACTGAAGCTTATTTCATAATATTTCTTGAAGTGTTTTGTTCCCTTTTGCATGTTGAGTGAATTGTCGTCTTTTGGCATGTTTGGCTGTCACGCAATGTGTACAAGACTATGATGATGATGTCAACGATCTATCTTTATGTATATGAGTTGTTCTAACTATGTCAACATATGCGGCATGCATTCACATGGTTCTAAGCACTGTCACACAAGTGTTGTCACGGTTGTCCCAAAGTCTATTCTAAGTGTCAAAATTGTCATAACTTGCCGTAAACTATTGAGAAAGGGAAACAAGAAATTACAGTTTAATTTGTCCTTGAATTAAACTGTGAATTAAATTCAAATTCTATTCTCATAGCAACTTAAAATAGTTAAACTAAGTTTATTAAACTTACTTAACTTAGGAAATTTGAGTTGGAAGTCTTTTGGAAGTCATGTGTATGTTCTGCCTACTTTGTAGGAGTCCAGTATGAGTTAGTTGTGAGTAGTAAAGTAGAAGACTCAATTTCATGAGTCAGTTCAGTTAAAATAGTTCTCAAACTGATTGAGAGAACTAATAGTGACTTACCAGTCAGTGGTGACACTAATGAACTCTACCAACGCTACTCTAGTTAATTGAATATTTACTCTTCAGAAACTCATGCATGTCGATTCTGAGAAATACCCAGTTGAGAATAGAGTGCAAGGACAATGTACTATTTGTTTTAAATTTTTACAAGTTTCACTGATAGTGCATGCAATCAAGAATTGATCCTTGAGGTATTGCGCTATTTTTAGAGGCTTTATTTACCTTTAAATACAAGCTATCCCTAATAGGAATTACACATTTGAATAGAAACTTGGAGAGCTTTTGAAGAGGCTAAGCTTTGGCCTTGAGCTTGCTTATGATTTGGAGATTGAATTTACTGAGTGTCGAGATTGTTCTAGTAAGCATTGTAATTTCATCTTGATTTTTCGAATTAATACAAAACATATAGTGGGGTTTTGAGCTGTGGCTTTCCCTGGATATTTATTGTGTTATGTACCTTTGATTCTCTTCCTCTATTGATTATTGTTTTCTCAATGCTTATGGGCTTCCAATGTAAAGAGTAGGAGTAGATTCTTGTCTTTTGCTTTAGCAAATTGCATTAGCTTATGAATCTACAACATTTTGTACATAAAGTTGTCACACTGAGGGAGATGCTTTGTTCATATGTTCCGATGATATATATTGTCATTTCATCAAAATATTCTAAGTGTGTGATCATAGTCAAAGTTCATCAAAGTTCACACCTATTTCACTGATCGCACACTTAGCCATTTTCAGAAAATTTCTCGACTGAGTAACTTAACTTCACTGGGCTTCTCCTGAAATGTGCACTAAGTAGTGTTAGTCCTCTGGCTATGACCTTGCCTCTTGGTACTACATAATGCATAGTTCCTACCTCCCAGGATTGTTGAACTGCACAATTTCTATACCCAAGCCCTAACCTATACATTTTGCATCCTCAAGCCTCAAGATCATCCCATGAGCCCTTGAACTATGTAGGTTCACAGTAGCCTAGCCTTGGTTGACTACTAAAACTGTGCAGTTAGCTCTCTGAGTGCCCATTCGCTCAGCTTGTCCCATTGGCTTTGGAAACTATGAAGTCTGGTCCCTTAGACCTGCCTGAGCTATGCACTGCATACTCTCAAGGATCAAGTTTTTCCCTTCGCTACTGGAATTGTGCACTGCGTACTCATTGAGTCCCTTTTCCTAGCTTGTCACTTGTTTTAGGCTCAGGAAATGTGTCAAAATGTATCATCTTAGACTAGGATATTTCCATATTGATATCATCTCATCATGAGGGAATTGGGGGAACATGAAACCTATCATGTCATGGGAAGATGATGGAGGAGGAGAAGAAGGAGGGAAGCATTCTCAAAGACTCTCTTGTAGTTGAACTTACAAGTTGATCGATTAAGAGAAAGTGAAGGAACACTAGTTTGTGAAAAGTATCCAAGAGTTAAGATCATTGAAGATTCCTCATCACCAAGCGATGAAAAGGTGAAAATAAAAGAATCTTCAAGAAGACATCCAACACTTAGTAGCGACAACAACTTGACATTAACACATCATCAATCGGTCCATTTCAGCAGTGTCATGTCATGTCATAAGTGGTCATATGCCACATCACTATTGTGGATGATATGTATTATATTCAAAACATATTGTAAACTAGAAGTCCAAAGGACACACATGGAATGTAAAGAGTCATGTATGTTGAAAATTCACAGGAAGAAAAACATTCATGTGGGTAGTCAAAGAGTCACCCTTGGTTATGTATACTCACTCATTGTATTTAAGCAAAGGGCTTTTCACCTTGGCTCCTCTTGCAAGGAATTACAGAGACAGATAAATTCTTTGAGGAGCAAGGGATTGCTTCAATGCTCCACTACTAGAGCTAGTGATGTACATTGTAAACATGTGCCTTGGAAATCTTATTTAATAACATAAGCCTTCAAGGGAAACATGTTCTTCATGCATGGATTATGAATGTTTGGAAGACTATTCTACGAAAGTTTGTATTCATGTTTTCTTTCACATGTGAAAATATAATTGAACTATTTATGTTGTTTTAATACTTACCTTATTGAGAACGTGTTGTAATGGTTTTCATTGTTGTCCCATCCTTGTGGACTATTTCACAGGATATTAGAGAGATATTTCTTCATTCGTTGGTTGTAGCGACCATCATATCCTATGTGGACTATTCCACTGGATGTTAAATGGATCCTTCTGGTTCATGTGTGTCTCTTCTTGGGTGGTACTACTACCTCTCGCTTAGAGGCTCACTTTTCTCCCCTTTCCGTAGTAGAAGAACCTTGATGCGTTTACAATTGAACACTCACCAGGCACACGTTCTTGCTTTTTGAAGACACCATTGCATCCATCTCTCTTATCGATAGTTAGAGATAATGCAAATATCTAAGGATTTGGCAACCAATTCTTTATACTAGATGGGAATCCTACACCAAATAGTGTGAGGTCTAGTTGGGACTTCATATCATGGAGATCCCCTAAATGTTGGCGGGTCCACCACCATCAATATTTCTGGCACTAGATGGAGGGAAGCTAGATTTTTATGGATGATAACCCCACCAAACTCAGTGGTACTTCCTCTGGCCAAGGCACTAAGATTCCCAAAACTTCCCCTATGTGTGTTCCTGAAGTTGGAATTTTTTCTCAATGTAAGACTGCATAGACTTACGAGCTTACATGCGAATAACCCCATCACCCAAAAGTTTGAAAGAGAAATTTGACTGATACATGGAATATAAAATCTTCCATATTTTCAAAATAAGAACCAAGACACCCCTACTAGAATAGTGGTTTCAAAAGTTTAAGAGTTGGTTCTTGCCACCCTTGAAGAGTTAGCATACTTTGAAGAAAATACAGAAAAACCAAAACAACCTCCAACCTTCAACGATAGTGACAGTGATAATGTAGAGCTCTCATGTGACATTTTCTGTGGGTTGGGCAGAGAAGAGGAAGAAGAAGAAGAAGAAGAAGACCAATCAGATTCTGAAGAAGAAGGGGAAGAAAATGAAGAGGACATGGCAGAACAATGTATGGATTGGATGTTTCAAGGCCCAATTTCATTACTAGGTGTGTTACACAAGATTCCAAGGCATTCATCAAAGCTCCTAATGAAGTATGACTCTGAAAAAGTAGTAAAGACATAGGACCATATGGACAACTTCTACCGACATCTACAAACACTTGAGGTATGCTATGATGATGTTGCATGTAGAATTTTTCCATGTGCCTTAGATAGTAGATTAGTTGTGTGGTATCATGATCTTCCTTTGAATTCCATCCATAACTAGAGGGGTTTTAAGAAAGTTTCATTGAGACATTTTCCGACGACAAGACCCCTGCCATGTTATTGAAAGAGTTGGGAAGTCTTAAGATGGAGCAAAAGGAAAAAGTGAAAGATTTTAATCAGAGGTTTAACCACATTTTGAACAAGTTCTCAGCAAACACTAAACCTCATGACTCCATCACCATCGATTATTACACTTTTTCCTTTGCCAACTAGCATTGCACAATTTGTAAAGAGAACTGTGAAACAATTATTGACTGAAAATTATGAAGAGGCAATCACGGTTGAAAAAAGCTTGCTCGCGATTGGAGTCATCTGGGGAAATTTCAGCCTAAAAGTTGACATGAAATTTTCACATACTTTTCATGTCATAATATGTAAACCTAAAAATATTTTAAATTTAAAAAGAGGTACACGTAAATATTTTGGAGGGAAAAGAAGAAAGATTGCTTTTTATTTATTGTATTTTTGGCTTATCTCCTTATAGGTTCACTTAAATTTCAAGTGTAGACAGTCATTGGATGCATAATCAACTTCCACATCCAACAAGTACCCATTATGCATACTTTTGAGAACACCAACATTGATAAAAAATAAATTAATATACATTAAAAAATGTGTTCAACACACTTTTTTAATGTATCTTTAATTTTTACCAATGTGGGTCTTCTCAAAAGTATGTATAATGGGTACTCATTAGATTTGGAATTTAATTTTGTATCCAACAAGTGTATACACTTGAAATTTGAGTAAACCTATAAGGAGATAAGCAAAAAATATGATTAAAAAAAGTAGTTTTCATCTTTTCCCTTGAAAATTCATAGCTCTTATTTTATTATTTTAACTATTATTTTATTAGTTTTCCTTAGGAGACCACTATTAGGCTAAAATTCCCAGTAATGCAATTCAGATGATGAACCAACTAAAGACTCCAATGACACAGGTAAAAGGTCTCAAGCCTCTGTAAGTAAGGCCAAAGAGAAAGAAGTTATTGATCTTGAAAGCTTGACCCGTACCATCAAGATTCTGTTAAATGATTTGGAAGAAATGAAGAAAAGTTCAAGAGAGACCACTATGAGAAGAAGGCCTCCTAATTTAAACCCATTTAGAAGGACTGTAACTTTCAACAATAGCTACAACCAACTTGCTAAGTCTGTACAAAGCTCCACTGTTGTATTGAATATTGAAAACATTGGAACAGATCAATACTCTTCGTATCATTAGGAATATCATTTTGAGAAAACATGCCCATAATGGAATTAGGCCATGAGAATTCTCGCTACACATCTTGTTGATGCAGTAATGGCTAAGGGGTAGACTGATCTAGTAGGAGAAAATCCTGAAGTTGTTGTAATCGAAGAGACTCCAAGTGTGGGGCATACATTAAACATGTTCAATTGCATACTCACAGTCCAAAAGAGTAATGTCGATAGATAGCCTCTGAGTGATGGTCTGACCTAGAGGTAGACCAATCGGTAGAATTGAGAAGCCAAGGTCTAAGCACTGCACTAGACTTGACGAAGCCGAAAATCAAAGAAGAATTGTTAAGAAATATTAGTCAACCCATCAACTCAGCATAGAACACTCATATCAATTTTGGTAACCCACCTACAACAAAAAGTGCTTTCATAAATAGTAATAATAACACTGAATTTCTGGAAGCCACAAAGTAAGCTACATCCCTAGACACTTCGACCATCCTTACTGCTGTAGATTACAACATAGTTAATGATATGAAGAAGGTTCATGTGAACATTTGAATGTTTGAACTAACAAAGATAACGATCCAATGAGACATCCTCTAACGTGCACTTGGGTAGTCCACAGTAGGTAATGATGCTTCTTCTAACTAGGGATCTCGTATGAATTCTAGTTCCCTCAAATTTGTACTTAATGCTTTATCAATGGTTGCAAATACACTCTACCCCCCTTTTCTGTTAAGTTTTAAAATCTTCAATTTCAATGTACACAATTCCTTGGTTGATTATGGTGCATCAGTGAACTTAATGCCATATTTGTTGCCAAGAAAATCAATGCAAAATGGGACAAAACAAATGCAAAAATTATTTAGCTAGATAGAACTCATGTCCATGCAATTGGTGATTTTAGAGATGTGATCATCCATTTATCATCCAATGAGAAATTCCACCAATGTATCAACATAGTTATTATGGACATTCAAAAGCATACGGAGTGTTGTTAAGTAGAGACTAGCCCAACTATCTACAAGGGTACTTTGTTACGGACTAGTCACATTTATGGCTCTTGTATAAGTGAAGAAGTAATCAGATCCAAGTGAACTAAAAAAGATACATGAAACATATTGTCATTCCTTGAATGGACAAAATGAACATGTAGCTTTCGCATAACTTATATTTCACAATTTCTTCCTGGAAACCCAACTCGGGTGCTATCTTGCATAGCCATCCCCAGTCCAATTAGGTACACATTTGGAGCTCCTACCTAGTCCAACTGGTGAAAATGACATTTGTCTAGTTAGAAATAGCAATAACAGTACTACTGTAGTTACCAGGGCATGTACATATAGTATGTGGACTTTGTACTTTGATGGTTCCAAAATGCAGTAGATCTCTGGAGCTAGTTGCGTATTAATAGACCCACTACAAAAAAAATATTTGATCTTTAGCCACTTGGAATTTGGGTTCACGAACAACACTACAGAATATGAAGCAATCGTCTTGGGCTTTCAAAGAACCATTCACCTCAATGTTCTCATCTTGAAAGTAGAAGGTGTCTCAAAAATTATGGTGTTACACGCACGCAATACCATAGATTATGTATTACCTCATCTTATTAGGTATCAACAAGAGGTATGGTATTTGATTTCACATTTCCAAACTTTTAATATCATTTATGTTCCAAGAACGCATAACACAGTTGCAGATGCATTAGAAAATGTCGTTGCTAGGTTGTCACCATTGAGGGACGCATTTTCTATTGAAATTATTTATAGGCCGTCATTCCCTTGTAATATCACTAATTTATGCATTTTAGATGATGAAAAAAAAATATTTTTCTTCATGGAAAACACTGATACTTTGAAAGACACAATGATCGATGAGGACGAGCACGAGAAGGCATTGCAGGATGCAGCCAGTGCAAGTGAATGGAATCTCATACCAAAGGGTTTGGTATCATTGGAAAATTTGTATGACATGAAGAATCGCTTCTAAGGACCTGTTAATGCTAAAACCAACATTTCTATGTTTTTGCATGAGTACATTAACTTGGGAACAGAAAATGATCCGAAGTAAGTCAATATTAGTACCTGTTGTACACCACAAGAGAGGAAAGCCTTTATCTGCTTATTCAAGAAGTACCGAGTTGTGTTCGCGTGGATGTATTGTAACGACACCTCCCCTAATATTCACCCACTTTCATCAACTTACCAAGGGTAAACATGATATGAGGGGCTACTATGACAAGACTCTACCTCCCAGATGACCTTATGGAAGTGGAATCGACAAAAAACAACAACACAAAACTTCTATACCTACTACATGACTCCCAGACTTGGAATGCCTCCGGACTCTGTCACTATCCTTGAGGTTCCATCTCCTTGTCTCTTAGGTTTTGCCACAATCAACATCGGATCACTAGACCCCAAATCGAGACTCCACCCTTAGGGTTTACCATGTATCCTTCCAAAACTAGTCAAGGGATTCCTAGGCCTTTAAGAATTTTTCCTAGACCACCTCCACCTCGGATTCTAAAACCATCCAGCAATTCCAAATCTCAAAATCAAGAAAAAAATCCCATCACACCATGGCTATCTAGAAAAAGGCAAGGTAAGGCTGAAAATCACTGTCATAACCCAACAAGGCCATGCCACCAACATCCAGAGAACCAAATACCAACATGAAAATTTATCCATGTTAAAACTAGCTAGGAAACAACACATCCAATATGCTACCTATAATTATTCTTACTGAAGCTACTTGATCATGCTCCTCCTTACTTGCTATTTGCTTTTCTTTAGTTTACTTATCCTTCCTTTGCTTGATTTTCCCTTCCTTGCTCCAAAGCTACAATGCTCCAAGAAAACTCTAAGTTTCCAAGAGTGAGAGAGAGAGAGAATAAAATGAGAGCTCCAAAACTTAACTGAAAAAAGGTTACACTAATCAAGCCTAAGGAAAAGCTTGACAATTGATCCTCATAAGCATTTTTATCAACGAGGCCTCTATTTTCTTCAATTTTCCATTATTTTCCTTCATTTTCCTCCCGACATGCAACATGTGACCTTTAACCTTCATTTTGTCCTAATTTCCATAATTTTCATAAATAAATGTGCCAAAAATACTATTTTTCCTTTCCAAATCCTTTTCCATTACCTTTTCCATTTTCCTTAGCCATAATAAACCAATGAACACCCACACTAGGATGTCTTTCCAAACATTCAACTTGGAATATGTGTCCCATGACCTTGATCTTATTTTTACCTTTATTAACTTTTACATGGAATTTTGACCAGGGTTGTTACAGAACCCTCCCCCTTAGGGGAACACAATCCTCGATGTTCAATGATACCTACAACGAGCAAGACTATTGGAATCGAACATACTTCCCATGGATCTTTATAACTTACATTGTTTTAGTATTTACAATGACCACTGTAGAAAACATGAAAACGTATCGCATATTAGAGATGTATAACATAGCTCATTATGATATTTACAATAACCACACTTACACATATGTACAATTTCTAAACCAACAAATAAAAGGATATGATGCCTGCATCAGCAACAATGGAATCCAAAGGCTCACACCTCCACCCTAAAAAGTGATTCTAGGATTCACTTCCTTCCCAAGAAGTCTAGAATCCACTCCTGAATTCAAAGCTACCTCTAATGTCCAACGCTACAATCATGTGCCACTTGTCCTCTCAATGAACAATTACTGACTCATTGTTCCAAGGCATTCTCCTAATGTGCATTTGATTCCATCTCGCAATGCTAATGACCAAAATCAAACCATCTCAGGCCTTCCCTTATCTACTACATAGTCCCTCGAGCAAAATAGTCACCCCTTTCATGTAGTCACTCACCTTCCAAGTTCCTCAGAATCCCCTATCCCAGGTGATCCATCCATTGGCATGACTTCCTCACATCGGAAGGTCCATTAGGGGATTTTTGAGGTCTAAAATGGGCCTCCTAAGAAAAATGTACAACTAAAATAAGCTTTATAAGAACCAATAGCATTCAAGATGATGATATCAACCATGAGGGATGATTAACCATTTTTGGAGTAAAAAAGTAAAAAGATTAAAAAATAATAATATAATAATACTACTTTTTCAACTCGTATTTTCAACTTATCTCCCTATGGTTTTACTCAAATTTTGTGCGAGAGTACTCTTTGGATGCAGACTTTGATTCCTCATCCAAGGAATACCCATCTTGCATAATTTTGATGGATCTTGCTACATGAAAAATGAGAAATACATGAAATACAACCAACGTATATACCTGCCTCAAAATCATCATACCGGTCATGGCATACTCATGACAATCAATGGACACTATTAGGTACTAGTGTCCCACAATGGCCCTGCTCCTGAAGTGCTTTACCAACATACTGTTTCCTATTCCAATTCTTTTCACTGACATTGCTAGTTCTTGCAGCTGGTTTTAACCACCCAACCCAGGCATTTCCCATGCTTTCTTGTATCAAACACATAACTACCATTAGATTCAAAATAAATTGAGATAAATTCAAATCATACCTCATTGGTGGCTTGTCCATAATGTACACTGGCACTTATGTTTACTTCCTATCACAACAAGTCAAACTAACTGTTTGATCAAATCATCATGAATAAACATATCACATCTGGTTAACTCAAAATGAAACCATCATAAATTAAAATAATGAATCTCATGAAATCATCATAAACTAGAATCATAGATCACATATAACCATCATAAACTAGAATCATAGGTCATATGTACATACACCTATGTGCACATAGACCTAGTGTGCATCACACACATACAACTACACATGACATACAACACCATGCAATACATGCACCTACACTTAACATTCAACACATACACATAGACCCCTTGTACAACACAACACAATACATATGCCTTCATCCAGTGTACACCACCACAATATACATACATAGTGCGACATGTCCTCAACACAACATGTATGACATGCGCACAAGACCACATGTACACCAATACCATATGTACAACATGTACACAGTACCACATGTACACAACACCACCTACACAACGTGTGCACAACATCACATGTACATGAAACCACCTACACAATGTGTACACAATGCCATATGTACACTACACCACATGTACATAACATCACATGCACAACATTTACACAAAACAACATGTAGACAATGCCACATGCATGACATGCACACAACACCATGTTCACACGACACCACATGTACACAACGCCACATTCATGACATGCACACAACACCGCGTTCACACAACACCACATGTGAAACATGTACACAGTACCACGCGCACATAACACCACATGTATAGTCATGCACAAAACACCATATGTACATACTACCATACATACAACATGCACACACCACTATATGTACATAACACTGCATATACAACATGTACATATGATCATATGTACACAACATTGCATATCCAATATGCACACAACACTACATATCTAACATGTAAACAACACCACATATCCAACATGTACATAGCACCATCTATACCCAACACTGCATATGTAATATACACACAACACCATATATACAATAGGCATACAACATCGTATGTAGACAATACTGCATATACAATATTACACATCACCATAGGTACAATCACTAAATATACAACATGCACAACATATACACAAGAATAGCACTACACATCCAAAACCATACTACCTCTACCAAGAAACCTTGCTTCCAGTGTCTCTTTGCCATCCATGCTTATCTTAGCATGCCACATATCACGTTGTTTTCATTCCGCTGATGTATCTCTTAGCATAGCCCATCATAGCATCAATATAGACATAGTATAATCACATAATATCAAGTCATATCCACATGATATTGAGCTCAGAGATATTTTAGGTTTATCTTCCCACTTGACTGCTCATAAACCATGAATCTCTTCATGCCATTCAGTTGTATAAGCAATCATTCCTCCACAATAATAATCCATGGTGACTCTGTCATACAACAACATACATACATATATGTATACATACAAACATCAACATGAAACAATCATGATCCCTAATGACCTTGTCAGACATGACATACATACATACATATATCTATACATATATAGACATCAACATAATCATGATCACAACCTAATTACCAGATATCATAAGGTCAAGGTTAAGAGAACTCCCTTTAGTTGTTCATAGCATGAACAACATTAAGGACAACGATTCCCAGCATAACCAAGGAATCTAACACCTCATTTCCATTTTCTTTTCCTTTCCTATTACGTTTATCATGAATATTTTGCCATCGTTAATTTATCCCAATGGACTCAACCAAATCAACTGACTATTATATTCTTGCCTTTAGTTTCCCTTATACATGTACCCACTTCATTTTTAGTCTTACATTTCCTGCTGGATTTCATTCATCTCTCCCCGCACTCAACTAATTTTCGTCTTTCCCAACCACTTCCAAAGACCCTCAAAACATAAAAGGAAATAACAAGAAAAAAAATTAAGAATATAATGAAAACCAATAACACTACAACACTACAAACAAAGTGGCATGATCATGCACTAGACATAAGAAAACTACAAATTAGGCACAAGAAAATCACAAAACACTGAAAGCACAAAACTCTCAATAGACACCATGAATAAATATATAAGATTCCTAGTGCCTCCAAGTGAAATCTCAACATGAGACTTCTTTAAGATTTGATGGAAATCTCTTTTGCCATACAATCCCCTACATCATGCTACCATAAAGACATAACTGTCAGTACATAAGTAACCATAACACCATACTAGTTATCTTACCTTGTCATACTAACACCAAGCATGTTACCCTGCAACTGCTCATAGATGTCAACCACATGTTCCAAATATGAAGAAAATAATATCTATCAATTTGAAATCAAACTTTATCAAGACTAACACTCATGGCATAATCCATAGTCAACTCATAGTCATTAGAAATAATTCTACAACTGTCATCTATTACACTCAAGTACATGTTAGTTATCCCAACGCATATGTGTGAGTAAAACCATCTTAAAACAAGATGATTTCTTGATGAAATGTTATAGATACATACTCATATATGCGATTAATCAAACATTCAACACCAGATAGATGAAATAATATACACCAAACACTCAAACAAAAAATATACTAAATAAACAAACTCATACCTTAATGTATCATAGGGGAGGCTATCTTTTCTACACAATCAAGCTATATTAGCACGAGATAACTTAACAACATATCAAATAAACTATAAATAAAGTCATGATATCCATGACAATAAATAGATAACATATTCACATTATAAACTCATAAATAGGTATCATTCATGCATAACAATCACATATGTAAAGTCAGTCTAGATTAGTATGACATAATATCATAATATATTAACTCATACCTGAATGTCATAACCGTAACCATTTGCATAGACCAATCCAAATTATTTATTGCTAATGGAAAAACCTGTGAGCAATTTATGAAACCGACGTTTCGGACTAGCTAGGTGAGTCCATCATCAAGGTAATGGGATCAAAATAAAGATCTCATTACCCTGATGATGGACTCACCTAGCTAGTCCGAAACGTCGGTTTCATAAATTGCTCATAGGTTTTTCCATTAGCAATAAAAAGTTCTACCAGCTTGTATGGAATCTCTCTTTAACAATCCAAATTAGTATGATACACATAAGATCAAGATCTTAATTTAATAACCCTGATCATCAAGTTACTAGCATATAACAACAACAAGTTATATATCATGCTTATACACAGCATATAACCTAATCATCAAGTTATCTAACATAAAACAACAATAGCAATGCATAGAAGCACACGTTACTACCATTCATGAATATTTGACACATGTGCATATGACTACACTAGTCAACTAACATTCAGCGTTTATGTAACCATAACATCAATAGAATGAAAATCATATCAGTAACCCTAATGCATATAACAAACTCATGCATAACATAAAAACCTGTATGACAACATGATCTTGCCTCGTGGTTCAATGCTACAAATTCACTTTCATGGTATGCATCTCTTGCTTTATCTCAACCAACTCATTAGCATCATAACATACCAATAACATCATGATGAACTGAAATTCCTAAAACGACATCATGCACGACAACCATGCCCATAATAATGCTTGCATAACAACATATAGACACTGTTGTGCATAAAAAATGCACATACAACCGATATTTATTCATGAAAAATGCATCCCAACAACAACATCATCAACTCCTACATGGAAACACAACTGTAACAATGATCACTACCATGCATACATAACAAGCACATATACAACCTACATGCATGCATGACAAACACATTATGCCCATCGATTCCGAGTGTTGAATCATGCTATGATACCACCCTGTAACGACACATCCCCTCATATTTACCCATTTTCATTGGCATGCCTGGGTTAAGCATGAGATGAGGGGTTACTATGACAAGACTCAACCTCCTAGGTGACCTTAAGGAAGTGGAATCGATGAAAACCCACAAAACATACCTTATATACCTGCTATATAACTCCCAAAAGCATTCCCAATCATCCCCATGGCTAATCCTGATGTCCCACTGAGGTTTTGGTGCATAAAACCCTTGGAAACTTCCTTGATATAGACAAGGATGTGTTTGGGAGGCTTAAGAGGCTCCTAGAGCAAGACATTGGAGTGTCTTGGGAATTTTCTCCTCAGTCTTGTGCCTACGACTCTCATATTTGTGTCACATTTCAAGGCCAGAATCTAGGTCACTATGTAAAAACCCCTATAGCTTTCAAAATCCATAATTTTCATGACATCAAGACTCAAAAGGCAAAATTAGCTCCAGGACTAGGCCTAACCATCCCTAACCGAGACTAGCATTCTATCAAACACTTGGAATCAATGCAATCTACAAGACACGAATACAAGATAAAGAAAAAATGATTGATAACTGATATGACACTTGGCAAGAAGGATCACCAACCTCTTCCTTTAACTACTTTGACACCAATTAGGTCTTGTATCTGTTATCCTTTCAGTTAGAAGTAAATACATGAAATAAACATGACTATAACCAATCATATAACCATGATTATAACCAACATTAAACAATATAAATAACAATGAGATAACAACCATTAAGGCCACACAATAACAAGTACAAAAGCAAGAGAACTTAGATTTTTATTAAACATAGGCAAGAGCCAAGCAGGTTCGGGACATCCACGTACCACCCGACCATATACATGACTGAACCAAATATTTCTTTAAGAAAATCTCCCCCATGCCATATTCCAAGCATCAATGTGTGATCTCATGGATAAACCAATCCAAAAAAAACCAAGGGAATCCAGAGATTAAACCACCTCCACACTAACCAAATGGTGATCTCAGTAAAACCAACACCGAGATCACAAAACCAAACCAATCTTGGAATGCCTTCAGACCAATCTTGAGGGATTTTCCATCTCGGTGTCTCTTAGCCTTTGCCACAATCCACATTCAAGGAACAATATTACCCTGTCGGGATTTATGAAGATAAATATATAAAGTGGACCACTCTGTGGTAGGGAAGAGACCAAGATGTGTTGAATTTCACAAACAGTTTTCATACCCATTGCATCAAGTTGGGTATCAAGGATTCCAAGTGACATTTGGTACTCAAGGATCACATCTTTCTAGATAAGTACATCTAAGATGAGATGGGGTTCCTGGAAATCTTCTCGCTTAGTGTCGCCTATCGATATGCTTTCAGAATCGAGCAAAAATTTAAAGAGAATAAGTTAGGCTTTGGATCTGCGAATATGAAGCAAGGGAAAGGCACCCCCAAATCGCAAAACAAGGGATTCCAAGGTAGGGCAACCCATGAAAACCTGCCGAAGCCAAAATAATAACACCACGAATACCAATAAGGACAAAGGGAAATGGTGTGAGTTCCATATGAGTGCCACTCACAACACAAGTGAGTGTGGAGCAAAATAAGTCACTAGTGGCCGAGATGAAATCTTCTGAATCAGATGCATGTTTAGACTCTGAGTCAAAATCTGACAAGGGGAATGTAAAAGGGAAGTAGATTATTGATGTAGAGCGTAGTGACACTCTTTCCACCACCAAAACCCATAATATTGAGCCTAGATATAAAGAGGAGGAACAACTCTTCCACTCACAAATGTGGGTGAAGGGTTCTCTGCTGTAGTTCATTGTTGACAACAAAAGCCAAAAGAACCTCATTTCAGTAAAGGTCATGAAGTAGTTGGCCCTACCGACCTCACCATATCCACAACCATACACCATCATGTGGCTTCACCAAGAAAGAGATCTCTACGTCAGCCAATAATGTTGCCTGCCCTACAACATCAAGCCATTCACAAATGTGTCATTGTGTGATGTTGCTCCTATTGAATTTTTTGATGTATTATTAGGAAAAACATACTTTTGGAGACGTCATGATGCGTATGAGTCTAGGCCTCACACTGTTATTATTTCTTTGGGTTATAAGTTATATAGGATATTGGAGATAGCATCGCCTACCACCATCTCTTTGATCTTTGTGAAGCAATGCAGTAAGATTATTTCTCAGACCAGAAAATTTTTCTTCCTTGTAGTTTGTCCTCAGAGCAAGAAGAAGACTATGGCCACATCCACAACCTCTAGACAAGGCTCATTCGCATGACAATAGACAATGGACAAGGTCATGGAAGAGTACAGTGACATATTCACCTCACCCATAGGGGTACCCTTGCACTATCAGGTCAAGCACTCCATCGATATGACTCCATTCACACTGCTACGCAATGAACCGATCTACTAATGCTTTGTTATGGAGAATGATGAAATTAAGAGGAAAATTAAGGAGCTTTTGTAGAAAGGGCACATCAGGCCAAGTTCATCACCGTGTGGTAGCATGATCATGTTGGTACCGAATAAATATGTCACCTAAAGACTTTGTATTGACTATTGGGTGCTAAATAAGATCATTTTCTAGAATATGTATCCAATCCCACAGATTGATGACTTTCTAGACTAGATCAAGGGGGCCAAATATTATAGAAAGATTGACTTGAAGTCTAGTTATCCCTAAGTACCAATTGAACCTTATGATGTGCGGAAGATTGCCTTCAAATCCAAGGAGGGGCTTTTCGAATGGTTGGTCATTCCTTTCAAGTTTACAAATAACCCCGCAACCTTCATGCAGCTGATGGAAGAAATATTGCATCCTTTAAACAACTTATGCATGGTAGTGTACCTGGATGGCATCCTTGTCTTTAACTAGAATCGGGAAGAGCACATATACCATATCTAAGATGTCATCTAAATCCCGCGACAACACAAATTGTGTACCAATTTGGAGAAATGGACTTTTAGTATGGCCCATGTTCAATCTCTTGGGTACATCATTGATGAGAAGCATGTGCATGTGGACCCAGTGAGGATAAAATTTATTCGTGATTGGCCATCCCCAACCACTCTAACACAGCTCTGCAACTTTCTCAGTCTTGAAAATTTCTATCACAAGTCTGTGTTGGATTCTATCATATCATTTGGCCTTTGAGTCAAATCACCAAGGGAAGAGAGAAATAAAAGTTTTTTTGGTCTGAATCCAAACAAAAGGAAATTTTTGAGTTGAAGCATCACCTCTACTCTGTACGAGTGCTCACATTACTAGACCTACAACAACAATTTGAAAATGAGATAGATGCCTCTAACTATGCTATTGGTGCAGTTCTTACCCAACATGGGCATCTAGTTGCAGATCATAGTGAGACACTTTCAGATATAGTTTTAAAGTAACCCACCTATGAAAAAGAGATGTATTCTATTTTGCAATATTTCCAACAATGGAAGCATTACATTATGGGGAAGGAAACGGTCATCCACACAGACCACTGACCCCTGCAGATCATACAGACATAATGGAAGTTGCAGAATGATTGCCATTAGAAATGGTCCAGATATCTACAATAGCTCCATTTGAACATCAAGAAGAGAAACACCAATAATGATGCAGAATGTCTCAGACGACCACCGATTATGGCTCTAACCATTGTTCTTGAATCTTATGGATACAAGACTTCGAGGTGGCCCCATCTTTACAAGAGTGATCTAGAATTTGAAAACATATACCAGATGCTCTTGGAAGGAAAGAAAGTTCCATATTTTCACCTCCAGGGCACACTATTATGCCATTTGGAACACCTCAATGTTCTTGAAAGAGAGTGTGCCAAGATGATTTTGGAGGCACACTACAGTCGACTCGCTATACAGTTTAGAGTAGAGAAAATAATGGTAGTGCTACATTATTAGCTGAACCTTCGACATGATGTTGGGAAGTACATCATATCCTTCACTTCTTGTGCCATTTCCAAACCTACAATTAAGAAGAAAGGATTATATACTCCTCTTCCTACTCATATTTGGCCTTAGGTATCCATCTCCATGGATTACATGTTGGGCCTTCTTTCTACTAAGCATGGAAACAACTCTGTGTTCATGGTCGTCTACAAATTCTCTAAGATGATCATTCTGGTGGCCTGCGAGTATCACAATAGAAACCACTGCTAAGCTCTTATTTGAATGAGTGTGGGTGTATTTTGGGATCCCACAGTGCATTATATTATATTAGAATAACAGTTTTCTAAGTACATTTTGGTTAATCTTCTGGTGAATGTTGGATACCAAGCTCAATAAGTCCATGAAATTCCATCCCCAAACTGATGGCGAAAAATAGGTCCTCAACAAGATGATCTTGCACATTTTGCACATGTACAACTCAAAGAATCCATGCACATGGGATGAAAGCCTTCCCTATGTCTAGCACAACTACAACAGATCTCTCTGTAACTCAACTAGCCATAGTCCCTTTTAGGTGGGGTTGGGATTTCAGTCACTATGTCCCATTGATGTGGCCATACCATTTGCAACTACTCATGTAGATTTGACTCATGTCCAATTCGAAACTGACTGGGCTAACAAATTCATTGAGTGCATTCAAGACATCCACCAGTAGGTCGATGACATAGTGAACACAGTCAATGCTAAGTACAACCAGTGTCATGATCAAGATCAAGTGCCACATAAATTCTAGGTGGGCGACAAAAATTGGTTACATTTGATGAAGGATCGCCTCACTAGGCTCCATCACAAGCTTTGTTCGCTCTGATATGGGTCATACACCATAACCAAGGTTGTAGGGGACAATTCCTTTGAGCTCAACATTCCATCATTCCTTGGGCTACACCTAGTATTCAATGTGTATTGGCCATGACCATACTTTTTCCCATTGTTGGATACATTCAATGTTGCTGAGCACCTGACACCAATATAGCTCAACCCAATATTCATCGAGTAGGCCACAACTGACAAGGCCATGGACACACAGATCAAGAACAATCATCGGCAAAGGATCTTGCTATATTAAGTTGTCAAAGTAGGCCAACACCTTCACCATGGCAAGTGACTCACCAAGGACCAAGTTCAGGAGAAGTTTCCCCATCTCATTGAGGCACTCAATGCAATGGGGACCATTGCTTTCTAAGGGGGGAGGATTGATCGAGGTGAATATTGGTGGCCACCGATGTATTCCACTTGGACCCCCACCATTTGTTTCCGATTTCCTTAATCGTACTTTTTAGTTTCCTTGATTGTAGTACAAGTCACTATTTTTAGTCATTTTTTGGGTCCTAAACTTTCAAAGTCATTTTGAGGGTAGAAAAGAGGTTCTTTGGGAAAACAAGGAAAACATAAAAGTGCTAAACTAGTGTATTATTTGTTTTTGGTCTCCTCTTGGAGATATTCAAAATGAGGTATTATGATAGTCAAGCAAAGATCATATACCAAAGTTACGACCCTCGGAAGTTGACGTTCCAACTAACCCCAATGAGGCCCACAAGCTTTTGGCGCTTCATCTCCTAGGGTTAGGTTTTTATATGTTCATGTTTTCCCATTATTTCTCAATGATAAAAAGGCCACCAAGCCTCATTGTAACATAGTTCAGAGGCATGTAGCCACCACATATCTTGTAAGATATAAGATACCATCACTCATGCTGGTTTATTTCCATTATCATTGTAAGCATATTTCAGTTCTTTGATATTAATTAAATGAAGATTTATTTCTACTGGATCTCTTTTTTTATGTTTATATCTGTATTTTGTTTCTTTCCTGCATAAGTTTGGATAAACTTTGATGTTAGTTTTATCATAGGTTTCAATATTGTTGTAGATATGAGATATTTTAATCGAGTATTTACATAGAGATATGATTAAGCAAGATCTATATCTACAACCCTCAAGTCAATAGTGACCTGAGAGTTGGAGATATTTCGAACCCTAAAGGCTATTTTATAGTACAACTAATAACATATCTGTGAGTATTCAATTTTCTTTTTGAAATAATAGCCTGGGTTGTAAATGGTATAGCAAGACTTTCAATTACAATTGAACAAGTTGACAACCTTGTCAATATTTTACAAGCGTTGAGGCTTGACTTATACTCATTTGATCTAAAGATTGCTAAAAAAAATAACCCTAGTTATAATGAGTTGGAAAGTAATTTGGAACAACCATTTGGGTATAGTAGCAAGCCCTGTTATATCATTCGATTTATTTTATGTTGGCACAAAACAAAGATTACTTATTTAACTTGTATGTTTGTTTGATTCATCAGGTTTATACATTCAATGACCATATTGATTTGGTTTACATAGCCTATATTCTTAATCATTAGATGCAGTGATTTACATTTATGGTCTTCACTTATAACGTTGATGAATCTTGAGTGCAGAAAGAGCTATTGAAAGAAGGAGACTTTAATTATTAAAGTTATATACTAGTAGCCTTGTTGAATAATTGTTTACAAGATATTGGTTTGCATTTTTAGAGTTGCATAATACTCAGCCTCTGGTGTCTCTTTTGCATGAATATTGGTAACATAATTTCTAGTATTTTTTCTTGTTGGGTATAGGTCACTTGTTGGAGTGTATTCTAAGATTTGAGAGAAAATTATATCAGAGTGAGGTTATTTTTCTTTTATCCATGCACACAATGATTTCTCATATAGTTAATGAATTTGAATTTTTTGGTAACACTATAAGTGGACTCAAGCCATACTTTTAGTTCCTTGATTGCACACAGAGTGGAGTAAAGAGAGAACATTGTGAAAGATCTTCAATAGAGCTTTCATTTTCATTTGAGTATCTTGTTTGGCATTAGAAACACTTGGATTGTCAAGGGTTTACATTGCTGTTTAGTTTATTAAGGTAGCCTTTATGTTTGATTTTCTTAGTGAGTTAGTGAGTTAATGATTAGTTTGACAATTAATTGACAATCTATTTTTAATAAACTGCTAGAGTGTTTAAGAGCTAGACCAGGATTTGACAGGTTTTTGCAAGAAATTCAAAGAGTGGTGAAGAATAAATTAGAAAGAAGGATTTGATTTGTAGTAACCCAAATATTTTTTTTAAGCATTTCATGTGCTACACCTCTAAGTCTACGAACTTTGGTTTGACAATTTATGTTGGGTCATTAGTCATACAACCACTACAACCAAAATTTTGACATCGTTTCCAGGAAAAACTAAGAAAATATTCTGGTAATTTTGTGTGAATTCTTTTCAGTACTAGAGGTAAGATTCTATGTTATTTCTTTCTAGAAGGTGTGCCTCTGTTTTCTTCTTTTTAGGTGGGTTAATTTTCACTGTTAATGGATTGTTGTAGGTATTTTTTTTTGAAACAGCTCCAACATTTGATTGGATTTAAATTACTCTAGTACAACAAGTAGTTTTTACAATTTCACTTAGTTTTCTGATTGAATTTTTCCCTTTTTTCAATATGATTGACTAAGAGGGGTAGAGGTTCGAAAACTAGGAAGGGTAGAGATAAAACTGATAATTTGGGAAGCCATTTTTCTCATGGTGAGCATGTTCATTAGGGGAATTTGAAGGTCTAAATGGGCCTCATAAGGATATTATTAAATAATAGTGGAAATAATAAAATAATATTAGATTACATCATCAAAATTCACAAGGAAAAAAGAAAAAAACTATTTTTTCAACTCGTATTTTTAGCTTATCTCCCTATGGGTTTACTCAAATTTTGAGTAGAAACACTCGTTGGATGAAGCATTTGATTCCTCATCTAAGGAGTAGCCATGTTTCATACTTTAGATGGAACCTACTACATGAAAAATGAGAGATAAATGAAAAACGTGATTGCAATCACATTTTTTCATGTATTTCTCATTTTTCGTGTAGCAAGGTCCACCGAAAGTATGCAATATGGGTACTTGTTGGATGAGGAATCAAATGTTTCATCCAATGAGTATTACCACTAGAAATATGACTAAAACCTTAGGGAGGATTATCTCGAAAGGTTCTTATATATCCTCCAAAGGTCCAAACATAGATTGGATCCTAGCAGCATCAAGACTCTATTTTTACGTGGTCTTTTGGATGATTCATGGAATTTTTTGAATTTATTAGAACTAGGAGATATATACGATCTAAATTTTTAACAACTTTTTGATTTATGTAGGAAATATTTGTGTAATCAATCCAAATCTGGTAGGGGAGTAATAGGAATTTCTTTTAAAAACATAAAATATAGAACAAATGTTATTATTATAATTGAACTTGAGTATAAAATGGATAATATGAACACTAAATTGATGAATAATTTTAGTAAGAAAATAGATTATTTAAAATTAAACATTAAAAAATAATAACAACGACACAATATATAGGATACAAACTAGGTCCAAAACCCCTCTTGAGGGGAAAAACCCTTAAATATCTTCTCTTCTTATAGATTCGTCAATTGAAAAATACCAAGAACTTATGACTCAGAACAATACCCTCCAAGATTAAGATCAACCACTTGAGATGATGTGTAAACCTTGTACTAGCCAAACCCAGTTAATCTCTTCGAATTGCACGAACTCAACCTCCTATTATAAGAACTTTGACCTCCTACACCAGATCCGAAATTTCAATTGCCCAGCCTTCTTATTTCCTTTGCTTGCATTTCCTTATGAATTAGGGCTTGATATATACCCTTAGTTACCTTCTCTTTCCTTCTTTCCTCCCTTCCATCCAAGATTGAACTAGATGTAACCTTTGCAAAGAAGCCCTAGCTTCATCTAACACGTGAGACAGAGAACTAACCCAAACACTTCATCTTTTCTTCGACATATTCTTCGAACTTCTTATTTGACCTCTTCTTCGACCTGTTCTTCATCCTCTTCTTCACTGTATGTTTTAACCCTGTACAGAAATTACTTGCATATGAATTCTAAAACACAGAAAATAAACAAAGCGAGAGCAGAACACATAAAACACATATACACAGAGATTTTCCCTTGGATCCAAAAACTGGGACTACCAGCTTGATTTTTCATTATATTCCTTTAAATTTTACAATACATATATATACATTCTGAAGCATGCAATACCATGGACCGAAAACCATAGGTAGGTTCGCCCAACCTAATATAGGGTCCAATTTTTTTTTTTTTCCAAGGGCACTACCCTGGACCCCATAGAGGGGGACTAACCATCCCCCTCAAACCCCCCAGACAGGGGGGGCGACCACCTCCCATGACCCCCTTGCTGCGCAATCGACACAACGAACTGGGGGCTTCGCCCCCCCTCTAACCCCCCGGTTCACTATGTAGGTTAGTCATGGAAAGAATATAACACAACCCAACATTCACATAGAATGAGAGATGAGTGAGTGCTTCTTTGGAGGATGAGTTCCTTTCTTTACATAGGTTTGTTCAAGGGGTAGGTGTGGCTCTTAAATTAGGACGACTTGACAACTTCTAGGCTGACTTGGTCTTGAAGGGTATTTTGAAACTTTAAAGATAAAAATATTTTTTCTTTACAAGATACAATCTACCCATCGTGGACTTCAATATATGACAATGAATCTTAAACCTAGGACAAACCCTAGAAGCACTCAATGGTTGATTGAACTATAAAATAAAATAACTTGAGCATGAAACCCATGCTCCATTAATAATAATAATTCCTTTTAATTTTATAATTTACAAGAATAAATTTCATACTTATGAAGACCAAACCTAGTTACACATTTTTCAACTCTCCCTATTAACTAGGGAGGTATTCATAATAGGTACATGATCATTCTCAATTTGAATATATCTCAGAAAGAGAGTCGGATCGGTAATCCATATGTCTGGCATCAGGTTAACCAACATTGTCACATAGCAAGGCCTTGACTAACAACTCTATCTCTCCACAAGATTAGAGGAAAATTCCTGCAAGACCAATGAAATCATCATAAAAGCATACACACCATGAGCATCATAAACATGAGACATAGGGATTTACATGGAAACCTTTCGGGAAAAAACCACCAAAGCTTGTTGTTGTTATTGATGTAAAATAATAATACCTACTTTATTACATCAATATATTTTGTGAGCACCCACTCACATGAAGCAATAAAGCACAAACTCCCTAGAACCCATTAGCAAGAAGCACAAACTCCCTATTTTTGTAGATCCCTATCTAGCTTACTAGAAGCACCACGTGAAACACAAAATTCACAAGTTTGTTGCCAACAACAACTTACAACTGCTTAGCTTTATGAAAGCACCAACTTGTAGGAGGCACCCACCCCTAAGCCTTCTCAAGCACCTACTAGAGATTGAAGCACCAGCTTCCTGTATGTAGGCTCCAACCCACACTCAAATAGGAATTGAATGTTATCTGTAATTGGTAACCACTCTACCTGATCTTAGCTCAGTTCTCTTCTCACTCTACTCACTTTGATCACTCTCAAGCATCACACTGATATGCTCAACAACAGTCACTCATCAAAGCTTCTTGAAACACTCTAATTTTCTTGGCCCTATGCATGATCTGCAGCAACACATTGTTTCACTCGCAACACTCATCAACTGAATTAGTCCACACAGTCCTCTCTTCTCTCTTCTCTTCAATTTCATATAGTTAGCTCTTAGCCTTACACACCAAAGCACTGGTTCACTTGGCTTTCTTTACACAACACAGGAACCTTCAACCTTACTCATAGAGAAGCATGACTTGTCTTGGGGTGTCTTACCTTTGCATAGGAACTATTGGCCTTTCTCTATAGAACTGGGTCTCTCATCCTTACATAGCAGCACACACAAACAAAGATTTTCCACTTAGCTCTCTAGCAACAATGTTTATTTCCCCCACCTTACACACCTGAGTTGTTGGGCTTTGTTCCTATGTTGCCCGCCAATTGATGTTTCCATTCCTAATCCTGCATTCACACTATGTGAGTGTACTCTAGCATAGCCTTTCCATTCTATTGTTGCACCTGACTTGTTATCTTCCATTGCATTAATCATGATAATGAGTACTTGAATGTTTCTCCACACTGAGAGATAATCTCAATCCACTTGCACACTCCAACGAGGCACCCTCCTCTTTGTGAACACATCTCCTATCACTGAGGCTCTTCCATCCATTTTCATGGTTTCACACAACTTGGTTTTACTTCAAAATGGCCTGTCTGTGGACCATTTTCCTCATTGCCTTGTCTCAGAGTTTTTTGCTAATTCATCTGACTCCGTAAACCAACTCCGTCAATATGCATTTGTTCTTTGGTAACCGACCCATTCATCCACTTAACTCACTGACACATGCATAGGAGCACAAAGATGGCTCGTCTCACCTCAAGGTAGACCCGACACTCTTTTGTGAAAATTGTGGTCCTTGCTGCCATGACGCAGCGAAATTTTTTAGTCACCATTAATCTTGAGACCAAATCCTCTGTTCCTCCATTTAATTCACAGCTGCTAACCCATACGCCTTTAACTCTCTCTACTATTTTGTTGTAGAAATTCCACATTGTTACTCCACAGCCATGCTATGTTCCAATAATTCGTAGTCCCTTGGCAATTAGCTCCCATAGAATTTACTATCTCATATGACCAGGCCAATTTCGATCATAATAATGCCATATTAGAACCCCATTTGAATCATAACTTTTGCGAAGTTTTGATTGAACCTTAAATCCTTCTACTTAGCCCTAACTACATTTCTCATGATAGGACTAAGAGGTGTGATGTGTCGCTTAGCATTAAGGTGCTAAGCCTTAAGACTCCTATCGGGGGCCATCCTCCCATGATAAATACTCTGTGGACTAAGTTATTTGAATTCTCACGACCTTGTGCCAACACAATATCGGAAGCCCCCTTATTGGAACTTGTCCAAACTCCAACTATTCTAGAGTTCTGACATCTTCAACTTTTGATATGTCGACCTTCGATATGAAATCATCTCTCCGCATGGTGGCTCAGAGGTGAAACATGTTACTTGGTTATGTCCCATTAAGCTACAATAAGGTTAAATATGCATGCCACATGTCCTATTGTATTGCCACACCACGTTGACATGAGCTGCCATTGTAGCTTATCGGAGCTAGTCATATGCGGCCATGTGTCCTTGTAGAGGGGAGAGAAGAGGGACCATCAACCTTTTCTTTTGCACCATAATCCTTTGTTAATATTATTTTGGAATTATTCGACACTTATACATGCTTATTAGCACTTATCATTATCACAACTTTTAAAGGATCCTCTCTTTGAGAAGTTTTCATACTCTTAAACCCAATATCATGATGTTTTGACGTGCCGATATCTGGGGTTACGATATCCTCCATCCTCCAATACAACCTGCCCAAATGTCTGATATGATGTGACCTCTGACATTTTGATGCCCAATGTTCTGGTATCCAGATGTTTGATATCCTAATGCACTAATATGCTCCAGAGTTCTGATATTGAGTCTCGATGTGCTCAGACCTCTAATATACTGATGTGCTGATATGATGGCCTCTGACATTTCAACCTTTCATACTCCTCAAGGCATCAATTTCCTTCAATTCGATAGACCATATCTTTTGATCCACGAATCTAGTTTTCGACTTCCAAAAATCATTGGAAAGCGTTTTCCAAGAAATTTTCAATGAAGATAGTCTGATGTAGGCTTTAAGCCCATCTACAGCCTAAAAAATTGCTACAAAATCTTTTCCACTATTTTTATCCTTGAATCTTTTTCCTGTGCCTGAAATCATGAACTCCCATTCACCAAAGTCATCATTTTATGGCTTCTCCAATAAGCCTACTACTATGATGAATCTCAACATGAAGCCTATGACTCCCATGGGATTCCATCTAGGCCATCACTATGATCATCTTTCTCTGGCTTCTTCAATAAGCCTGCTACTGTGATTATTTTCTACAAGAAGCCTACAGCTACCATGGGATTCCATCCTGACCAACATAGTAGCCATCATTTTATGGATTTTCCAATAAGCCTGCTACTATGATGATTCTCTACATGAAGCCTGCAATGATCATGGAATTCCATCCTAACCATCACTACCAACATCTGCTATGACAAGCACCCAAGATAGTCTAATTGACATTAATGCTAACACTTGCACCAATAGTTAGGCAATGCCAACTTCCCAACTCATCTCCCCAGCATGACTGTTTACATTAATTCCAACACACTTGCATATATATTCACTAGGCCACTATCCATATAGACCATCAAATGTCCAACAATCTCCCCCTTTGGCATTGATGGAAACATTTCATCATTCTCTTCATTAGATGGCCAAACCTCATGCCACTTTGAGACATTTCATTTCATGAGCCATCAATGGTCTGCTTTCTTCTACATAGTCCATCACAACTTTTCCACAAATTGTCTTCCTATTTATCATCAATGGAAAGGAGCTACATGTTGTCTTTTTCTCCCTATGAAATCACTGGTTGTGAAGGTCGAAATATAGCTACTGAGATGTGCATCCTACTCTGTAGGAATCTATTGAAGGACTCATCACTGTTGTTGTTCCATAAAATGAGCATATGTGATATGCCTCCCCTAAACATATATTGCCTCTTATTTGAATGCCTCCAATTTTTGACACCTTATGGCTGCTAGCTGAGTGCTCTCTCCACTAATGCATCTTTTGTATGAAATTTAAAAAAAAAGGATACCAATTAAACTTATGATGGTATTTCTGCTACTACAAATACCAATTAATGATGATGTATTTATGTTCATAGTTCACTACTGTTGCTCCTTTCGAGGCTATGCTCACTTGATTTTAGCATCTCCACTTCTCGCCTCAAGATCATACCTCTACAATAGGAACTGCTTCTCAGCTAATACAAATTGCACCAATAGAAATGATACAAATGGAATATGTACCAAGAAAACTCTAATACCTTCTTTGAGAAAGAAATGTCCATTTTCACACAAGGTTACTCATCATGATACCAACACTACCAATTAACATAGCAATACCAAATCAGGGTTAAGGGACATGAAAATCTTGCACGAATTATGTTTCATGAGCACAATACTACTATGCATAATCAAACTCACAACTTAAATGAAATAATGGTATTTCACCCAAGATTCAAACCTTTCATTTTCTCAACAATCTTCCTTTCTAAGTATGACAATTATTATCTGCTATTGCTTATCAAAGCAACCCCCCGAGCCAATGCTCTTTGATATCCCGCAACTTCTCTCTTACCTCTATGTGGGGTCTAATCCTATGGCCTGACTTCACTATGACCTTCCTGCCATTCCACACTTCCACTGTAGCCCATATTATTCTTCCCACAACTTAAGATATTGTTGCGTAATTTTCATATTGGTTGCACTCCTTTTCAATGCTGATATATTCAAAATAAACTAATATATTCTTGTAATCAACAAGAAAACATAAACATACCTTCATTAATCAGATGTACCTTTCTCTTCATTCCTTTTGGCTTTCTATATATAACTTATTCAACCTTCCTTGAGGCCATTCTCTTCCTCCATTAAAGAGAAATAGAGGATATATTTCCCCTGAGCAGATCATCCCCCTTCTTCTTCCAGACCTTCAATGGTTGAGTCCTGACAGGAGCACCTCTCTACAACTTCTTCTTTCCCATGTTTGGGCTTCTTCTCAACTGTACATGGATAGAGGAATCTTCTCCTTCAACTCCACCTTCTTAGGTTAAACCGTATTTCTACTATTTTTATTTATTTGTAAGATAATGGTAATTGGGTTATTTTTTCTTCCTTTCTATACCTGAAGCTTACATTCATTACAACCGACATCGAGAAATGATTTTCTCATAGGAATATGAGAATCATCCTTCTTAATTTTTCTCTCATTTTTCTTTAGAGACAAACCGACACCTTGATAATTTATCCTTCCATTGTTCAACATGCTCTCTTTACTCAGAGCACTGAAGACATTCTTGACTTCATTTCGTTGCATCACCTGGAATGTATGCTTCCACTTCCCATGCTTGCAACAAGCTTCCTTGTGCCCAAATTTTCCACAATTGTAGCATTTTATTTGGCCTAAGAATGGGGTAGAGGATTTACTCTTCTTGATGATGCTTTTGTCAAAACTCCTATCACATCCAACATGCCTTTTCCTAGACTTTTTGCATATTCTTGGATTTCTTCTACGCAACACATCTTGTTTCCTTGCATCCCATATATAGTCTATGTGTTTATGTCCAAAATTATTGCAAGAAAAGCAATACCCATAAAAAGGCTTCTATTAACAGAGGTTACATTTTCTTTGAAAGCTCTGTTGTTGAGAAGGAAGGGTCCTATGTTGGCTCTTCATGTGCCTTCCATGGCATCTTACATTGTTATCATGCACTCTTTCATGCAGCTACCTAGACCTCTTTTGTTGCACTACCGACTACTACTTCTTAGCCTTTTTCTATTGCCTTTCCTTCCTTCATTGTTGTTTCTTTCCCTGTTGTTGTTGTCATCCAACAACCTTTATTTATTTGTTTTTTTTTGGAATCTTGAACTCCCTTTAAATGGGAAGTTGACCCTCCAGCCTTTTCCTTATTGGAGCTAGGTTTTTCTTTGAAACCCAAATTACTCTTTCTCTCCTCAAGCTTATGATATTGAGACAACTCTATTTTTATTTTTGTAAGTCATGTCTCAATTAGATTACTTAATTTTTTAGTCTCCCACAGTAAGATTCCTTCTCACCCAACTGATTGATTAAATTTCCATTCATTTTTCTAGCCTATTCTTATTGAGCATTTATATCAACTAATGTTTTTCTAAACCTCTCATTCTCAAGCTCATAAATTTTCATTTGCTCCTCTTGCTTGAGATTTTCATCTGATAGGTCCTTGATCTCCTTTAGAGTAGATATCAACTTCTTCCTGAAAAATATACTTTCATTTAGATCCTTTTCTTCACTAATAGAGGTGTTAGCTAACTTACCACAAAAATCTAAGGCCATATTTGTGTCCATGGAGTCTTCCACAAGTCTAAGGGTTATCCCTTCATCATCACTACCTGGGTTCTTCTCATTTACTCCTATGGATGAGCACACTGGGAATATCTCTTCTTCCTGTGAGGACTCCTCATTCGTTATTTCTACTAAAGTGGATCTAACTTCATTACAATTACTAGATACATAGCTATCTCTATCTTCAAGTGATACACATGTACATCTAGATAATGGAGAACCTATCTCTTTTAACTTATCACACAACAATAGTTTACCTTCTAAGTAGCAATATTTCCCTTCCGAGACTTCTTCATCACCACCACGTGTGTGATGAGTAGCATCTTCTCCATGTTATGGTTCATTGCTAGAGCAGCAGGGCTCCTCAACCTTTTCTTGAGCCACATGGCTATCTCCACCATATAGACATTGTAGTCTATCCAACACTTCCTTCTCTAACTCACAATGCCTCACTTTATTAACAACATCTGGCTTAGATATATCGTTCATGATAATCTTCTGGGATTCCTCATTTAGCTCACTCTTTTCTCCATTCAGTATGGAGAGCCAAAAATCATCATCCAAGACCAATAGATAGACCAACATTCTAACATTCCATAGTTCATAGTCTGATCCATTTAAAAATGGAACTCTTTCCATTGTTAGCCAAGCTTGATTAGACATTGTTTCCCTTTGATCTACCTTGTAGCGATTAAGCTATTCCTGATGGAGCGTGGCTCTGATACGAATCATTGGAAACAATGATAATAATGAGAGGGGAGGTGAATCAATATTATGGCTAATTTTAAACTTTTTATGCCAATTTTATTTTCTTATTTAACTTGGAAACCATACATATAATCAACAGCAACATGTAATATGGAAGCAACATAAAATCATCATACAAGCATACACACCATGAGCATCATACACATGAGACACAATGTTTTACATGGAAACCCTTTTGGCAAAAAAACATCAAATATTGTTTTTGTTATTGACGTAAAATAAGAGCACTTACTCTATTACATCGATCTATTTTGTGAGCACCGATTCACAGGAAGAACCAACTCCTTTTGATTTTTTGCTAGCACCCACAAGCAGGAAGCACCAACTCCCTCTTTTGTATATCCTTGTCTAGCTTACCAGAAGCACCATGTGAAGCACCAACTTCATGGATCTATTCCAAGAAACAACTTGCAGCTCCTTGGTTTTATGAAAGCACCAAATTGTAGGAGGCACCAACCCCCAAACCTTCTCAAGCACCCACTAGAGATGGAAGCAACAACTTCCTGTATGTAGGCTCCAACCCACACTCAAATAGGAATAGAATGTTCTATGTAATTTGTAGCCACTCTGCCTAATCTTAGCTCTGTTCTTTGCTCACTCTACTCACTCTTCAAAAACACACTGATCTTCTCAATAATAGTCACTCATCATAGCTCCTCAAAACACTCTAATATTCTTGGCCCTCTACATGATCTGAAGCAACATGCTATTTTACCTGCAACACTCACTAGCTCAATCAGGCCACATAGTCCTCTATGCTCTCTTCTCTTCAACTACATATAGTTAATTCCCAGCCTTACACACCATAGGACTAGTTCACTTGGCCTAATTTACACAACATAGGAACCTTCGACCTTACTCATAGAGCAGCGCATCTTGTCTCGAGGTCTCTTACCTCTACATAGGCACTCTCAGCCTTTCTATACAAAACTAGATCTCTCAGCATTACATAATAGTGCACACACACAAAGATTTTCCAGTTAGATCTCTAGCAATAATGAAACTTTTCCCCACCTTTCTCATCTGAGCTGCTAGGTTTTGTTCCTCTGCTACCATCCAATCGATGCTACCATTCCCAGCCTATATTCACGCCGTGTGATTGTACTCCAACATGGCCTTTAGATTTTATTGTTGCATATGACTTTGGCCTCTGCCACTACATCAATCATGAGAAAGAGTACTTGAAAGTTTCTCCATATTGAGAGATAATTCTCAGTCCACTTGCACACTCCAATGAGTCACCGTCCTCTCTGTGAACAAATCTCTTATCACTGAGTCTCTTCCATGCTTTTTCATGGTTTCACACAGCTTAGTTGTACTTTGTCATGGCTTCTCTATGGACCATTGTCCTCATTGCCCAATTTTAGAGTTTTTTGATGATCCATCTGACTCCATGAACCAACTCCACTGATATACATTTTGTTTTTGGTACTCGACCCATTCATCCACTTAAGTCACTGAGACTTGCATAGGAGCACATATATGGCTTGTCTGAACTCATGTCAGACCCAACACTCTTTTATGAAAATCATGGTCGTTTCTTCCTGATCATTAGCAGTCGCGAGTAATCTTGAGACCAACTCATTTGTTCCTACATTGAATCTTGCAGTTGTCGACCCGTATGTATTTAACTCTTGTACTGTATTATCAGATATATTCCACATTGTTACTCCACACTGGTGCTATGTTCCAATACTCCTAGTCCCTTGGTTCTTAGCTCCCGTATAATTTACTATCTCATATGACCCAGCCAATGTCCATCGGCTTAACATCATATCGAAGCCCCTTTTGAATCGTAAATTCTACAAAGTTTCTATTGCATCTTACCTCCTTCTGCTTAGCCCTCATCACATTTCTTATCATAAGACTGAGAGTTCTGACGTGTCACTTAGCATTACAGTGCTAAGCCTTCAAACCTGTCGGGGGCCATTCTCCCTTTGTTAATTGCTTTGTGCCCTTGGTTCTTTGAATTCTCATGACCATGTGCCAACCTAATATTGGAAGACCCCTTTATCGAAACTTGTCCAAACTACAACTATTCTAGGGTTTCGTCATCTTCAACCTCTGATATGCCAACCTTTAATATGACATCATCAATCTCCGTGTTGACTCCTTAGAGGTGAGACATGTCACCTGGTTCTGGCCCATTCAACTATCTAATAAGGTTAAATAATTTTTTCACGTGTCTTGTTGTACTTTCATGTCATGCCGATGTAAGCTACCACTATAGCTTATCGGAGCTAGTCTTATGCTACCATGTGTCCTACTAGAGGAGAGAGAAGAGGGCCCATCAACCTTTGGTTTTGTACCAAAATCCTTTGTTAATCTTCTTTTGGATTCTTCAGTGCTTATACAGGCCTATCAACAATTATCATTATCACAAGTTTTAAAGGATCCTCTCTTTAAGAAGTTCCAATACTCTGAAACCTGATATGTTGATATTCCGATTTGCCGATCTTTGGGGTTATGATATCCTTTGTCCTATAATACAACCTACTCTGATGTTCAATATGCTTTGACCTCTGACATTCTGATCCCCAATTTTTTGGTATCCAACTTTCCGATATGCCAATGTGCTAATATGCAGACCTTTGGTATAGCGGCTCTAAAGTTTCAATACTGGGCCCTGATGTGGTCAAACCTCTGATATACCATTACACCAATATGATGACCCTAGATATTCCAATGCACTGATCTGATGACCTGCAACATTCTGATATTTCATCCTCCTTAAGGCATCAAGTCCTTTGACTTTGACAAACCATATTGTTTGATTTAGGAGTTCATTTTTGGACTTCCACACACCATTAGAAAGCTCTTTCAGAGCACTTTTCAATGAAAGGGGTATAATATAGGCTTTAAGCCCATCTGTCACATACAAAATTGTTGCAAAATATCTATAATTATTTTTCTCCTTGACTCTCTTACTTGTGCATGAAATCCCGAACTCCCATTCACAAAAGTCGTCATTTTATGGATTCTCTAGTAAGCCTTCTACTATGATGATTCTGGACATGAAGCCTATGACTCCCATTGGGTTCCACCTGGGCCAGCACTATGGTCATCGTTTTCAGGCTTCTTTAGTAAGCATGCTACTATGATGATTTTCTACAAGAAGCCTGCAGCTACCATGGGATTCCATCCTGACCAACATAGTAGTCACCGTTTTATGGCTTTTCCAATAAGCCTACTACTATGATGATTCTCTACATGAAGCCTGCAACTATCATGGGATTCCATCCTAGACATCACTACCAACATCTGATACGGAAAGCATCGATGCTAGTCTTGTTGACATCAATGCCAACACTCCTGCCAACAATTAGGCAATGCCAAATTCCCAACACATCTCCCTAACATGATTGTTGAAATTAATTCCAACATAATTGTAGATATCTTCACTAGGCCACTGACCATCTAGACTATCAAATGTCCAACAATAATAGCTCTTGAAAATAGTGATACTTGTTGTTTGTATTCTTTGTATTTTCATGAAATACTAGGTCTTCATACAAACGTATACAATAGGTGTTATCACAAACTATCACTGTAGGGTTCATCGGTCATTCAAATAGGCTGGATAATAGTTTCCTCAACCATACCACTTCTCTTCTTACTTCATAGGTTGCAACATAGTTAGCCTCAACACTACTCAAAACAATTGTATCTTGATTTCTTCTCATCCATGAGACCATGGAGGATCCCTAACTTAAACATCCTCCTGTAGTGCTCCTCTCATCTTGCTCACTGCCTCCCCAGTCGGAATCTATATATATAATCAACTAGAAAACATTCCTTTTATCATACTAAAGACAATAGTGGATGATTCCTCACAGATATCTTAGAATATGTTTTGCTAATATCTAATAGTCATGCTTTGGCTCCAATTGGAATCGAATGAAAAAATTTAGTGCAAAGAGTATTTCTAGTCAAGTATTCACCAATTACATCAGTGAGCCAATTAGTTGTTTATACTTGGAAGGATCCAAAGGGTTTGATTGAGAACTCCTTAGTCTCTTCAAGTTTGTGATCATTGGATTGGTCATAGTTTTGAAATCCATCATGTCAAACCTCTTCAACATATTGATCACATACTTTCCTTTACCTAAATAAAGTTGATCAGGTGCTTTCCAGACTTTTATTCCCAAATAATAATGCATCAACTCAAGATCCTTCATGTCAAATTTTGCTTCTAGTTGTTTCTTACATTTTAATTCAACCTTCTGCACCTGTCATGTGAAGATCATCTACATATAGAAGAATGATTATAGGTTCTATATCTACAACTTTGATATAAAGGTTCAAATTAGCATAACTTTTTGTGAAGCTTATTCTTTGTAGGTATGCATCCATTCTAGCATACCATGCCCTTGGTGCTTGCTTGAGGCCATATAATTCTTTCTTCAGTCTGCAAACATATGACTTCTTATATTTAACTTCAAAACCCAAGGGTTTCTCTATATATACTTCTTCATCAATTGTTCCATCTAGAAATGCAGTCTTGAGATCCATTTGATGGATGTTCCATGCCATCAACACTGCCAGAGAGATTAGTGATCGAATCATTGTATATATTGTTGTTGGAGCAAATGTGATGTAGGAGCATCTGACCCCCCCCCCCCCCCAAATCAAAAGAGGAATCCAAAGTAGAGAACAAGAGGACATGGACCATCAGAAAAAAACAAGGGAAAATCTATTTAAAAGAGAGCTAATTAGATGGACTTAATTAAATGTAATTTGCCATGTATGCATGTAGTTGAGTCATTTACAGGAGGAAATCAAGGAGTGGATGTGATCAGATCCTTCACAGTGATCCGATCCAATGTTTCCTTATATATATATATATATATATATATATATATATATATATATATATATATATATATATATATATATATATATATATATATATATGTGTGTGTGTGTGTGTGTGTGTGTGTGTGATGAACCTGCGTGTTCAATAGAAGAGGGAGAGTAATATAGTAATACAGAGTGAGAGATAGAGTATTCAAAATGCAATCGATTAAGAGCTTGTTCTAAGGCTGAAATGCCTTAGCGTGTAATTGTTCTGTATAATACAAAATGTGTGCCTTGTCTTGATTTTGTGCACCTCTGTGTATTCTATAAACCATATGAATTTTCCAGTGTTGCAGGTTTGATCGACCATCAATCACTTGAGGATCGATGGGCATCCATTGATAAACAAATAATTGTGTTATATGACTATTATATGGAGTGATAATAGTGTAAGTGGCAGAGTAAGGCAGAGGAAGGCCAAGCATAGCATAAGTCCATTAATAGAATGGGAAGTGAAGAGTAATGCATAGTATCCGTTGGATCTTAGAGACCAGAAGTCCATATCCAATCACTGTGGAGAAGAGCATTTATATCGCATCGACAAAGTTCATACACAAGGGGTGGACCTTAGGTCTCAGACAGTTGTGTTGAGCAATTACCGCTTTATTGCATCAATGGAAACCTTCCGGAGTTCTCTGAACCTACCATTTAAACAGTGCAATCGTGATCTTGCGATTAATCATCAACCATCGGATCAAGAGTCAGGATTGGCGGTCATAATCTAATTGCTGATCGCAAATCTGAGGGGCCAAGATCAAAGGATGGAGGAATGCCGATAAGCGATGGTTGATACACTGATAGCCGACTAAGCACTGATTGGTGATCAGAGATCGGGCCGATCAGAGATCAGATGAACAACTCAATTGGAAACATTAGAGGAGTAGACCCAACATTTTATAGTTGGACTGTAATGTTTTTAAAGTTCGGTCAAAGGGTTTGGTGCGAAGTTCCTGTGTATTCCTGTGTGCATATTTGAATTTTCAAAAGGATGTGCTTCCCAGGTTCTTAAGGTATAAGAGCAGATAACACTTTCGATAATGAATTGGGCTCATAACCCATAGGTCCCAGGATCGATTTATTGTGACTGGAAGAAAAATTGGTGTACCCAAATTTCACACCCCATCATTTGGTATCAGAGCAGGGAAAATTTTCCTGCAAGAAGGAAGAAGGGAGAAGAGGTACAATTGATAAAGCTGGAGAGCTATGGTCTTACTATCTTGCACAGAATGATAGCTAGAGGTGAGAATATTGCAGCGAACCTAGAGCGACAAATTCTCAATAGGATGTTGAAAGACTAAAGCTCAGAGGAGAAAGATTGGTGAGGTATCGTTTAGCAGAGGAAGATTGTTACTGGAGAGGTTGGTTGTAGCTCACAGAATATCATGAAGGCAGTTCCACTAAGAAGTGGGTAGAATTACTAAGGGATAAGGAGAAGCATATGACCAGGAGGTCATAAATTTTTGTGCCTCGGGAGTCTGATGCAAGAGCATCTGAACCCCCCCCTTAATCAAAAGAGGAATACAAAGCGAAGAACGAGAGGATGTGGACCATCAGAGTAAAATAGCGGAAAATATGTTTAAAAAAGAGAGAATTAGATGGACTTAATTAAATGTAATTTTCCATGTATGCATGTAGTTGAGTGATTTAGGGGAGGAAATCAAGGAGTGGATGTGATCGGATCCTTCACAGTGATCCGATCAATGTTTCCTTATATATATATATGACGATGATGATGATGAACTTGCGTGTTCAATAGAAGAGGGAGAGTAACAGAGTAATACAGAGTGAGAGATAGAGTATTCAAAATGTAATCGATTGGGAGCTTGTTCTAAGGTTGAAACACCTTAGCATGTCATTTTCCTGTATAATACGAAAAGTGTGGCTTGTGTTGATTTTGTGCACCTGTGTGTATTTTATAAACCATCTAAATGTTCTAGTGTTTTAGCTTTCATCAACCATCGATCACTAGAGGATTGATGGTGATCCATCGATAAACGAATAAATGTGTTATATGACTATTGTATGGAGTGATAACAGTGTAAGTGTCAGAGTAAGGTAGGGGAAGCATGAGCGTAGTGTAAGTCCATCAATAGAATGGGAAGTGAAGAGTGATGTACATGATCCCTTAGATCTCAGAGACCAACGGTCCAGATCCAATCGATGTGGAGCAGAGCCTTTATATTGCATTGACAAATTTCATACACAAGGGGCGGACCTCAGGTCTTGGACAGTTGCAATGAGCGATTGTCACTTTATCACATTGGCAGAAACCTTCTGGAGTTCTTGAAACCGGCCCTTGAAACAGTGCGATCGCGATATTGCGATTAATTGTCAACTGTCAGATCGAGAGTCAGGATCGATAGTTGTGATCTAATCGTTGATCGAAAATCAAAGGGGGAAAGATCAAAGGATGGAGGAATACTGATAAGTGATGGACGATACACCAATAGATGACTAAGCACTGATCAGCAATCAAAGATCGAAGGAAGTGTGCTGTTGGAAATATTAGAGGAGTGGACCTGATGTTTTATAGTTGGGACTGTAATGTTTTTAAAGTCTGGTCAAAGGGTTTGGAATGGAGTTCCTGTGTATTCTTGTGTGCATCCATGAATTTTCGAAAGGATTTGTTGCCTGGATTTCTAAGGCATAAGAGTAGATATCACTTATGATAATGAATTGGGCTCATAACCCATAGGTCCCAGGATCGTTTTATTGTGACTGGAGGTGAAATAGGTGTACCCCAATTTCACACCCCATCAAAATGTATCTTCATAGTTGATGCCTTCTTGTTGAGAGAAACCCCTAGCCACAAATCTTTCCTTATAATTATCTATACTTCCATCTCCTGCATGTTTGATCTTATATATCCACTTGGAAGTTACCATAGATTTGTCTTTGGGCCTAGGCATGACCTCCCACACTCCATTCTTCATTATAGATTGATAATCTTCATTCATGGAATATTTCCAGTCCTAATGATTGACAACCTCTTCAAAATTGGATGGTTATGCTTTTATTATTTTTGTCATGTATGCAGGATACCCATAATATCTGTTGGGTTTCTTTCTTGATCTAAATTAGAATTTTGTTGCCCCACGACCTTTTGCATCAAGTAGTGTATATTTCAACCAATTAGGTCTTTTCCTTGTTTCAGAGATGACCACAGGTTGAATAGGTCCAATAGGATCTTCTTCTTCATTGCGTGATTCTTCTTCTTACTCGTCAACCTCTTCCTCAAATAATGGAATATTTTCATCATCAGAGTCTATGGGAATTTGGTTTGATTTCTTGAATGTTATTCTTTCATGAAATATGACATCTCAAATGACTTCTATGTGATGTCATTCTTTTACGTATATCCTATAGGCCTTAGATGAGTTACCATACCAAACAAATGTTCCCTTCATGCCTGATGGATCCAACTTCTTTCTTTTTTCCTTTGGCATATGGATATATACATAACACCCAAATATTTAGAGATGGTCTATAGATGGCTTCCTTCCCATGAACACTTCCTCCGTAGTTTTGTTGTCTAGGGAATTGTGGGGAATTTGATTCTAAATGTAAACAACTCTCTCGGTGGCTTCTTCCCATATAAAATTAGTTAGATCCTGATTGTGTAAGATTTATTTTACACTTTCTTCAATGGATCTTTTCCTTTTGATAAGGTCATCAATTGTTTGGGATGGCGAGTCACAGGCCTTGATGCACCGCTATCAATTAACCAAATGTTTTCATCTTGGAATGTACCAGAAAGAGTAGAGAAGAGACCTTCTACCTTTTCCTTGATTGATAACTTCTTTGAAGAAAATAAGAGACTCCATGCTTTCTTAATAGCTTCCTTGAGATGGCTAACTATCTTGGAACTCTTATTGATGAATTTATTCAGTATAGAGGAGATATTCATGATGCCCTTTACTAACGTTAGCTATGATACCATGTTGAGCATTTCATAGGGAAATGAATATGTTAATTCTCTTCAAATTGATAACTGTTTGGTTACCTTTTTCCTTATTATCTTTGTTCCTTATTATTATAGTGAGAAAAATGGAACAACTACCAAAACAAATAAGAACAGTGAGATAGTATATAGGGTACAAGAGAGGGCCAAAACCCCTCCTCTTGAGGGGAAAATCGTTAAATCTCTTCTATTCTTATAGATCCATCAATTTATGAATACCAAGACCTTATGACTTAGACCAATATCCTCCAAGATAAAGATCAATTGCTTGAGATGATGTGCAAACATTGTGATGTTGTCCTCAAAGATTATTCTAGGTTAATTAATCATGCGAGAGCATCTAAAATGTTTTATTGTTTTAAGTTTTTTGGATGACCAATGTTATGAATAGTTAAAGAGAGGTATTTAAAGCTTAATAATGGAGAAGTCAATGAAATGGTTGTCCGTTTTTCTCTAAACAGTTAATTGATTTTTAATTGAAATAATAACAAAGTTGAAAAGGTTTTAACTTGCTAAATATTAAAACTGAGTATTTAGTTCATTATAAGATAGAGTGTAGGTAACAATGTTTACCTACACAACAAAATGTATTTAATTATATGAAGATGTGTGTGACAATTTATAGATATAGACGTGTTTATAATAACACAAAATTTTATAAACTAATCTCTAATTATTGATTATAACTTCACAGGGGATTTAAGATGGACTGATATTCAGTTTAATCTTACCCAAGATTCTCCATTAAAACATAAATACATGAAGAATAACATAATGAAATGAAAACACAAGAAAGACTCACAAGGAGAAAACCTATTTGACACAAATCGAGAATCCTTTCATTAATTTGAAGCAAATTCCAGCTTGATTACAATTCTTCTTTGAAAAGCTCATCCAAGGGTTCAACCTATAATAACTCGAAGGAAGAGTTATTTATAAAAAATATTTTATTTTCTAGAAACATCCTTTAACAAAATATAAAAAATAGTACAAAATATAGGAATCCAAAAACTGATGAGCCGCTAGCACTATCTTCAAGGAAGTTGTTGATGATCTGGCCCCCAAAATGTGTTGCATCGCTGTCTGTCAGTTGATGATGAAAATTACTCAATGATTTCACACAAGTTATCCCATCTATCTTCACTTGGGATAGAAATATTAATTCACTTTTTTTAGACTTCATCCACCTTAGTATACTTTTTGATAGTAGGCTTACTGAAAAAGATATGTTTAATTTCATGCTTGATCATTAAATAAAAGTTCAAAGCCTCTAAGAAAGCCTTCCTTGTAAGATGGCCTTTGATACCTGAAAATTTAGCTTTATCAGTTGCAATTGTATAAAGATTTTGGAAATCTTCCTCCAAACTGATCAATCTGCCATTTGGTGCAACTAGTCCTGGAAGTCCCCTTTGGTTAAGAAAGTTGAACTTAAAAGGAAATCTATGGATAGTAGTTTTCAAAATCTGGCACTTCGACTCCAACTGAGTCATATGATTCTTCTTTTGCAAAACTTTATTAATCTCTAAAACAGTTTATGTTGTATTTGCTATCTGAATCTCTTCTAATTCTGCTCTGGTTTTTGAATTCAACACTTTAATAATATTTATGGCTTCCTATGGTTTTTTTTTAAGTTCTTCTCTAACCTCTTCAATAGTTGTCTGGAAACTAGTGATAAGCCCTTCCTATTCAAAAATAATTTGTATGGAAGACCAAACTTTAGGTATAGCTTGAATTATATCCGCCCAAATGTTTTCCTTCACTTGGGCCAAGGTTGTTGATGATCTGGCCCCCAAAATGTGTTGCATCGCTGTCTGTCAGTTGATGATGAAAATTACTCAATGATTTCACACAAGTTATCCCATCTATCTTCACTTGGGATAGAAATATTAATTCACTTTTTTTAGACTTCATCCACCTTAGTATACTTTTTGATAGTAGGCTTACTGAAAAAGATATGTTTAATTTCATGCTTGATCATTAAATAAAAGTTCAAAGCCTCTAAGAAAGCCTTCCTTGTAAGATGGCCTTTGATACCTGAAAATTTAGCTTTATCAGTTGCAATTGTATAAAGATTTTGGAAATCTTCCTCCAAACTGATCAATCTGCCATTTGGTGCAACTAGTCCTGGAAGTCCCCTTTGGTTAAGAAAGTTGAACTTAAAAGGAAATCTATGGATAGTAGTTTTCAAAATCTGGCACTTCGACTCCAACTGAGTCATATGATTCTTCTTTTGCAAAACTTTATTAATCTCTAAAACAGTTTATGTTGTATTTGCTATCTGAATCTCTTCTAATTCTGCTCTGGTTTTTGAATTCAACACTTTAATAATATTTATGGCTTCCTATGGTTTTTTTTTAAGTTCTTCTCTAACCTCTTCAATAGTTGTCTGGAAACTAGTGATAAGCCCTTCCTATTCAAAAATAATTTGTATGGAAGACCAAACTTTAGGTATAGCTTGAATTATATCCGCCCAAATGTTTTCCTTCACTTGGGCCAAGGTCTGAGCCATTACTAACTCATTTTCCAACTCTTCAATCTTCCTCATCAGTCTATGGGTCTTTTGTATGTCTTCTACATAAAGAGTATCATTCTTTATTTTCGGTGTCTCAAGATTTTTTAATTTCTTTTGAAGTTTTTCATTTTCCTATCTTTGAAGAGACAACTCATGTATGAATTTATTTAGATCACCCATTGTTGATGTATAATATCCTATTGCTGATGTTGATTCCTGTATTGTCCCTGCCACTGTGATGGGTATAGCTGTGATTGGAGCTATGGACACTTGTGTATACCCTTCCTTTTCCTTGAGAAAGGATTTTATCTTCTCCTCCATCTTCTTTATTTGTATATCCTTCTCAATGATTAGTTTGAGAATTTATTCTTTATATTGCTTAGTTTCTCCAATTTCATTGGTTTGAGGATCCTCTATAGAAGGTAATTGGAGCTGCTTTGTTAGTGCTGTGATTTTTTCATTCTTGTTCTTGATGATATCCTCTGCATCTTTAACATCAATAGGATCATATCCAGTCTTGATCACTAAATCTTCTAATGATTTGACCCTATTATCCTTTGCCAAGGAGGATATCTTCTCTATATTCAACTATGATTTCACATTTGAAAGAGTTGTTCTCAACTTTGATAGTGTCATGGTAGTGTTAGTCATGGTGGAGGAAAGAATCTCCCCAAACTGTCTATGCATGTCCATTTGGTTGATAGGATGTATTTTATTTTCATTAAAAGAAAATATGGTTTTCTTATAGTCTGAAGAAGCCTTTGGAAAAGGAACTTGGGTCTGTAAGAATGTCATTTGCATCCTTCCCTTTTCACTGTGAAGTGCTATCAACAATATAGGCTGTGAAATAGATGGCTACTTCCAAAATTGAGCATAGACATTAGCCTTCAGAGATTCATTCTTTTGCTTGATTTCTAGAAAATTAGGTAAAATGTTTGTTTCCTCTTGTTCACTTACTCTTGTCGATTGTGTAATTTCCAATAGATTCTGTGAAACTGAAGAGGAAGATGGAGTGTTAAGGAAATTTTCCTCTAATCCTGTAAAAACTTGTGAATCATCCAGTTCGATAATTGTTGGCTCCTTTTTACCTTGAAGAGTGGTAGCTTTAGGATTAGTCTTTTGTTTCTTTTGATAACTAAAAATTTATTTTTCACACTTTGCTGAAGATGATGATTCTTCTCTCCACCTCTTTTCGTGCTTTCATTAAGAAGTGGGAGTCTAGAGGGTAGAAGTAGGTATAATTTTCTATTCTTCTTCCTAAAGTGTGTTCTCCTCCCACTGTTCTTGATTCTTGTATTTCTCAATCTTTGATCTTGGAGTGTGATTATAAGGTGTGGTTTTAAGTTCCACCCTTAAATTAGAGATTATGTTGAATGGGTCATAAGACCAGGTAAAACTTGGTTGAAATCCCATCTGCTTGAGAATTGAATCTGCTTCAATTCCTATTGTTCTAGTATTACAAATAAAATGCCCCACTTGGGACTTGATCTTAAACTGAGACTTCCTCTTACCTGAAACAAAATGAAGCTCATCCATGTTAATCATTTGCCTTATATATTCCAGAGAGAAAATTCTCATTGGAACATATTTAGGCAACTTGTATGGAGCTAACTCACAATGATATACCCTACTTTCTATGTAATTCTTGTAAAGATACTAGTATCCAGTCTTAGCTTGGTCATTCAGGTGCATGATCCATTTTATCTCGAAAATGATGCTTGGTTCACTGTGGCTATTAAGAAGCTGTGCAACTGGATGAATAAAACAATCAACAAAATCTAAAAATTTAAACTAAGTTGAGTTTCTTCTTACCAATGAGGTCCACTGTATAACTGATTGATTGATTTGTTGGTCATCTTGCTTGTATAGTGTTATTAGTAGCATGTATCCTTGTTCAAAAAGGAACATATGGACTAGTATAGAAGAGTATTTGAATATACCCTCAGTAGTGATCTTCATTAACTGTTCATGCATATTTTTAGCCAAAAAATGACTGTAATTATACATGAATGTTGGTTTGTGCTCTTTGGAGAAGATGGACAAATAACCTAGAATAGATTCATCTACCCATTGGTCTGTCTGTTACAGTAACAAGCAAGAAACTAGGGGGATGATTTGTTTAGCTCGCTTTGGGGACATTGAGGCTAGATATGGAGGATTATTTTTGCGAATTTCAACATCTTCTGGAAGAAAGTTCTCAAAAATTTGAGTTATCTGGGGAAATGTAAGTCTATGGTATGAATCCATGAGGACAATAGTAAATAAATGACTAAGGGAGTCATTCTTAGCAATGAGACACATTTTGTTTATGGTTTCAGGTGTGATAGACATCAGAATGTGTTATGAAACCAACTCAAGAAAAGGTAGAAAAGATAGATCAACGCCTTAGAATCCAACCTTTTCGAGGGGGCAACCTCCTTTACATTACATAAATGAACAATTCTTGGATGATTCAAATGAAAAAACTTCCTTTCTATATATAGGAGTCTAAGGAGTCACATATAACCCATCCAACCTAACAAAAATAATATAAAGCCACAAAAATAATAATAGATGAATTTTGTGGGGCACAGTAATAACAATATGGGGATAATAGGGGCACAACAATATTAATAAGGGATGCAACTACAATAGTAATGGGGTAATCACTAGTATTATAGGGACCCAACATGCCCCTCTCCTTAAAAAAAAGTGTTGTCCTTAACACTTGACTAGTTCTGGATGCTTCTGTATAAAATTCTCATCCTCCCATGTGGAATCTTCAGCGGATAAGTTCTTCCACTTGATAAGATACCCTGAAATTGGTCGATTTCGTAGTTGTCGAGTTCTTATTTCTGTGACTGCTTCCGGTTCCAATATAAATTTTCCTTCCTCGTCAAGTTCTGGAAATATTGTTTGAACTGGGAGCTTGTCACCTATAACCTTCTTTAAACATGAAACATGGAAAACTGGGTGCAATTGTGAAGCTGCAAGAAGCTCCAATTTGTATGCCATAGTACCAATCTTTTGCAACACCTTGTACGGACCATAATACTTTGGTGATAATTTATTATCCTTCTTAGCTTGCTTGAGGGACATTTTCTTATATGGTTGTAGCCGTAGGAATACCCAATCACCTACATCAAAACTTCTTTCGCTGCGATGTTGATCTGCTTGTTGTTTCATTTTATTCTGTGCCAACACGAGGTTATCCTTTAATAGTTGGAGGACTTGTTGTTGATGTTCGATGTGATGTTCCACTGCTTGAACTTGGAATTTTCTCTTAAATATGATGTGATGTATGGTGGCTGATATCCATAAAGTGCCATAAATGGGGTCATTTTTGTTGCTGTATGGAAGGAAGTGTTATACCACCATTTAGCCAGAGGAAACCATTTTACCATTATGTTTGTTTATCAGATACAAAGCAACGAAGATATCCTTCAAAACATTTGTTTACTATCTCAGTTTGCCCATCAGATTGAGGATGATAAGATGAGCTATGAGCTAACTGAGTACCAAGACAAGAAAATAATTCTGTCCAAAAATTTCCAGTGAAAATGGGATCTCTGTCACTTACAATAATCTTTGGGTTTCCATGTAGCTTTTGAATTGTTTCCATAAATGCAGTAGAAACAATACTAGCTTTAAATGGATGTGATAATGCACAAAAGTGTGCATACTTGGTAAGTCTATCAACTACCACCATGATGACACTCTTTCCCTCAGACTTGGGTAAACTTGTGATAAAATCCATTGAAACCTCCTCCCAACGTTGGCTAGGAATGGATAAAGGTTGTAATAGACCCAGTGTCTTAATTGTTTCAACTTTATTTTGTTGGTAAACCAAACATTCTGCCACAAATTTTTGAATATTCGATTTAAGGCCATCCCAAAAAAATTCCTTCTTAACCCTGTGGTAAGTTTTTAAAAATCCTGAGTGCCCTCCTAAGGGAGAAGTGTGCAATTCCATAAGAATCTTTTGTTTTAGTTGGAAATTCTTACAGAGGTATAAGCGATCTTTGTACGATAAAGAATAATTTTGCCAGCTAAATGTATCAGACGTATTGGAATCTTGTTGTAACTTTTGAATAAGTTCCCACACTTCTTTGTCATTCTTCCATTCCTCTCTTGCTTTGTTTATCCAATTTGGTTGGATAATAGAAATGGTGCACAACAATGCTTCCACATCCTCATCCTTTCTTGAGAGTGCATCTGCCACCACATTTTGCTTCCCTTTTTTGTAGATGATTTCAAAGTCATAACCCAACATATTTGTGACCCACTTTTGTTTCTCTTCAGAGGATAATCTTTGTTCTAAAAAGTATTTAAGGCTATCATGATCTGTTTTTACCTTGAAGTGTCTTCCCATTAGGTAGGGTCGTCATTTCTTAAGTGCATGGAGTATTGCCAACATTTCCTTCTCATAAATAGCTTTGTGTAAAAACTTTCCCTTGATTGGATGACTTTCAAAATCAATAGGTCTTTCATCTTACATTAAAACAACACCAATTCCATTTCCTGAAGCATCACATTCCACAATAAAGGTTTTTGTGAAGTCCAGTATAGCTAAGACCGGTGCTTGGCACATTGCCTCTTTAAGATGTTCAAAGGCCTTTGTTACTTCTAGAGTCCATGAAAATGCATCTTTCTTCAATAATGTTGTTAGAGGTGCTGCTATTCTCCCATAATCCTTAACAAACTTGCGATAATACCCTGTCAACCCAAGAAATCCTCGCAGATGCTTTATGGATGTGGGGATTTTCCATTCCTTAATGGATTTAATTTTGCTAGGGTCTACCTTAACTCCTTCATGAGATACAATATGACCTAGATATTCCACCTCTTGTACTCCAAAGAAACATTTGGATCTTTTTGCATATAATTGTTTCTCCTCCAATAGTTGTAGTTCCCTATCAACATGTTCAACATGATCCTTCAAAGACTTTTTGTAGATTAGTATTTCATCAAAAAATACTAACACAAATTTTCTAAGGAATGATTTGAAAATGGAATTCATCAAACCTTGAAATGTTGAAGGTGCATTGGTAAGTCCAAAAGGCATGACCAAAAATTCATAATGACCCTGATGAGTTCTAAATGCCGTTTTCAGAATGTCTTCAGTCTTCATTCTGATTTGATGATATCCTGAAGGAAGATCCAACTTGATGAAGTAAATTGATCCATGCAATTGATCGAGTAATTCATCAATGACGGGAATGGGAAACTTATCTTTAATAGTGAGCTTGTTGAGCTCCCTATAATCTCGACACATGCACCATGATCCATCCTTCTTGTGCACTAATACTACTGGAGTAGAGAAGTAACTTTGACTCGGTTGAATTATACCACCCTCTAGCATTTTTGCAACCATTCGTTCAATTTCACTCTTTTGGGCATAGGGATATCTGTACGGCCTGATGTTTGGAGGAACACTTCCTGGAATTAGATGAATAACATGATCATGATCACGAATAGGTGGGAGACCTTTGGGAGTCTCAAATACCTTGGAATTATTGTCCAAGACTTTTTGGAGATCTAGAGAAATAGATGATTGCAATGTGGAAACATCTAGCGAACATAATTGTGCAATTACACCCCTTTGTTCCCTTTTTAGAAGCTTTGTCATACCGTTAGATCTCATTATCTTTCTCAATTTCCCTGCAATACCCCTTAATTCAACTTCCTTTCCTTCCATATAAAATTTCATGAAAAGTTCTTGAAAATTAAAAGCTATTGTACCCAAGGATTGTAGCCATTGGACTCCTAGTACAACATCAGCACCTCCCATTGGAATGGAAAGCATTGGGCTAGTCAATACATATTCTCCCATTGATAGCTTGATATTATGGCACTTTCCAGAGAAATTTATTGTTCCTCCATTTGCAAGCATCACTTGACACTCTGGTGCTGGATATAAGAAGCAATTCAATTCTTTTGCTACCATACAATGAATAAAATTGTGGGTACTTCCTAAATCAATCAACACTATTACCTTTTTCTTCTTGATTTGTCCTTCTATCTTGATGGTTTGAGGAGTGGTAATTCCTAACAATGCATTACAAGATATGGTCAGATTCATTTCTTCTTTATCTAGGCTTTGTTCCTGGAGTATATCCTCTTCTTTTGACCTTTCTTGCTCCTTTTCTTCTTCCTCTTCTCAATCTATGTAGAATAATTTCTTCTCAGCACACTTATGACCTTTAGTGTATTTGTTATCACAATTGTAACAAATCCCTTTTGCTCTTTTTTTTTCCAATTGTTTTGGTGTCAACCTTATAGGTTGTGGAAGACTAGGGGCAACAACACTTCCATCTTTATAGTTGTGAGTGGTATGCTTCCTGGTTGCCATAATTTTGCTTTCCATTCTTCTTGCTAACCTGAATGCCTTCTCTAATGAATTAGGTTCCCAAAGGCGAACATCATGTTGGATATTATCCTTTAAAGTCCCTATGAACACATCAATCCTATGCTCCTCTGGAATATTTTTTACCCTTATGTTCAATTTTTGGAACTCCTCAATGTGCTCCATTATTGAATCCTTTTGTTTGAGACTTATCAATTGGCTAAAAAAAGTGTTTCTTTTTGTATCCTCATAATGTGCTGTCAATTCTTCCGTAAAAATTGCCCAAGTGATAATTTTTTTACGAGAGAAAAGCCATTGATACCATACAAATTGATTTGGTTCCAAATATAAGGTTGCAATATGTACCTTTTGTGTATTTTGCACATTATTGAGATCAAAAAATTGCTCCATCTGTAATATCCATGTTGCGGGATCATTGCCATCAAACTTCCTCATATCGATTTTTGGAATATGGCGGGTCTTTGATCCCACGTTAGATTCTAAGAAATCATGATTAACATTTATTTTGTTCACATCATGAGTTTCCTTTACTACCTTTTCACCATTAGTAAGTATTTCTTGTAGAAATTTTTTCAAATCTGTCTTCAAATCTTCCATGTCTGTCTTCAAATATGTCTTCAAGTCTGCCATGTCTCTCTTCAAATCTATCTTCAAATATATCTTCAAATCGTCCATATTAGCTTCCATGCTCTTTATCTTAGATTCCACGCCATTTATCTTAGCTTCTATTAGCTTTTATGAGAGTGACATTTGTTGCACCTATTCTTGTAATTTTGATATATCATGTAACATTTCTTCCTCTTCTTCATGAGTCATGCTAGAGCTTTCAGGTTGCTTACTAGGTGTTTTAATTTTATTTCCTCGGGGCATTAGTTACCAATAATAATGCTCTACTATCCCCTTTGAAATCTTTTAAAATAAATTTTCAAACCAAGCTTAAGAAAAAATTTAAAAAAATCTACACACCTTTTTTGACTTTGTAGTAGCTCGATATTGCCTCTGATGTATATCTATAGTTTCTGATCATCTAGTTATGAATTTATGACCTACAGTAGCCCTCTATGTCCCCTTTCCAATGCCACCAGTCTGACCCAAATTGGATTCTCCAAGGAAGATTTATGCCAAATCTCCCATAGTGACTTGATTATAGATAGTTCAGTAGAGTGAAATTGTATGACGTTCCACGAGTCACTGTTTCAACCTTTGGCTCTGAAAAATATCCACAAGAAACTAAATTCCATCCTCTTTCTATAACTTCTGACGAAATTTCAATCTGATGCTCAGAGAGAATGTTAGGATGATTTACCCCAGGTCACCTGTTTGGAATGTAATTTAGGAGTCTGCAAAAAGACCAACTTCCTCAGATCATATCTTTGCAAATATAGTCCAAAAAACTGTAAAATTCGGACCCAAGGTTCAGCGTGATGTCTTCTCAAATGGGTTTTTGTTTTTGCTTCTGAAACATCACAGAAAAAATTATATAGCGAAAATGCCACGATGAACTATTTGGAGCAGCAAAACCCTAGAATCCAAAGCTCTGATACCAAATGTTATGAAACCAACTCAAGAAAAGATAGAAAAGATAGATCAACGCCTTAGAATTTAGCCTCTTCGAAGGGGAAACCTCCTTTACATTACATAAATGAACAATTCTTGGATGATTCAAATGACAAAACCTCTTTTCAATATGTAGGAGTCTAAGGAGTCACAATATAACCCAGCTGATCTAACAATAATAATATAAAGCCACAAAAATAACAATAGAGGGATTCTATGTGGCACAGTAATAACAATATGGGGATAATAGGGGCACAACAATATTAATAAGGGATGCAACTACAATAGTAATGGGGTAATCACTAGTATTATAGGGACCCAACAGAATGTCTCCATTCTAAGCTACAATTGTTTTTTGAAGGGTGTTATACCAATCCTGACACCACATAACTAAATCAGGGAATGAATGAGTTTGAGGGAACATGTACATGGGCAACAAGGATTCCCATAGATTAATTTCATCCTCTAAATCCTAGTAAGTTTTTTTAGCCAAAGATGCAGTTCAAACATATCGAATTCACACTCTGTATTAGTGATGTTAAAAAACTGGTTTGTTAAAGGTATATAGTCAAGCTCTGGGGTATCACAGGTTTTCATATTTTCCTAAATAGGGTTCTTGATACCAAAGGCTTAGTCCTTTCTTTTGGGTGCTATATTCTAAATAAAGGGAAATAAATAGTAATTGAATGCTAACAGGATGGATACCTGAATAGAGAGTAGTCTCTGTGAATAGTGGTGTCTAGTATCTTCTTGAAAAGGCAAGCGGAGTCTATAACATAAATTAACTGGAGCTAGGCTTAAAAACCTGTAATTCAGACAATTGTGATGAAATCAGGGAAATTGTGCAAAAGGGATGGAGGCTTTATTTAAAAGAGTGAAGTGGATTACTGTTAAGATCAAACCATTATCAATGGGACTGGTGTGCATTGATAGAGAACAAGAGGTTGGTAATGGATAGGAAGAACAAGTATGAGTGTAATGAGCATGTAGGAATGAGTACGAACATGTGGGAGATACTGGTAGCAGAAGGAGATCACGGGAAGTGGCGATGACCATTGGAAAATGATGTAGTGATGCGATGAGATGACCATATTATAGAGGAGGGGGGTTAGTGGTAAGTGGTATTGAGTGGGGGGTCTAAAGTTATGAGGAGACGACACGTTGCAAGGGGCTCACCGAAAAGAATACCACTTTTAGGACCCCCCCCCCCAGCCGTTAACACGGAATGTTGGAAGGGGGTGTGAGATGGCTTCCCCGTCATTGACCTGGGTGGGGAGGAGGATCACAGTCGAAAATAATCCACTTGATATCATTATGTGACAAAATAAATTTTGTCACTTTATGAATTGAACAAAATATTTCTTAACTCTATTACACCAAATTAATCACCCCTTAAAGGTAATCAACTGCTAATCAAAGAAAAATTAACCTACGATTTGGCACATTTAAACAAGCAGCCATTTTATTTCCCTAATTCTATTTTAACCCTACTCTAGTACATAATTTGGCCACGTTTTGAGCATATTGGGCCATTTTTTCATCCTATTCTATCCTATCTAATCATGTTCCACCAATATTAAATAATTTAGTGAACTTATTCACTAATCTAGAGAGAAACATTAAATGATTTAATCATGGTTAAACTATATGATTCAAACCATAATATTAGGTTTTCGCATTTTAAACAAGATGCACACAAAACCCTAGTTTATTTCTAATGCAAATATTATTATTTTCTAGTGGTATTTAAATTTGCTACCTTATAAAATTGTTCTTCTTTTCATGGGGTTTCCTTTCATCACTTTTTATTGCATTTTCATTTTTTATTCTATTTTTTATACCCTCTTTTATAAACAAAAACTAACTTTTCAAAACCAAATATGTTAGAACATTGGCTCTAACTGGGGATTGCTTCCTCCTGCAAGATGCAGAGAACTTGCAGATCCATGTGTCTTCTCCTCAGGCTAATGGGGTCTATTTTGAAAGTAATTACACATTGCATGCAAAATAAAACACTCTGGTGATGTACAAATGATGAATGAATGAATGAATCTCAATATTGGATATAATTCTTCAAACATTTCCCATTGACAAGCAATGATGCATACTGTCCTTCCAAGTTCTCCAAGATAAAAGTATTGTTGCATTTAACCTCTGCAATGCTAAAAGGTCCAAAACAGAGGTTATCAAACTTTCCATGTTTTCATTTATCTTCTCTCCCAGCATCCCATCTTAATACTAAATCTCCTTCTTTAAAATCCCTTTCTCTAGCCTTCCTATCATACAAACTTTTCATTTTGTTTTGATATTTTTGAAGCTTATAATGAACTTCATCTCTGTTTTCATTAAGTTCTATAAACTGATTTATTCTTCTGGAAAAATCATTAGGTTCTTCATTTTCTTCTTGTAGAAACCTCATGACAGGAAATGCTAGATGTGTAGGAAAAATGGCTTCATTACCATAAACAAGTCGAAAAGGAGATTTACTCGTTGATCTCTTTGAAGATATCATGTTTACCCAAACTGCATATATTAGATCGATGTCCCAACTCCTTTTGTGGTCCTCCAATGCTTTCTTAATGAATTTAACTATAATTTTGTTTGAGGTAGAATGATGCAACAAAATTTGGTATTTTTGACGAAATTCTATCATCTTGACACTGCTGAATTTTACTACATTGTCTGTAACTATCTATTTGGGGCATCCAAACCTAGATAGTATATTCTCTTTAATAAATTTAATAACTACAGTGTCAGTTTCATTTCTAATTGGAATTGCCTCTACCCATTTGGTAAAGTAATATGTGGCAATCAATATCCATTTGTGTTTGCTACTTGATGGTGGATGAATTTCCCCAATGAAATCCAATCCCCACTATAGGAAAGGTACTTGAACTAGAGGAAGTATTGCTAATCCCTATTTTGCAGCAGATAATTGGCATTGGGTATAGCTTCTAACCTTTGCTCCTACTTGTGCAAACAATTTGGGCCAATAAAATCCTTCTCTATATTGTAGCCCTCCAAGCATAATGTTCTGTATGGAATTGATCAATGATTCCATTCGTCTCACTTTGTATCAAGCAAAGCAAAAGGATTTTGAGTGGATCCTTCTAATACAAATTTTCATTAATAATACAATATTTTATGTCCTTCAACCTCAGCGTTTTACATTGATTCTTCGTAAATTCAGATGGACACTGAAAATCCCTATGAAAATGAACAATAGCAGTGTACCATTCAGATAACAAAAAATTCTCCTCAATGTGAATCAGAGTTGATTGGATTGAAGAAGAAGGTTATTGTGAATTCTTCTTTGATGAAACTTGAGAATGTTCTTGTGCATTATTCTCTGTTGGAGATTGATAAGGTTCTTTTGGATTCTTCTCAATTGGAATTTCAAAAATAGAATTAATTCCCAAGACTTTATAATTTGACTCTGCTAAGAGTCTAGCCAAGCCTTGACCTTTACTAAATTTTTAGTTTTGATAATAATATAAAACTCTAATATCTTGGTAATCCATCTCCCTCTCCTTCCATTAGCATCAGGTTGTGTTAACAAAACTTTAACATTACTATTGGGGACATAGGAAATCATGGAAGAGTGAAGGACATCGACTCTAAAATATTTCATAGCTTGGACTAAGGAATAGGCCTGTTTTTCAATGATATCATATTTAAGTTCAACATCCCTCATGGATTTATTGAAGAAAGCAATAGGTTGGTCATTTGCATCCTCATTCTTTTGTAAAAGAAAAATAACTAAGGTAGTTTCAGAGGCAAAAGAGAAGACACTAAATGGTCCAAAGTAGTTTGGAGTGGCCAATAAGCGAGCTTCTGAAATGGCCTTTTTAATTTGATAAAAAAAATATCTTGTTGGAATGGTCCATTTAACTTCATGATTCTTCCTTAACATATCAGTAATATCCTTAACTATTTCAACATAATTAGGTAAAAACCTTCTTAAAAAAATTATTTCCCCCAAAAAATCCTGAATTTCCTTATTATTCTTTGGTAATGAAAGTGCTTGTATACCTGAAACTATTTTAGGATCGATGATTACTCCTTCCTTAGAAATAATATGGCCAAGTAATTTTCCTTCTTTTAGTGCAATCAAGGACTTTTTGGGATTAAGAGAAATCCAAAACTTCCTACACCTATCAAAATATTTCCTCAAGTGATTTAAATGCTTTTGATCCGAATTAGAGAAAATAGTCAAATCATCCAGATAAATGACAAAAAAATTGTTTGTCTTACCCAAAAATGCTAGATTAATAGCTCTTTGAAAGGTAACTCCAGTGTCAGTTAATCCTAAAGGCATCCTTGCATACATAAATGTACCCAAAGGAGTTGTGAATGTTGTCTTTTCTCTACCTTCTGGGATTACCATGATCTAATTATTTCCAGAAAAACCATCTAACATAGAAATTCTATTAGAACCTAAATATTTTTGAAGGAATTGATCCATCTTGGGTAATGGATAGTTATCTTTCAAAGATGATTTATTCAAGTTCCTACAATCCACACACAATCTAAATTCACAATTTTTCTTTCTTACTGGAACTAAATTATCTACCCAATCAGAATATGTCAATGGAACTATGATGTTGACATCAAGTAAATTTTTAAATTCTTTTTTAATGGTAGGAAGAAGGACAGGGTTAATTCTCCTTAACATTTGTTAAAAGGTTTAGCTTTTGGTTTTAAAGGGATGGTATGCTCAATGAGAGATGTATTATATGTCTTCAAATCACTATAAGACCAAGAAAAAACATCTATATGAGCTTTAAGGAGAGCTAAATATTTATCTTTCACTTCGATTGGCATACAAAGATTTTAATATTTTTGATTTCTTCAGAAGTTCCAATATTACATTCTTCTATATCTTCTTTTGGTGAATTTGATAATGGATTTTTAGGGACATCATTTTGGCCAAACACATTTTAAAGAGGGACCAACCCATTAGGAATTAAATTTTTGGATAACTGAATGATACTGTGATGACCAATTTTTGAGTCAAATTGAGAAGTTTGACTTTCCTTATTTGATTCATTGTTGTCGAGTTGTTCTTCTTCAATTTACAAATTCATCAATTACTTGCAAACATGATCTCAATTACTCATCATCATAAAATATTTTCTAGTGCTTAAGATTATTAGGAATTGATGGTCTATACTTAACTTGAATTTGATATTAAACAAGAGTTTGATCAAGAATTTTAAAAGAACTAGCTGAAACAGCTAAAGAATCTGCATGAATATTTCCATCCCTAGGAATAGTAGTGATGTTAAATTCTTGAAAGAAAGTATCCACTGAATCCAACACCTCACTCCTATAATATATAAGTCTAGAATGCTTGGTTTGACAAATATTCCTTGTTTGACAATGAGTTCTAATTCAATGAATACACTTAAATTATGCACTTTAATAATTTTGGCTAATTCCAATCCTATCAGGAAGGCTCCATAATACACTACACTATTCATCACATCAAACTCAAGTTTATAGCATTGAGTAATATTCTCTTTGTCTCGTGAAATTAGTATAATACTCGCTCCAACTCCTTCCTTTGAGCAAGAACCATCAAAGTATAATCTCCAAATATCAGTTTTAGTGGTCTTTGGCTTCTCTGTAATGTTTTCAATGCTAAGATGAATGATTTGTAAACTATTTGATGATAATTCAAACATCCAAAGTCTTGATCTACTACATAAATGGGATGATTTCTCGCTTGATTATATTTGCAAAAAATATTCATGAACCTTTCTTCTTTGTATAATCTGAGATGCTCACGCCAATATATAGGAATAATAGCATAAGACATGTCCACTTTAAGACTTCCTCATAATTTGGCACAAGAAGATCTTGATAATAACATGCCAAATTTGGAAGGGATATCAATGACTACAATATCTAAAACCATACTCTTAACGGGGATTTAAGCTAAAGTGACCACTAGATCCTTTATAAGTCCAAGACAAGGTAATTTCTTGAAGTCAGAAGTGTATAGATCATGATAAGTTCCAGTAACCTCTAATTGAAGTTGGTCCATGATTACCTTTCGCATCAGATTATGGGAGGCTCAATAATCTAACATGGAGTTATATAATAAGAAGTCATGAACCTTTAGAGTCACATAGAATGGTGGTACATTTTCATCAATCATAATTGAGCTAGGACCAAAGACTATGGAAGGTTTTTCATCTTGTAAACTTATTACATCTCCTTCAGCATCAACAATGGATGAAAAACTCCTTTGAGAAACTTGCTATTTATATCCTCTATTTTTTGAAAGTTTGGATAAGGGAATGGTTATTTTGATTCTTTCTAATTCATTTTCAACATTGAAAGTTGTTAAAGCAGTTTGATCAATTGAAGTGGTTTCATTTGACTCGTTCAATGGTTGGATTGTTGTTGTTTGAGATTCAATAGATTTGATTTGTGGTTCATTTACAATAAGATTTTTTGGAGGTCTCTTAGGCCCTTACCTAGGTCTTAAGTCATATCTCCTATTCAGTTCTTCAATCAAAAATTACGAAAAGGCTTGATCCTTCGAAACTTGTGAGTCTTCTTGATCTTGTTGAGAAGGCTAATTTAAAGGAGCAAAGACAATAACATTTTGTACAGATGAATGATCAAGATTATTTATATCCTCAATAATCAATGGGCTAGTGTCTTCAGGTTGTTGATCATCAATCATCAATGCAGGTTGAATTTGTTGATCAGTATTTGGTCTTTGTAAGATTTGGGTTTGGGGAGCTCTCTTGAATTGAGTTTTAGGTCTAGCAACATTTTTTTGAATTGTTCTAAGATGAGTTTCTACTTTTGAAATTCTATTTGAAAGGTTGCTAAGTAATGAAGTAATTTAATCTATCCTTTGATCTCCATTTTTAGTTTTTGAGGAAGAACCTTGTTCCTTTGATTTAATCTTCCTCTTAGCTTCTTCTACCTTAGCATTAATTTTAGCTGATGATGACCTATTGGCTTCAACTTCTATAACATTTATTTGCATGTCTTCTAGGGAATGAGATGTCCTTTCCCTTAGCATAAATGAAGAAGCCATCTTCAAATGCTTTAGAAAATATAACTTTGGTTGTTGCTACTGGTCGTTTACAGTCATGTGGCATCTTATGATATAGTTTATTGAATCATTTTATGAAATCTGTGATTGGCTCCCGATGGATTCTTTTCAGTTCTTGAAATCCTATAAGATAGTAATCACGATCCTTATTAAACCCCCATTGATTCTTAAATGTGGTAGTTAATTCATTCCAAGATTGAATAGAATCAACTCTTAATTGTTTAAACCAAATCCTAAAATTCCCTTCCAATGATTAAACAAACATTCTCATATATACATCTTCATGTTCTATGTTAATGTTATCAACAAAATCTAAGAAGGAAGCTAAATGATCTTCAACAAACAAACCAGTTCCTCCATTAAACCTTGGTAGGTGTTTTAAATACCCATTAGTAAAATTATTGAGTATATTAGGAAGTTGTAAAGAAACATACTTAGGTTGAATCATAGGTTGAAAAGCAGCAATATTTGAAGATGAAGATGAATCAGTAGAGGATGTGGTAGATGATGAGGTAGAGAATAATGAAGTTGTAGGTGAAGATAGAGGTGTAAAAGTACGAGGAGGAGGAAAAGATGGTGGAGGATCTCTAAAAGTTTTAAAATGTGTTTTGATAGTGAACTTCTGAACTTCTATTTAAACTTCTTATTTATTTTCAAACAAAGGATTTCAATATATAGAAAATGTTTCCTTAGGTTGAGTAGAAGTGGATGGAAATGTATAATGAGTGGGGGAGATAAAATCAGTAGGTTTTAACTCAGGTAAATGTACATCCAATTCTTCTTCTAACTTGGGTGAATCTGAAAATATTTCATGAATTTTATATGATTCCAATGAATGGACTAAAAGATATGATTGCAGATCGACTCCTTTGGATAGTAGTTCTAAAACCCTAGGTGTCAAGTCAACTAAATCTAATGGAGATGGTACAAACCTAAAGATAACAGAAGCTGAAATATCTTTAGGTTGTAAGGGTACAAAAGAAGAGGTAGAAGCCTCAAGTCTCCTTCCCAAAGAGGATTCTCTTACTAATCTCTCTAGATCATATAATGAAGAGACAATTTTAGAGTCAGAATGAGACCCGATATGTCTTGAAGGAACCAGCTTGGGTTTGTGAAGTTTCCATGTGAAAGATTTTAAGCTACTATTCCTTTATTCACCTTAAAGTAAAAGATTTATTGTTGTCCCATGGAAAAATAGTTAGATTTTTGTTCCTTGGAAATGATGCCAATATGATGATGTCCTCTAAGATAATTCTAGGTTAATTAATCAAGCCATACCTTCTAAAATGTTTTTTTGTTTAAGGTTTTTGGATGACCAATGTTATGAACAATTAAAGGCAGGTGTTTAAAATTTAATAATGCTGAAGTTAATGAAAGGGCTATTTGTTTGTCTCTAAACAATTAATTGATTTTTGATTGAACGAATAGAAGAGTTGAAAAGGTTATAACTTACTAAATATTCAAACTGAGTATTTAGGTAATTATAACACGAGTGAAGGTAAACAATATTTACCTTCTCAACAAAATGTATTTAATTCTATGAAGATGGGTGTGACAACTTATAGATATTGAGGAGTTTATAGTAACAAACAATTTTATAAACTAATATCTAATTATTGATTATAACTTCACAGGGGAATTAAGATAGATTGATATTCAGTTTAATCTTACCCAAGATTCTCCACTAAAACTTAAATACATGAATAATAAAATAATGAAATGAAAACATGAGAAAGAATCACAAGGAGACAAACTATTTGACACGAATCCAGAATCCTTTCATTAATTTGAAGCAAATTCTAGCTTGATTACAATTCTTCTTTGAAAATATCATCCAAGGGTTCAACCTATAATAACTCAAAGGAAGAGTTATATATACAAAATATTTGATTTTCTAGAAACATCCTTTAACAAAATATAAAAAATAGTATGAAAATATAGGAATCCAGAAATTGTTGAGCTATTGGCACTATCTTGAAGCAAGTTGTTGATGATCTGGCCCACAAAATGTGTTGCCTGGCTGTTTGTTAGTTGATGAAGAAAATTACTCAATGATTTCACATAGGTGATCCCATCTATCATCACTTGGGATAGAAATATTAATTAGCTTTCTTTAGACTTCATCCACCTTGGTATACTTTTCAAAAGTAGGCTTATTGAAAAAGATATGTCTAATTTCATGATTGGTCATTAAATCAAAATTCAAAGCCTCTAAGAAATCCTTCCATGTAATATGGCCTTTAATACCTGCAAATTTAGCTTTATCAGTTTCAATTGTATAAAGCTTTTGGCAGTATTACTCCAAATTGATCAATATGTCATGTGGTGCAATGAGTCTTGGCAATCCTCTTTGGTTAAGCAAGTTGAACTTAAAATGAAATCTCTGGACAATAGTTTTCAAAATATAGAACTTTGTCTTCAACTGAGTCATAAGATTCTTCTTCCACAAAATTTTCTTAATCTCTAAAATAGTTTATGTTCTATTTGGCAATCTGAATATCTTTTAATTAAGCTTTGGTTTTTAAATTTAGCACTTTAATCATATCTGTGGCCTCCTCTAGTTTTTGTTTAAGCACTTTTCTAACCTCCTCAATAACTGTTTGGCATCTAGTGATAAGCCCTTGTTGTTTAGAAATAATTTGTATGGAGGGCCAAAATCCAGTTATAGCTTGACTTATATCTGCCCAAATGTTTTCCTTGGCTCGGGCCAAGGTCTGAGCCATTAGTGACTCATTTTCCAACTCTTCAATCTCCCTGGTTAGTCTATTGGTATTCTGCATCTCTTCTACATGAAGAGCATCCTTCTTTAATTTTTGTGCCTCCAGATTTTTGAATTTCTTCTAAAGTTTTTCATTTTCCTGTGTCTTGAGAGGTAGCTTTTTTACGACTTTATTTAGATCACCAATTATTGATGTAGACTCTATTGTTGCTGATGTTGATAACCTTATTGTCCCTTCCGTTGTGATGGGTATAGATGTGATTGGAGCTATGACCACTTGTGTAGACTCTTCCTTTACCTTGTGAAATGTTTCTATTTTTTCCTCCATATTCTTTATTTGTATATTTTTCTCAATGATTAGTTTGAGAATTTCTTCTTTATGTTGGTTAGTTTCTTCAATCTCCTTGGTTTGAGGATACTCTGTAAAAGGTAATTTGAGTTGCTTCCTTAGTGTTGTGATGTTTGCATTCTTATTCTTGATGATGTACTCTGGAGATTTAACATTATTAGGATCATATCCAATCTTGATCACTAAATCTTCTAATGATTTGACCCTATTATTCTTTGCCAAGGAGGAAATCTTCTCTATCTTCAACTATGACTGTGAATTTGAAAGAGTTGTTCTCAACATTGACAGTGCCATGGAAGTGTTAATCATGGTCGAGAAAAGCATCTCCCCAAATTGTCTATGCATGTCCATAAGAAAATATGGTTTTCTGATAGATTGAATAAGCCTTTAGAAAAGGAACTTGGGCCTGTAATAATTCCATTTTCATCCTTCCCTTTTCACTATTGAATGTTATCAACAATATATGTTGTGAAGTAGATGTCTACTTCCAGAATTGAGCATAGACATTGGCCTTCAGGGATTCATTCTTTTGCTTGATTTCCAAAAAAATGGTGAAAATTTTTGGCTCGTCTTGTTCACTTACTCCTGTTGACTATGCAATTTCCAATACATTCTGTTAAATTGAAAAGGAAGATGGAGTGTTAACGAATTTTTCCTCTAATCCTGTAGAAAAATGTGAATCGTCCAAATTGATAATTATTGGCTCTTTCTGACCCTGAACAGTGGTAGCTTTAGAATCAATCTTCTATTTCTTTTGATAAATGACAAATTCATTTGCACCCATTGCTGAAGATGATGATTCTTCTCTCGACCTATTTTTATTCTTGCTTTGAGAAGTGGAAGCCTAGAGGGTAGAAGTAGGTATAAATTTCTCTTCTACTTCCTGAAGTGTGTTCTCCTACCATTGTTCTTGATTCTTGTAGTTCTCAATATATGGTCTTGGAGTGTGATTAGAAGGAGTGGTTTTAAGTTCCACCCTTAGATTAAATATTATGTTGAATGAGTCATAAGAGTAGGTAAAAATCGGTTGAAATCACATCTGCTTGAGAATTGAATCTTCTTCATTTCCTACTATTCTAGTATTACAAATAAAAGGCCCCACTTGGGACTTGATCTTACACTGAGAATTCCTCTTACTTGAAACAAAATGAAGCTCATCCATGTTAATCATTTTCCTTATATATTCCAAAGAGAAAATTCTCATTGGAACATATTTAGATAACTTGTATGGAGCTGACTCACAGCCATATACCCTAATCTCTATGTAATTATGGTAAAGATACTAGTCTCCAGTCTTAGTTTGGTCACTGAGGTGTAGGATCCTTTTTATCTTTGAACTGATTCTTGGTTCGCTCTAGCTGTTAAGAAGTTGTGCAACTGGATGAATAAAACAATCAGTAGTATTTGAAAATTTAAACTCAGTTGAGTTCCTTCTGACCAATGAGGTAAACTCTATAAATAATTGATTGATTTCTTGATCATCGTTATTTTGTAGAGTTATTGGTAGCATGTCTCCTTATTGAAAAAGGAACATATGGACCAATATAGAAGAGTATTTGAATACACCCTCAATAGTGATCTTCATTAATCGTTCATGCATATTTTCAACCAAAAATTGACTGTAATTATATATGAGTTATAGTTTGTGCTCTTTGGAGAAGATGGATAGATAACCTAGAATAGATTCATGTATCCATTGGTCAATCTGGTAACCTAATAGGAAAGAAATTTGGGAGATGATTTTTTAAAATCTCTCTAGGAAAATTGAGGCTGGATATGGAGGATTCTTTTTGGGATGTTCAATATCTTCTGGAAGAAAGATCTCAAAAATTTGATCTCTTTGGGGAAATGTAAGTTTATGGTACAAATCCATGAGAACAACAACATAGAAATGACTAAGGGAGTCATTCTTAAGAATGAGAAACATATTTTTTATAAGTTTAGGTGTGATAAAGATCATAATGTCTCCATTCTCAGCTACAAAGGATCTCAAAATGGGACTATATCGAGCCTGACACCACATAACTAGGTCAGGGAATGAATGGATTTGATGGAGCATGTACATGGGAAACAAGAATTCTAATAGATTAATTTCATCCTATGAATCATGGTAAGATTTTTTTAGCCAATGATGTAATTCAAACATATCAAATTCACACTCTGTTTCAATGATCTTAAAAAACTAGTCTCTAAAGGGATATGATCAAGGTTTAGGGTATCAAAGATTTTCATATTTTCCTAAGTAGGGGTTTTTCTACCAGAGGGCTAGTCCTTTACTTTATGTGCCATATTCTAAATAAATGGAGATAAATAGCAATAAAATATTGACAATATAATTACCTGAACAGAGAGTAGTCTCTGTGAATAGTGGTGTCTGGTATTTGCTTGAAAAAGCAAGTGTAGTCTATAATAGGAATTAACTAGAGTTGGGCTTGAAAACCTGCAATTCAAACAACTGCGATGAAATTAGGGAAATTGTGGAAAATGGATGAGGTCTTGATTTATAACAATGAAGTGGATTACCGTTAAGATCAAACTATTACCGACATGATTGATGTACATTGACGGACAACAGGAGGCTGGTAACGGATAGGAAGAACAACTATGAGTGTAACAGGCTTGTAGGAATGGGTACAGACACTTGAGAGTGATCTTGGAAGGATGGCGTAGGAAGTGGTGATGACCTTTGGTTGATGATGCAGTGATATGATGGGATGATAAGATTTTAGACAGGGGGGTAGTGGTAAGTGGTATTGAGCTGGGGTGTGCAAAGTTATGAGGAGATGACACAATGCAAGGGCCTACCGAAAATAATACCACATTTCGGACCATCACTTGCCGTTAATGAGAAATGGTGGAAGGGTTGAAAAATGACTTCCCTGCCATTGATTTGGGTGGGAAGGAGGATCACCGTCGAAAACAAACCGCTTCATAACACTAAGCGACAAAATATTTTTCTTCATTTTATGACTTTGAACAAAAACATTTCTTAACTTTATTACACCAAATTAATCACCCCTTAAAGGTAAGCAAGTCCTAATTAAAGAAAAATTAATCTCTTATTTGGTGCATTTGAACAAGCATCCATTTTATTTCCCTAATTCTATTTTAGCCCTACTCTAGTACATAATTTGGCCAAGTTTTGAGCATATTGGGCCAATTTTTCATCCTATTCTATCCTATCTAATCAAGTTCCACCAAGATTAAATAATTTGGTGGACTTATTCACTAATCTAGAGACAAAATTTAAATGATTTGATCATGGTTAAGCTATATGATTAAAACCAGAATATCAGGTTGTGGCGTTTTAAACAAGTTGGACACAAAACCTAGTTTATTTGTAATGCAAATATTATTATTTTCTAGTGGCATTTAAATTTTCTCACTTATATAATTGTATTTTTTCTTTTCATGGGGTTTCCTTTCATCATTTTTTATTTCATTTTCATATTTCATTCTATTTTTATACCCTCTTTTATAAACAAAAAGTAACTTATCAAAACCAAATATGTTACAACACCTTATACTAGTGAAACCCAGTTAAATATGTTCCAATTGCACTAAATCGGTCTCCTGTTGCAAGAACTTTGACCTACTACTTCAAATCAAAAATTTTGAATTCCAGACAATTATTATAGCTATTGCTGCCACACATGGGAACTTCAATCTTCTTCCTAGAGCCTTATTCTTCCCTTCTCCTTCCTTTCCTTGTGACTTCGGGCTTGAGAGACATCCTTAGTAACATTTACTTTCCTTCTTTCCTCCCTTCCTTCCAATATTGAACTAGATGTAACCCTTGCGCTATAACCCTAGCTTTGTCTAGAAGGTGAGAGAGAGAACTAGCCTAAACACTTTGTCTTTTTTTCTACCTCTTCTTCATCCTCTTCTTTGCATAAAATGAGTGATGAGTGAGTGATTATTTGGAGGACGAGTTCCTTTCTTTATATAGGATTCTTCAAGGGGTAGATGTGGCTCTTTAATTAGGATAACTTGATGACTTTTAGGATTACCTGACCTTGGAGTGTATTTTGACACTTTAATGACAAAAATATTTTTTCTTTAAAAGATACAATGTGCCCATTGGGGTCTTCAATATATAACAATGACTGTTAGATCTAGGAAAAAACCTAGAAGCACTCAATGGGTGCTTGACCTATAAAATAAAAGAACTAGAGCATGAAACCCATGCTCCAATAATAACAATAATCCTTTCTCATTTTATAATTTACAAGGATATATTTCATACTTACAAAGATCAAGCCTAGTTACACATTTTTCAACATATATGGTGTGTACAAAGATTGAAATGGATCCCTTCATGTTAGATAAAAATAAGGTGAAGGCATCATTATGATTTTTCAATACTTTAACCAATCTCTCCTTTTTCTTCTTAGTTAGACCTTCATTAATGTTCAGGGTCTTCCTTTGTATGATTTCTACATTTTTCATAGTTGACCTATTGACAGTGCTCGATAGAACCAACATACATGGGATCTCCCTGATATAAGGTCCAAATTAGACCTTACAAAATTTGGTGTAGGAGTACCTCTGGAATACAATGCAATTGCCATTTGCTTAAAGATATGCATGGCTTTAACTATTAGCAAGAGAGAAAAGCACAAATGTCCTTTCCTATGAGAAAGAAAGTGCAGCTTGTGACTATTCAATTGTAGATGTATCAAGGTTCTTTCACTACCGAGGGGAAGAAAAGTGAGCCGTTAAGAGAGAAGTAATGGTACTACCCTGATGGATACATAAGTGAATGAGAAGGACTTGTCTAACATCAAGTGGAATAATTAACTTAGATGTGACGATATTTATAAAATTAGAACACATTTCTAATAAGTTAAGCATCGAAGTCACCAAAATACTTCAATTACCCCTGTAAATATGAAAGAAAACATGAAACATAAACATACAAATAATAGTCTTAGAAGCATTCACAATCCATGTGTGAAACGCTGATGGCCTCAAAGGATTCAAAATTAAGAAAAAGTTCCAAGATACATAAATACAATGAACATCACTATCTCAAATATTGGAGCATTAGAGCCACTACTTGATCCCAAAATTACTAACTCTGTCTCTCTAATGCGTTGTGGAAGAATCCAAGGTTAAAATGATTCTACATGAGAAATGACGATCATTTTATAGCTTGAGGCATGTCCTTTAGCATCCCCATGCATCTTGACTTTCTAACTTCTAATGACCTTTGGAATTCTACAACCTTTGGACTTATAGAACCTTTGGAATTCCAAATGACATCTAGAATTACACGTGAATTTTGGTATTACATGTCTTTTGGACATCCATGGATCTTTTGTCCATGCACGACTCTTGCACTTCTACTTGTTTGTCTTTACAATCATTACAACATTACATGATGAATTCCACATCATCATATGATGAAGACATGACATGTCACTACCTTTGATGATTGGGACTAATAGTGATTGATGAGATTGAATTTATTTATTGGTGACATGGCTAACACTATTATATTTGTTATTCATACAGCTTTTGATCATCGATGACTTCACCCTGTAAAGGATCTTTGATCTTGGAGTCTTTAAGGTGCTTTGATCATCAACTTTCCATTGGGTTCTCGGTTCTTTGATGCTTCCTTTTTGTGTTTTATTTTATCAATCTTACTCATGTGTGCTTGTCATGTTGTTTATGAAATACTGGTATCTGTAGTAACTCATGGAAAGGAACCATGAGCTTGAAAATCTCCTATTCTTACATGTTTTATGTAGATTTTCTTTTTGTTCCTTTTCATTGCACTTAAAAGGGGGAAAGAATAACCTCTAGGAATATTGCACACTTCGAAGGGGTGAAGGTCTGAAAGGGAAGGTTTCAATGCTTCGGCATGTGCTTATGCACTTAAGGGAGAAAGAAAATCAAGGCAAGGCACATGGCGCAAGTCCAAAGGACGAAAGAGAAGGATTTTGGGCTTCCCAAGTGTGTTGTACACTCAAGGGAGAGAAGGAGGGCATAGAGTGCACTCTCAAAGGCTAAAGGAGGAATGATTTAGGCCTTTGGGGTGCACTCATGGGATTGACAAGCCTAGGAGGGCACATGGTGCAAGTATGAAGGCTGAAGGTTGATGCTTCATGCCATCAAGATGCGCTCATGCACTCAAAGGTTTAGGAGGGAAATCACACATTGTTGAAGGCTTAAGGGTTTGGATTAAGGCCTTCACAATGTGTGCAAGTGCTCAATGAGGGAGAACCTATTCGATTCAAAGAAGTATTCTCAAAGGAATATTTGGTTTCTTGAAGGGCGTAGTTCGCTACAAAGAAGGGGAAAGGGCATAGGGAGTGTAATTTTCACTCTTGGATGGCACATGGTGCACTTTTACACAAAGAAGGACTCCTGATTAACGATTTAGGGTGTTCTCATGTGCTCTTGGCCTTAATGGGTTTTCTCTAAAACCAAAATTTTTCTAAGTCTAGGAGATAGAACAAGGGGTGAACATGATGAGTTTTAGACAAAACTCATTTGAGACACATATTGGATCATCAAGAAATATTAGAAAATCTTATACAATGATAAGTAGACATCAAAATTCCACTCTTCAAACATTCCACATGTGTAACTTATGAATTGTGTGTGACTATGACCCAAAAGGGTCTTTTTATGACCACGATGATGGCATGACCATGAAATTCACTAAAGTGTTCTTCTCATATGCGACGACACTCGAGAACACTTAAGAATAATTGAAACATATAGAATAACATAGAATGATGCTCCAAGACCAAGGCAACACTTGATAAGATGATTCACCAGGCTCCAAAATTTAAATGTGATGAAATTTTGGAGGGTGTTGCAACAATGAAAACACTTGATGACACACTGGGTGAAGTTCAAATTCTTTGTCTATGAATAGCTTTTGGTTAGAGGGTCATACCTTAAGGAAGTATTTATTTCCTTGAATTCCACTTTTCAACCTTGTTACATACATATCATCTCACTCTCTTCTACTTGTTTGGATAGATACAAAAAATATGCCATATGACAATTATTTCAATCTAGGAAAAAGGTAATGTGTACAATGAGTTCATGATATTAAGAGTATGATATTCATCTCTAGTGTTTCTCCTCTACTAGAAAACCTAGAAGGTACCCTGATGGAGTCACTTTAGTAGTGAAAACATTTCTCTGTTGCCTATGAGCCTAGTCAGTACCCTGACGAACTCACTTGCTACACCTCCCTCTACAAGAAGTGTTTCTCTTCCTTCACCCATATTTATTTCTTTAGTAGAACTCTACATCGACACTTATTATTTTCAATGGGAGGAAGGGGGATCCCAACTTATTAAGATAAGATGAGGTATCCCCTTCATAGAAGTATTTTAAGACCTTTAATATTGGTTTTCTCACTTTAGATTTTCCCCTTATCATTTCTCTGTTAGATTGGACAAGCATTAACACACAATTAGATTTATACAAAGTTGAGTAGTTTTGATACTAATATAGGTGCAAATATAATAGGTTATGTTGATGGTCTTGGAGGTCGTAGATATTGTAAGTGGATCTCCCAGAAGTGAAGTCCCAATTAGAACTCATACTATTTGGTATAAGAGTCTGATCTGGTCATATCATCCAACCACCATTGGAATCATTTAAAGATATGCCTTGGTTACAAACCAACACAAGAGAAAACAACACCACTTTGGGGTAACAATAATGTAAGCTTTGTGACACAACCAATGTAAATTATATGAGGGATAATTCTACTGTTGGTGAGGGAAACGCGCCACCATTTAGAAAGTAATAATACTATCAGAAAGGGGACCCAATGATAAAGAGAAAGGCTTATAGAATACATGCAGATTAGTCCACATAATAAACAATCATTCAATAATAGCCATATCTAATAAATTAATTAGTACATTAACTTAATATGTAAATGAAGCAACATATATCATAAACATAACTAAAATAGTCTAACTACATCTAGAATACATGTATGAAGAAGTTCTGGCTTATTGAGCTTCTGATTAAAAGTGTAAGGTGCCAAGTATATTGTTACATGAATGAAACACTTTATCTAATAGTGGAACATGAAGCGATAAATTTCTTCTCCCAAAGAATGATATATCTCATATGTATTACAAGAGAAGCCAACGCAATAGCTCTAGAATCTAAGCCTTCAAAAAGCCCTTTGCTTGAGTTATGAGGAGTTATTTATAAAAAATTCGATGACCTTTGAGCTTCCTCATGACTCTTAGACTTCTATGGTTGTTCGTATTCTATACATGGCTTATTACCTTCCATGTGTGACTATTCATATTCCACACGTGTCCCTTGGACTTCATTACATAACATTTATTACATAAGGCAATTTTCAAATGAGACAGTGGTCTAATAAAATGAATCTGACAGTGGGACAAAGAGTCATCAAATGGATAAATTATTTTCCTACTCATGGAGTTTAGTTGTAATGTAAGTGTGCCATGCTATAAACTCATGTGCGACAACTTCGACCTGAACTGGCATGTCCCCTTTGTACCACATTTTCACCTCTAGTGCCTATGTTAGTATGTTCTTGGAGTTTGGCTATACATTATTGTGCAGCCATGAAATATTCATATGACCTTTTACTGGTGTAATGACGTATTGTAGAATCATTTCTTTGGTTACCTCTAAGCCTTCCTTTTTTGTTTCCTTTTTGATTTTTTCAATATATTCCCTGATCTCCTGGAAAATGACTTCTCTGCCTATGATTGCTTCCAGTGATCCAATGGTAGGCAACCTATGTGTCTATGTTAGATACTCAAAGCCATTATGCAGTCGATTATAGGAAACCATATTACTAACCAAACATGATCCAAGAAGTGAGTAGTTCTATAGCTGGAGTCTCAATTGAACTCTGTTTATCTCTGCGAAAAATCTTATCTTTCCTTTCCAAAAGTTATAGAGAATCTAGATATTTGGAGACCCACTCTTGCATTTGGTCAACTACTCTATTTTATACATGCAATAATTTCACCACTTCTAGTGTGTTCTTATGAATCCTAATGAGAGGAGCCATGACCTACTATATAAGTATAATCTCATCATATAGCCATGCCATGGTGTCCTACATTGGAACCAACTCTTCTTGCATGACTGACTGCCATTCTATGGATTTTAAGTTATATGATGACAATTGTAGAGTATCCATGGAAATATGCTCTACCTATTTCTTCACCACATCAAGTTCTCTTCTCCACTAGGAATTCTCATTCAAAAAGTACTCAGATTTATCCTATACCACAATAAAGAATGCAACATTTTCTACCATGACTTCCCAAGGATTCCTTCTAGTGTTGGAAGTTATCAACTTCTCTCGATTCTGAGGATCATTTGGGAAATATTTGTGCCTCTGTTGCGAAATCCTCTTATTAAGCTGATTGAATGTTACAACGCATATATTCACGACTCTGTCTTCTGGTTGAATTGTTATCCCCATCTGTCCAAATGGAATATGACCACTTGTGAGAGGATGTTCTCATGGAGTATCCAGTTCTTCCTTCATTGGCCGTATGACATATTATTCCTCAAAATTTTCCTCTTCTAGCTCTTGAGTCAAATACTCTTCTTCAAATCTCTATGATGCTCCTTCCTCATGGGACTGCCTCTGTTTTTCCTCTTCTATCCTTCTCTTCTCTTCTTACTCTTATCGTTGCTTCTCTAGCAACTCATCCTGTTGAATATTCCTCTCTTCTTCTACTACTTCTCTCCTCTCCTACTCTTCTTGAATAGGTCCCAAGTTTAAAATATCGAATTTCCATTTCTTGTTGCTATCACCTATTGAGAAATACTGATTCATTGCTTAGGAGCTAATTTATTTGTGAGAGGTGTTATCTCCTCCACCTCATGTACTTTCAAGTCTTGAGATGGTGGATTGAGTGATGATCTAGTCTCGAGTTCTGGATTTTTCTTCATGTTGGCATTGTACCAATTATTTATCTTCTCATATTCTTTTGTGGACATCGATGAGTACCCCATATTGTGAATGATAATTTCACAATGTAGCTTGATAATATTCCTTAGATCATATCCATGGAAGTATTTAGTGGCGAAGTATAGGGAGTCAAGCTATTGTATCTCTGTTATTGCTACCTTGTAACTCTTTAACTCATACAGTCTGATCCTCAATGGCAAGATAGGAAAAGGGAATTTCTTTTTTCTATAAATAATTCCTAACAATCCTTTTTCTAGCTTATTTGCAACTTCTTGCATCACCACCTTGCTAGTCACATATCACAACATAATATGAGGGGATATGTGACAATGGAAACACTTAATATATTTATCCTTGAGAGATGCAAACCAATCTTTGATATCTTGAAGTGATTCCTTCACCTGATCGATCATGCAATGAGGATCAATCTAAAATATCATGTGAAAGATAACTGCGAAGAAGTGTTCAACCAATTTTTCATATACGCCTTTGAATCTTGCTTCTGATGACACTTTTTAGTGGAAGTAGCATGATAACTTTGCTTTAGGGGTCCAGTTCTATTTCATTCCTAGGATCACATACTATGCACAAATCCCATATAAGAGAAATGGAGACATGTAGAATTCTGGTGCATGGTTCACTCGTAAAGATGCTTTTTCCTGCCCCAGCTGACGTTGTAACTCATATGAGAATATATATGCCCAATTGAAAGTTATACCATGGGTCACCACTATATTGAGTGTGTATATCTAATTCTCTTCAAACACCGCATCATTCTTAAACACTGCATCATTCTTATGGCCATACAACTAACAATTCATGGCTATAAAGTACTGAAATACATCACAGAGAATCTTTGTCAGATATACTGTGGATGGGAGATAGAGAAACTTGGTAGGCACTCGACACCATGATTTGATAACGTCACTAGTGTTGAGGGTTTCCCATGTTATGTAAAAGTTGTCATTTTGATATTCATTAGGCTTGAGTATCTTATAATATCTTTATGTATCTTCAACATAATAGATGGCAAGCAGATCTCCACTCTCACTGCATAGTACAAGGTGAGAGTCATCCATATGTGTGATGATCCATTCAATCACTTCTACACATGCCATGACTAGGAATATGCATGTGATACTATGCATCCTACACTTGTTATTGTTGATGTATGCATGAAAACCTTCTATGTCCTCTACAAACCTTTCCTACGTGAATGTGTTGTATATCTAGCTCCATGTGAAATTTATATCCTTATTAATAAATCATTGTATATCTGCATATATGGAAATATTTATCTTTCTAACTTCTACAGGGTCATCAACACTTACTTTTGAAAGTTATTTGGAGCCACTTTGTGAGGATGCATGGCCCAAAGAACTGACGATGGGGTGGAAAGACTTGTAGCATGAACCCCTGTTTGGGGAAACACACTCATAGTGATAATATTAGCTTAAAATAATCTACTTAGGCAACAATATTTGTAAATAATTTACAAAGAGTTATCACAGATGATAGAACATGAAAAAATATGAATGACAATGAAAAATAACATGCATTCATGAGAAAATGAGAATGTAAACAAGGATGGCTCACTTTCAAAGCATGAAGGGATATACAAGGTCATTCAGGGCTTCCAAATGACCTTTGGTATTACATATAAATTTTGGTATTACATGTCTTTTGGACTTTAATGGTTCTTTTGTCCATACATGACTCTTAGACTTCTACTTATTTGTTTTTACAATGATTACAACATTACATGATGAATTCACATAATCAAATGATGAAGACATGACATGTCACTATATTTGATGACTAGGAATAACAGTGATAGATTACATAGACTTTCTTACATGGTGGCATGACTAACACTCTTGTCTTTGTTCTTCATGCAACTTATGATCATCGATGCCCTTACACTCCAAAGTGTCTTTGATCTTGGAGTATTTAAGGTGCTTTGATCATCAATTTTCCACTATGTTCTTAGTTCTTTGGTGCTTCTTCTACTTATTTTATTTTCTCGATATTCCTTATGTGTGCTTTCCATGCTATTTCTGGAACACCTGTATCTATAATAACGCATGGAAAGCAACCATTAGCCTAAAAATATCCTATTATAGTATGTTTCATGCATATTTTCTATTGATTCCTTTTTATTTCACTTAAAATGGGTAAGGGTATATTCTGGGAATGTTAGCACACTATGAAGGGCTAAAGGTATGAGAGTTAAGGCTTGAGGGCTTTGACATGCACTCGTGTGCTCAAGGGATAATGAAAATCAAGGTAGGGTGCATGGTGCAAGTCCGAAAGATGAAGGAGAAGGATTTCATGCTTCCTAAGTGGATTTGCAATCAAGGGAGAGAAGGAGAACATAGGGTGCACTCCTGAAGGATGAAGGAGGAAGGCTCGAGGCCTTCATGATGAGCTCATGAACTCAAGAGGCACAGGAGGGCACATGGTTTGAAGGGTTAAGGATGATGCTTCATGCCTTTGGAGTGCGCTCATCCACTCAAGGGTTTAGGAGGGTGCATAGTGCATTAGAAGGCTATTGGCTTGGGATAAGGCCTTCAAGGTGCACTCATGTTCTAAAGGAGGGTGCATTTCTTTAGGTCAAAGGAGTGTGCTCAAAGGAAGACTCGGTCTCTTGAAGGGAACAATTCAGAACAAGGAAGGGGAAAGTGATAAGAAAGTGTGATTTTCACTCTTGGAGGGTGAATGATACACTTTAAAACAATGAAGGATTCACGATCAAGGCTTCAATGTGTGTTCATGTGCTCTTGGCCTTATTGGGTTCATTTTGAAGCCAAAATTTGTCTAATTCTACGAGATAAAACAAGGGGTGAAGATGACGAGTTTTAGACAAAAATCATGCGAGACACATAAAGAAACATCAAGAAAATTTATAAAAGCTCAAATAATGATAATTAAATATCAAAATGACACTCTTCAAACATTCCCCATGTGCAATTGATGAATTGTGTCAGATTGTGACCCAAAAGTGTCATTTTATGGCCGTAAAGATGCTACAACTATGAAATTCACTAAAGATGTTCTTCTGAAATGTGACAACACTTAATAATACTAAAAAAATATAGAATAAAATTAAATGACACTTGATGACCAAAGAGACAATTGATATGAAGATTAAGTAGTCGCCAAAATTCAAATGTGATGAAATTTTGGAGGGTGTTGTAGCACTGACAACATGACAGTTGGTCTCCTTCAATCGAGGACTCATGTTCTATATGTGAGTTTCTTTTTGAGGAAAGATAAGCCTATGTTTCAATATTCATAACATGGTTAAGAAAATGTGAGTTGGATAATGAAGAGGAAGAAGGTATGAATTCATTGATTTCATCATCCTTGATTTTCTCTCTTATGGATAAATATTGATCTATAACGAGCAGTTGGTGAGATTCTTACTCTTCATCATTATCTTTTTTGTCACCCTAGAGTTGTGTTTCAAAATATATGCTAGACTCTATGGGAGGATAAAAGTTCAGTTATTTAGTAGAGATCCTATGAGAGGTGGTCATGTTGTTAAACTAACAACTATTCCTAAAACTAGCTCCAGTGTATTGCTCATCCGTTGAACCATTCCAAAAACTTGTCCATTTTTCTTAAAACTAGTCTCTCTCTAATTAGGCTGGAGATTTGTAAATTAAGGAGGGATCTAGATTTTCTTTTGTGTAAGCTTCTCTTTCTCCATCTGGATCTTGCGAATAATATCTTCAGTTTTCTTTGGGAATTCACTGAAGGTGGATTAACAGTAAAGGCACAGCATAGTGAAGATATCTCCAAGAAGAATAATTCTACCAAGTTCGATAGAACGATGAAGGCCATCTCTCATCCTTTTTGTTTTCAGACTTCCTCTACTCTAGCAACCAGCAGGATCAAAGATCAATAGATTTCGGCCCTTAATGCGTGGGTCATAAGAAACTAGACTGAATCTCATCATCGCTCGATGTTGTACAATTCCGATATTGATTCGAATTTAGATCCTTTCGATTTCTCTGGCCCTTCAAATCTTCCATCAAATCTCTCTTTACCCAAAGTATGCACCTCCTCATCTCATAATTGATTCCTTGGTGTTCCCTGCTCAAGCTCTGATCATGAATCTCACCCATTGCATAACCCATCCCTTCCGGACAGTGATCTCTCTCTGAGCGTTAATCATTCCTCCTCACATCTTCACCCTCCTGTCTTGACTTATCAACATGAATACATCCCCCAGTCATTGATTTCTATTCCTGATGGCATCTCCCAGCCATCACTTTCTCAACTTGGGCGTGTATTCTCGTCGTCTCAAAGTAGATATGTCTCATTGATTTCTCAATCGGGAAACATCTCACCTTCTCAATTGGATTGCGTAACCCTGTCACCCACTAAACTTGTTGAGGTCTCCCCCTCCGCAACCTTTGCGGTCTCCCCCATGCATGAGTCCTCACTCCTCTCCTAACTCTCATCAAATCTCTATGCCAAGTTCCAGCCTCCTCCCGTCAATCCCAGCTCCATCAACACCTTCTCCTCTTTGTTCCCGCTACATTGTCCGGCTGCCACTTCAGCTCTATCCTCCAATCGTGCTTTGACCTGTGCCATATCCATTTCTGCTTTGACCCTTTCCCATTTAAATAAAAATTTTGTTAACAAGAATACCTTGGATAATAATTATAGCATTAACTTGGATAATAATATGATACAAAATATTATTAATAATAGATTAAATAATAATAAGATTAAGTTTAGTAATAATATTATTAATTCGAATTTGAATTCAAAGAAGAAGAAGAAGTTTTTATAACTCACTCCAAACCCTCTTATTAATTTTATGGAGTATTCTTAACCTCTTTATACCCTTTTCGGTTTAATTATATAACTATATTTATTATAATTTATTATGATTTAATATTATATCCTAACAACTATTTTTATTTAAAGCTTATTCTTATTCCCCTTATTAATTTTTCCTATCTATAATATTAATATATGTGATCCTAAAACCAATTTTATAACTGTATTTATAATATTTTATTAAATAGAATTTATAACTAATAAATATTAAATAATTCATTTTTAGGATTTCTAGCTACCTAATATCGAACGACTAGTTCTCAACAGCTAGTCCTTAATAACTAGTTTTCAATGACCAGTTCTAATCCTGGACAATGATGCATCCTTACTATTTATTCATGAATATTGTATGATTTTTTCCACTTTGTCTTGAGGATGAACCACATTAGTTGGTTTGAAATGTCAACCCAATCCTGAAAATGTGATTAATCTGAAAGACATTTATCTAAACTAATATAAGCATTGATGATGGCTATCCATGGCCTTTATAATATTAAACAATAACCACCCAGAGAGGATTTTGGTTGTAAGACCATGAATTTATTTGGATAATCCCATCAGATGATGGGGATCAGTACATCTTCCAATATTCCCTCTAGTTTAATCTTGGATCTATTAGCAAGTTGAAGTACAAGAGGGGTCTGCTTAATATAGGACAGTCTTAGAGCTTCCATATTTTTCCATGGCATGACATTAATGATATCCCTTATATTAATTGTTTTGATAAGAATTATCATATTATTTATCTATACATTAATTAATAGGCTTCCAGGGTCATAATACTTGGATGTGACAACTCCCCCATCATTAAGTTCGATAGTTTTCTTGTTAGGCACCTATACTACTAGTGTAACCCCATATTATTATTAGTACAACCCGCTTATTATATTGTTGTACCCATGTAGTCCCCATAGAAGCTGTTGGGTCCCTATAATACTAGTGATTACCCCTATTACTATTGTAGTTATACCCCTTATTTATATTGTTGTGCCCCTATTACCCCCATATTTTTATTTCTGTGCCCCATAGAATCCCTCTATTGTTATTTTTGTGGCTTTATATTATTATTGTTAGGTCGGCTGGATTATATTGTGACTCCCTAGACTCCTATATATAGAAAGGAGGTTTTGTCATTTGTATCATCCAAGAATTTTTCATTTATGTAATGTAAAGGAGGTTGCCCCCTCGAAGAGGCTGAATTCTAAGGCGTGGATCTCTCTTTTCTATCTTTGTGTGAGCTGGTTTCATAACATTTGGTATCAGAGCTTTGGATTCTAGGGTTTCGCTGCTCCAAACAGGTCATCGTGGCATTTTCGCTATAACTTTTTTTCTGTGACGTTTCAGAAGTCGCAAAAAAAACCCATTTGAGAAGAATTGGCGCTGAACCTTGGGTCCGAATTTCAGAGCTTTTCTCACGATATTTTCAGAGATATGATCTGAGGAAGTTGGTCTTTTTGCAGACTCATGAATTAAATTCAAAACAGGTGACCTGGGGAAAATCGTCATTACTCTCTCTCTGAGGATCAGATTGAAATTTCGTAAAAAGGTAAAGAAAGAGGACGGACTGTAGTTTCTTTTGCATGTGTTTCAGATTCAAAGGTTGAAACAGTGACTCGTGGCACGTCATACAAGTTCGCTCTACTGAACCAGTCTAAAAGCAAGTAACTGTGGGAGATTTCACATAACTCTTCCTTGGAGAATCCAATTTGGCTCAGACTTGTGGCATTGGAAAGAGGACGCAGAAGGCTACTACAGGTAGCAATTTCAGAATTGGAGGATCCGAAATTACAGAGATACATCAGATTCAATATCAGGCTTCTATAAAGTGAAAAAAGGTGTGTAGTTTTTTTTTAATTTTTGTGTAAGCTTGGTTTAACGGAATTCAAAGGGCATAGTAAAAATTTATTATCGGTAAATGATGCCCCGAGGAAAGAAAATGCAAAGACCTAGTAAGGAACCTAAAATCTCTAGCATGACTCATGAAGAAGAGGAAGAAATGCTACATGATATATCAAAATTACAAGAACAAGTGCAACAAATGTCACGCTCACAAAAGCTAACAGAAGCTGAGATAAGTGGCGTGGAATCTAAGGTAAATGGCGTGGAATCTAAGATAAAGGGAATGGAAGCTAAGATGGATGGCATGGAAGCTAATATTGACGCTAAATTTGATGGCATGGATGATAAGATGGATGAATTGAAGAAGTTGCTACAAGAAAGGGTCACTATATGGTGAAAAGGTAGTAAAGGAAACTCATTGAACATGAAAAGAATTCCAAAATAGGAAATGTTAATCATGATTCCATAGACATTCTAAAGTTTATGGCATCGAAGACTCACCATGTTCCAAAAAAGAACAAAAGGGCTTTGTTACAATTGTGATAGCAAATACACAAAAGGTCATAAGTGTGCTGAGAAGAAATTATTCTACATAGATTGTGAAGGGGAAGAAGAAAAGGAGCAAGAAAGGTCAAAAGAAGAGGATATATTCCAGGAACAAAGCCTAGATGAAGAACAAATAAATCCGACCATATCTTGTAATGCATTAGCAGGAATTACCACTCCTCAAACCATCAAGATAGTAGGACAAATCAAGAAGAAAAAGGTAATAGTGTTGATTGATTCAGGAAGCACCCACAATTTTATTCATTGTAGGGTAGCAAAAGAATTGAATTGCTTCCTATATCCAGCACCAGAGTGTCAAGTGATGATTGCAAATGGAGGAACAATAAATTGTTCTGGAAAGTTCCATAATATCAAGCTATCCATGGGAGAATATGTATTGACTAGCCCAATGCTTTCCATTCCAATGGGAGGTGCTGATGTTGTACTAGGAGTCCAATGGCTACAATCCTTGGGTACAATAGCTTTTAATTTTCAAGAACTTTTCATGAAATTTTCTGTGGAAGGAAAGGAAGTTGAATTAAGGGGTATTGCAGGGAAACCAGGAAAGATAATCAGCTCTAATGGCATGACAAAGCTTCTAAAAAAGGAGCAAAGAGGTGTAATTGCACAATTATGTTCACTAGATGTTTCCACATTGGAATCATCTATTTCTCCAGATCTCCAAAAAGTCCTGGACAATCATTCCAAGGTATTTGAGACTCCCAAAGGTCTCCCACCTATGCGTGATCATGATCATGCTATTCATCTGATTCCAGGAAGTGTTCCTCCAAACATCAGGCTGTACAGATATCCCTATGTCCAAAAAAGTGAAATTGAACGTATGGTTGCAGAAATGCTAGAGGCGGGTATAATTCAACCGAGTCAAATTTCTTTCTCAGCTCCAGTAGTATTGGTGCACAAGAAGGATGGATCATGGCGCATGTGTCCGGATTATAGGGAGCTCAACAAGCTCACTATTAAAGATAAGTTCCCCATTCCTGTTATTGATGAATTACTGGATGAATTGCATGGATCAATTTACTTCACCAAGTTGGATCTTCGTTCAGGATATCATCAAATCAGAATGAAGGTTGAAGACATTCCGAAAACGGCATTTAGAACTCATGAGGGTCATTATGAATTTTTGGTCATGCCTTTTGGCCTTACCAATGCACCTTCAACATTTCAAGGTTTGATGAATTCAATTTTCAAACCATTCCTTAGAAAATTTGTGTTAGTATTTTTTGATGATATACTAATCTACAGCAAGTCTTGGAAGGATCATGTTGAACATGTTGACAGGGTGCTACAACTATTGGAGGAGAAACAATTATATGCAAAAAGATCCAAATGTTTCTTTGGAGTCCAGGAGGTGGAATATTTGGGTCATATTGTATCTCATGAAGGAGTTAAGGTAGACCCTAGCAAAATTAAAGCCATTAAGGAATGGAAAATCCCCACATCCATAAAGCATCTGCGAGGATTTCTTGGGTTGACAGGGTATTATCGCAAGTTTGTTAAGAATTATGGGAGAATAGCAGCACCTCTAACAACATTATTGAAGAAAGATTCATTTTCATGGACTCCGGAAGCAACAAAGGCCTTTGAACATCTTAAAGAGGCAATGTGCCAAGCACCGGTCTTAGCTACACCGGACTTCACAAAAACCTTTATTGTGGAATGTCATGCTTCAGGAAATGGAATTGGTGCTGTTCTAATGCAAGATGAAAGACCCATTGCTTTTGAAAGTCGTCCAATCAAGGGAAAGTTTTTAAGCAAAGCTATTTATGAGAAGGAAATGTTGGCAATACTCCATGCACTTAAGAAATGGCGACCCTACCTAATGGGAAGACACTTCAAGGTAAAAACGGATCATGATAGCCTTAAATACTTTTTAGAACAAAGGTTATCCTCTGAAGAGCAACAAAAGTGGGTCACAAAGATGTTGGGTTATGACTTTGAAATCATCTACAAAAAAGGGAAGCAAAATGTTGTGGCAGATGCACTCTCAAGAAAGGATGAGGATGTGGAAGCATTGTTGTGTGCCATTTCTATTATCCAACCAGATTGGATAAACGAAGCAAGGGAGGAATGGAAGAATGACGAAGAAGTGTGGGCACTTATTCGAAAGTTACAACAAGATTCCAGTACTTCTGACACATTTAGCTGGAAAAATGATTCGTTATGGTACAAAGATCGCTTATACCTCTGTAAGGATTCCCAGCTAAAACAAAAGATTCTTATGGAATTGCACACTTCTCCCTTAGGAGGGCACTCAGGATTTTTAAAAACTTACCACAGGGTTAAGAAGGAATTTTTTTGGGATGGCCTTAAATCAGATATTCAAAAGTTTGTGGCGGAATGTTTGGTTTGCCAGCAAAATAAAGTTGAAACAATTAAGACACCGGGTCTATTACAACCTTTATCCATTCCAAGCCAACGTTGGGAGGAGGTTTCAATGGATTTTATCACAGGTTTACCCAGGTCTGAGGGAAAGAGTGTCATCATGGTGGTAGTTGACAGACTTACCAAGTATGCACACTTTTGTGCATTATCACATCCATTTAAAGCCAGTACAGTTTCTACTGCATTTATGGAAACAGTTCAAAAACTACATGGAAACCCAAAGATTATTGTAAGTGACAGAGATCCCATTTTCACTGGAAATTTTTGGACAGAATTATTTTCTTGTCTTGGTACTCAGTTAGCTCATAGCTCATCTTATCATCCTCAATCTGATGGGCAAACTGAGATAGTAAACAAATGTTTGGAAGGATATCTTCGTTGCTTTGTATCTGATAAGCAGACACAATGGGTCAAATGGTTGCCTCTGGCTGAATGGTGGTATAACACTTCCTTCCATACAGCAACAAAAATGACCCCATTTATGGCACTTTATGGGTATCAACCACCATCCATCACATCATATTTAAGAGAAAATTCTAAGGTTCAGGCAGTGGAACATCACATCGAACATCAACAACAAGTCCTCCAACTCTTAAAGGATAACCTAGTGTTGGCACAAAATAGAATGAAACAACAGGCAGATCAACATCGCAGAGAAAGAAGTTTTGATGTAGGTGATTGGGTATTCCTACGGCTACAACCATATAAGCAAATGTCCCTAAAGCAAGCTAAGAAGGATAATAAATTATCACCAAAGTATTATGGTCCGTACAAGGTGTTGCAAAAGATTGGTACTATGGCATACAAATTGGAGCTTCCTGCAGCTTCTCGATTGCACCCAGTTTTCCATGTTTCATGTTTAAAGAAGGTTATAGGTGACAAGCTCCCAATTCAAACAATATTGCCAGAACTTGACGAGGAAGGAAAAATTATATTGGAACCGAAGCAGTCACAGAAACAAGAACTCGACAGCTACGAAATCGATCAATTTCAGAGTATCTTATCAAGTGGAAGAACTTATCCGCTGAAGATTCCACATGGGAGGATGAGAATTTTATGCAGAAATATCCAGAACTACTCAAGCGTTGAGGACAACACTTTTTTTGAAGGAGAGGGGCATGTTGGGTCCCTATAATACTAGTGATTACCCCATTAATATTGTAGTTATACCCCTTATTTATATTGTTGTGCCCCTATTACCCCCATATTGTTATTTCTGTGCCCCATAGAATCCCTCTATTGTTATTTTTGTGGCTTTATATTATTATTGTTAGGTCGGCTGGATTATATTGTGACTCCCTAGACTCCTATATATAGAAAGGAGGTTTTGTCATTTGTATCATCCAAGAATTGTTCATTTATGTAATGTAAAGGAGGTTGCCCCCTCGAAGAGGCTGAATTCTAAGGCGTGGATCTCTCTTTTCTATCTTTGTGTGAGCTGGTTTCATAACAGAAGCTCACTATTGTTATTATTTTTCCCTTACATTAGTATTGCTATGTCGGCTCTGATTATATTATGACCCCTTAGACTCCTATATATAGAAAGGAGGTCTTGTCACTTGTATCATCCAAGAATTGTTTATTTATGTAATGTAAAGGAGGTTTCCCCCTCGAAGAGGCTGAATTCTAAGGCGTTGATCTATATTTTCTATCTTTTTGTGAGCTGGTTTCATAACATTTGGTATCAGAGCTGTGGATTCTAGGGTTTCGCTGCACCAAACAGGCCATCATGGGATTTTCGGTATAACTATTTTGCAACGAAGTTTTAGAAGCTAAGAAAAAACCAATTTGAGAAGAAAATGGTCTGAACCTTGGCTCAAAATTTTAGATCCTGGCTCGCTATATTTTTGGAGATATAGTCTGAGGAAGTTAGCATTTTTACATATCCCTCAATTACATCTCAAACAGGTGACCTAGGGAAAATCGTCATAACTTTCTTTCTGAGCATCAGATTGAAATTTCGTAAGAATTTACAGAAAGAGGATGGACTGTAGTTTCCTGTGTACATTTTTTAGATCCAAAGGTCAAAACAGTGACATGTGTCACGTCGTACAAGTTCACTATACTGAACTGGTCTATAATCAGGTCATTGTGGGAGATTTGGCATAACTCTTCCTTGGAGAATCCAATTTGGATTAGACTGGTGGCATTGGAAAGTGGATGCATAGGGATACTGCAGGTTGTGATTTCAGAACTGGAAAATCTAAAATTATAGAGTTACAGTCGTTTCAAGATCGAGCTCCTAAAATCAAGAAAAGGAAAGATGAGGAAGTTTGATCACAAAGATCTGGTAAATTGGATACTACAGATGGAGAAATATTTTGATCTACATGGTGTATCACTCTTACAAAAGGTATGTATTGCATCTAATTATTTAGAACTGAATCAATTTTTATTGTATAAAGGGCTTTGTTCTTGTAAAACACTTGTGACGTGGTTAATTTTCACGGAGGAAATGTTAACACATAATGAGGATACAAAGAGAAACTTCTTCTTTAGCCAATTGATAAATCTCAAACAAAATTTTTCAATGGAAGAGCACATTGAAGACTTTCAAAAATTTAATAGAAGGGTAAATTATACTCCAGAGAAGCAAAGGATTGATTTCTTCATAGGGACTTTAAAGGATAAGGTTCAACATGAGGTTTGTTTTTGGAAACCTGATTCATTGGAGGAGGCATTCGAGTTGGCAAGAAAAATTGAAAGAGAAATTATGAAAACAAGGAATCCCACCACTCATGACTATAATTATGGAAGCGTTTCTTCTCCTAGCCTTTCACAACCTTCAAGGCTTACACCACAACAATTGGAAGAAAAAAGAGAAAAAGGGTTTTGTTACAATTTTGATAGAAAATGTACTAAAGATCATAAGTGTGTTGAAAAGAAATTATTTTACATAAAGTATGAAGAGGAGGAAAAAAAGGTTCAAGAAGTGAAAGATCACATCGAGAAAGAAGAAATGAATCCAACCATATCTTGTAATTCATTGGCCAGAATTACCACTCCACAAACTATCAAGATAGAAGGACATATCAAGAAGTGAAAGATCACATCGAGCATCAAGAAATGAATCCGACCATATCTTGTAAAGCATTGGAAGAAATTACCACTCCCCAAACTCTCAAGATAGAAGGACATATCAAGAATAAGAAGGTTTAAACAATGAAATATCAGGAAGAGAAGTATCAAGAAACATCAAAAGAAAAGGATACTCACTAGGAACCAACCCCAGGGAAAGAAGAAATGAATCTGACCATATCTTGTAATGCATTCGCCGGAATTACCACTTCTCAAACCATAAATATAGAAGGACATCAAGAAGAAAAAGGTAATAGTGTTGATTGATTCAGGTAGTACCCATAGTTTTATTAATTGTAAGATGGCCAAGGACTTGAATTTCTTCCTAGATCTAGCACTAGAGTGTCAAGTGATGGTTGTAAGTGGAGGAACCATAAATTTTTCTGGAAAGTGCCATAATATCAAGCTATCCATGGGAGAATATGCATTGAATAGCCCAATGTTTTTTGTTCCAATGGGTGGTGCTGATGTTGTACTAGGAGTCCAATGGCTACAATCCTTGGAACAACAACTTTTAATTTTCAAGAACTTTTTATGAAATTTTCTTAGGAAGGAAAGGAAGTTGAATTAATGATCAGGTGCTCATGTCCTAAGTGTCGTAAAAATGCTTAAAATTTAAAGTGCTCAGAACTAGTTCAAAGCTGAATGAATGGAAATTTCTCTTCCTCCCGATTCCGGCGCCGCAAACGGTTCGAAAAACGGTCGCCGTATGAGGAAGAGATGGCAAAAAGAATAATTGGTTCAATAACATTAGAAATTTGAATTTAAAAAAAAAAAAATTAAAAAAGGAATATTCCACAGAATATTCCTTGGAATATTCCGCAAAATATTCTTGGAATATTCTAGGGAATATTCTCATTTCAACAGCCAATCAGAAGCTGCCACGTGGCAGGCCCAGAGGCCGCCACGTGGCCCCCAGATGACATCAGCAGTATATGGGTTGCATGTTAAAATTTTGGTGGTCGGATTGTGAATCGATCCCGCGACCTCTTGGAAACAAACTGCTGGACTTACCGTTAGCCCATAGGACCATACGCTGTTCAAAGGGCAGAACATGCATGTTATAAAGTTTAAAATTACATAGGCGGGAAAGCAAAGGGGGCCAGCCCCGCCATACCATAGGACGAGTGCCCAGAACCAGGAGCTTAAGCACTAACCGCCAGCCCAAACGGTCAGCACGGAATCCGAGGCTAACATTTAAGATGACTGCAGTTAAGTTGGCGGTGGAATTGGCGGAGCGCCAAATTTGGCGGTCCCTCCATATTTGGCGGGCCTAACTGGCCATAACTAAAGTTAACTGGGGTTTTGTTAGGCCAAACTGGCAGTTGGGAGTAAATGGCCATAACTTTGGCTAGGAAAGTCGGTTTTGGACGATTTTTTTTTTGATTTTGGGTAATTTCGACCTTCGGAAGCCATTGGTGTAGGTCTTACAGACATCAGAGGTCATTTGAATATGTTTTCGAGCCGTGAAAGTTCTAGGAGCCACTAGGGGCCAGTATTGGGAAGACTGTACAGGGTTGCAGGTATCCATTGGAGGTGATCCAATAGTCAATCCTAAAGGATTCAAGTGTTCTGAATCCATTTCTACCATCTATTTCTCATGTACATGCTTATATTCGGCTGTATTTTCAATTTGAGCATTTAATTAAAACAAGGACAAGCCCAGTTGGGAGCTTTGGACCCAGCAGACGTAGCCCTGGAGGGGGTGAACTGCTTTATCAACTTCTTTTGCATATGTGGTTGATTTATTTTGCAGAACAAATCCATTTTAATGTGTTAAATAGTAAAATGAAATAACTCTGCTATGCTTAAATGGGTCATGAACAGCTGAAAATTTCATGTGTTTTCTTTCTGCAAGACATGGAAATCTTTTAAACATGTTTAATTCTGAATTGAATACATTGCAAACAAATTTCAAGTAGTTTCAAATTCAGATCAAGTTGGTATCAGAGCTCAGGGTTTTTGTGCAAAGATCTTCTAACTGTCTTGCAAGTATTGATGCTTACCAGGTTGAAACTTAAAAGAGGGGAAGGACAGTTGACTAGAGAACGAGAGAATCCTCAGTCAAGGAGGGCCAGAGAGCCATCACCTCCACCTTCAATTTCACCCTCAAGAGTCTCAGCAGAAGCTTCAAGGATGTCTGAACATGAAGGAGAAATTCCTATAGAGACAGATCCAAGAGAAGAAGAAAGAGTCTTCAGAAAGGCTTTCTTGGACCTCACTGAAATGGTGAGGATATTGTACCAAGAAAGAAATGAGAAATTGGCTGGAGAAGGGTCCAAACATCCACATGAAGGAGAGGGCTCTTCAGGAGGTAAGAAGAATGATGATCATTCCAAGAAAGGACATGGAGGAAATGGTGATCCACCACCCCCATCTTCACCTTCTTCCTCTTCATCCTCATCTTCTTCTTCTTTTCATAAGCATAGATCCTCTGGAAAAAGTCCTTTTTTGAAGCTTGATGTAAAATTCGAATTACCTATGTTTAATGGTGAAGTGAATGCAGAAAAGCTTGACAACTGGATTAGGCAGTTGGAAGTTTACTTGAGGATCCAAAATATGCATGATGATGCCACAAAGATTCAGTTGGCTTCTTTGAGAATGGATGGAGTAACCTTGGTCTCGTGGGAGGCCAAGACTAAAGAGGAGATCAAGAAATTTGGTAAAGTTACCTTAACATGGCCTGAATTTCTGTTAGCCATTAAAAAACAGTTTTATCCTCTTGCTCACATGCAGAAAGCCATTATGAACTGGCAAAATTTCAGACAACTTAAGGGTCAGAGTGTCCAAGACTACACCCAAGAATTCAGGAGAAGAGCTCTCTTGTTAGGGGTAGATTTACAGACCCAAGAAACCTTGTTGAAATACATTGGTGGCTTGCATAGCTACCTTAGACACACCATCTTGATGTTTAACCCTACTAGCCTGGACGAGGTTTGTGTCCAAGCTACCCGTTTAGAGGCAACGGGAAAAAACACATTTGAAGAGGGTAGAAACAAGCCCCCCAAGGGGAAAAGCAAAGAGAAAACCTCCAAGGGAAAAGGAAAAAAGAATGCATCTGTCAAGAAGGAGAGTGAGAAAGTGATCTATAAACACTGTTCTAAACCAGGCCATGAGGAGAAAAACTGTTGGAAATTACATCCTGAAAAAAGACCTCAATCTAACAAATCCAAAGGGAAATAGAAAACTGCTGCTGCTACATCTACACCACAAGGTTTAGGGGAAGATTCAGGTGATGAAACCAAAATTTCAGCCATGGGTTTGAAAAACTTGAAGGGAAAAGAAATTGAAACTCAAGCCAGCACTAGTACCTCAAACTGCCATGTACAAGCTCCTAATGAGGAAGAAAGAATTGAACTGTTTCATGTGAGGGTGATTTCAAAACATACTAAGATTGACACACTTTTTGATAGTGGGTCACAAGCAAACCTTATATCAGAGGACTTGGTCAAGCAGCTTAAACTTGAGACCGTTCCACATCCGAAGCCATATCCACTTGGATGGATTTGCAAGGATGCAAATTTACAAGTTTCAAGAAAGTGCACATTGCGCTTTGCAATTACTGCACATTTTATTGACACAATTGAACTTGATGTGGTACCTTTTGATATAACAGGAATTGTTTTGGGAAGTCCTTACTTGTTTGATAGGAAAGCTATATTTCATCGCCATGAAAACAAATATCATCTTTTCAAAGATGGCAAGGAGTTCATTGTTAGAGCTCATCGCAAGAAGACAAATATAGCGATGGTGAATGCAGGACAGGTAAAAAGGCTGGTCAATTCAAGTAAGAGTTTTGTTCTTCTTATGATTAAGCCCAAGGTTGATGTGAATCATGAGTCATTTGACAACTGTGATCCAAAACTTAAATCAGATCTGTATGATGTAGTTGATGCATATCATGAGATGTTTCAGGAGCCAACAGGTTTGCCTCCTAAGAGGGAGATTCTGCATGAAATCCATTTGCATCCAGATTGTCCTCTTCCAAACATAGGCATGTACCGCATGTCTATTATGGAGAATGCTGAAATAAAGAAGCAAATCAAGGACTTGTTGGACAAAGGTTTCATAAGGCCAAGTACTTCGCCATGTGGGTCACCGATTGTATTGATTCCAAAGAAAGATGGCACTTGGCGTATGTGTGTTGATTTCAGGGCCTTGAACAGGATAACGGTAAAGAATCGTTACCCACTCCCAAGGATAGATGATTTGCTAGATCAGCTGAAAGATGCTCGATATTTCACAAAGCTAGACTTGCGCAGTGGATATCATCAAGTAAGAATTGAAGAAAGTGACATTTGGAAGACAACCTTTAAAACAAAACAAGGACTCTTTGAGTGGCTTGTGATGCCGTTTGGTTTGTGCAATGCACCTGCATCTTTCATGCAGGTAATGGATGATGTCTTGCGTCCTTTTCTTGATGATTTCGTTATTGTCTACTTAGATGACATCTTAATTTTCAGCAAGTCTAGAGAAGATCATGTCATGCATGTTAAGAATGTACTTGATGTTTTGAAGAAGAATCAATTATTTCTTAAAATGTCAAAGTGTGAATTTGGAAAGACTTCTTTGGTTTATTTGGGACACATAGTAGGAGGAGGTGCTCTGAGAATAGATCCTGCTAAGATTGAGGCTATTGTGAAGTGGCCTACTCCCAAATCCATAACAGAGGTAAGAAGTTTTTTGGGTGCAGCTCAATATTGGAGGAAGTTTATCTCTAACTTCTCTTCTATAGCAGCTCCTATGCATGCAGTGACAAGTGTGAAGCATGCTTTCCAATGGGGAGGCAAGCAGCAAAAAGCTTTCGAATCTTTGAAAGAGAAGATTAGTTCAGCTCCAGTCCTTGCATTACCGGATTTGAGACAGCCATTTGAGATACAAACTGATGCTAGTGATTATGCTATGGGTGCAGTTCTTCTACAACATCGTAAGCCTATTGCTTTTCATTCTGAAACTTTTAATGGTGCTGTTGTAAGTTATCCTACATATGATAAGGAGATGTATGCATTGGTACAAAGCGTCAAAAAGTGGAAACACTACTTGATGGGCAAAGAAACTGTTATACATACCGACCATCAGCCCTTACAGTACTTGCAATCACAAAGCAAGTTACAACAGTCACGACACTTCAGATGGATGGGCTTCTTGCAACAGTTCCATTTGGTGATAAGGTATAAGAAAGGTACTTTGAATAAGGTTGCTGATATGCTTTCAAGGCCTATTATTGGTGCTGTTACTTTACTTAAGAATGCTTCCATTGTACATGATAGTTACATAGAACAATATGCATCTGATGATGACTTTAAAGATGTGTATGCTAACTTGAGTAAATGGAATCATGTAGAGGAAAATGATGATCACGTGCATAACAATTTGCTGTTTCATTTGGGCAAGTTGCGTATACCACAGGGGGAGGGGATAAATGTAATAAGAGAAGCTCATTCTTCTCTTATTGTTGGCCATTTTGGTGTGAGCAAAACAGTTGCACATCTACAGAGGTATTGCTATTGGCCGCGCATGGTAGATTCTGTTGCAAGGTTCATAAGAGGTTGTTCATTATGTGCTACAAGCAAGCCTAGCAATAGGAAGCTTGGTTTGTATACTCCTTTGCCGGTACCTTCTAGACCATGGGAGAGCATCTCTATGGATTTTGTAGGAGGTTTGCCAAAATCTAGAAAGCAGCATGATTATTTATATGTAGTAGTTGATCGTTTCAGCAAAATGTGTATACTTATGCCTTGTAAGAAAACTATAACTGCTGAACAAACTGCTGAATTATTTTTTCATCATGTATGGATTCACTTTGGTTTGCCTACTTCCATTATTAGTGAGAGGGATTCCAGATTTGTGGGGAATTTTTGGTCCAACCTATGGGAGATGATGGACACAAAGTTGAAGAAAAGTACTGCTTTCCATCCGCAAACAGATGAACAAATCGAAGTTGTGAACAGAACCATTGTGCACCTCTTGAGAGGTTATTGCAGCAAGCATCCCAAGCTTTGGGATGAACATTTGCACTACATACAACATGCTTACAACCGTGCCAAGCACTCTTCCACAAACACCTCACCGTTTGAAGCTTGTTTTGGTTACTTGCCAAAATCACCTCTTGATTTCATTCTTGAGAAAGATGTTTCCATTGAGGGACATAGTGATATTGACAAAGCTCGGTCATTCATTGAAATAATTCAGCAAATACATCAGCAAATTCAAGAACAACTTGAGAAGAGTCAAGGCAAGTATAAGGAAAGACACGACAAGCATAGAGTCGATCACAAGTTTCAAGAAGGGGATGAGGTATGGCTGTACATTAGTAAGGAAAGGATGCAAGGAGAAGGTAAAAAGCTGAAGCCTATTCATTATGGTCCATTCAAAATCCTCAAGAAGGTTGGAAATAATGCTTTTCAATTAGATTTGCCTTCCTACATGCAAATGTATTCTGTTGTCAATGTGGAGAACTTACGTTTGTATAAACCTCCTTTGATTGCTGATCATGAAAGTGCTGTTCAGCTGCCATCTATAGAAGATTTCTTGCCAGAATTCTTAGATGAGATGAAAGAAGATACAATCCTTGACAGAAGGACACGCACTTCAAGGAGGGGCAGTGTAGATTATGTTCGGGTTGGTTTCAAAGGCAGCAAACTGAACAAGGAAAAGTGGATGGAGGTGGACAGAGTGAGGGAGTTGTACCCTCACCTCTTTAACAGGTAGTTGAAGGCTTTTGGGGTCCAAAAGCTTCCCAATGGGGAGGCGTGATCAGGTGCTCATGTCCTAAGTGTCGTAAAAATGCTCAAAATTTAAAGTTCTTAGAACTGGTTCAAAGCTGAACGAATGGAAAGTTCTCTTCCTCCTGATTTCGGCGCAGCAAACGGTTCGAAAAATGGTCGCCGTATGAGGAAGATATGGCAAAAAGAATAATTGGCTCAATAACATTAGAAATTTGAATTTAAAAAAAAAATTTAAAAAGGAATATTCCGAAGAATATTTCAGGGAATATTCCCATTTCAACAGCCAATCAGAATCTGCCATGTGGCAGGCCCGGAGGCCGCCACGTGGCCCCCAGATGACATCAGCAGTATATGGGTTGAATGTTAAAATTTTGGTGGTTGGATTGTGAATCGATACCGGGACCTCTTGGAAACAAACCGTCGAACTTACCGTTAGCCCACAGGACCATACGCTATTCAAAGGGCGGAACATACAGGTTATAAAGTTTAAAATTGCATAGGCGGGAAAGCAAAGGGGGCCAGCCCCTAAGGGCCAGCCCCGCCATACCATAGGACCAGCGCCCAGAACCAGGAGCTTAAGCACTAACCGCCAGCCCAAACGGTTAGCACGGAATCCGAGGCTAACATTTAAGATGACTGCAGTTAAGTTGGCGGCGTAATTGGCGGAGCGCCAAATTTGGCAGGCCTAACTGGCCGTAACTAAAGTTAACTGGGGTTTTGTTAGGCCAAACTGGCAGTTGGGAGTAAATGGCCATAACTTTGGCTAGGAAAGTCGGTTTTGGACAAATTTGTTTTTGATTTTGGGTAATTTCAACCTTCTGAAGCCATTGGTACAGGTCTTACAGCCATCAGAGGTCATTTACATACGTTTTGGAGCCGTGAAAGTTCTAGGAGCCACCAGGGGCTAGTATTGGGAAGACTGTACAGGGTTGCAGGTATCCATTGAAGGTGATCCAATAGTCAATCCTGAAGGATTCAAGTGTTCTGAATCCATTTCTACCATCTATTTCTCTTGTAGATGCTTCTATTCAGTTGTATTTTCAATTTGAGCATTTAATAAAAACAAGGACAAGCCCGGTTGGGAGCTTTGGACCCAGCAGACGTAGCCTTGGAGGGGATGAACTTCTTTATCAACTTCTTTTGCATATGTGGTTGATTTATTTTGCAGAACAAATCCATTTTAATGTGTTAAACAGTAAAAGAAAATAACTCTGCTATGCTTAAATGGGTCATGAACAGTTGAAAATTTCATGTGTTTTCTTTCTGCAAGACATGGAAATATTTTAAACATGTTTAATTCTGAATTGAATACCTTGCAAACAAATTTCAAGTAGTTTCAAATTCAGATCAATTAAGGGGTATCACAGGGAAACCAAGAAAGATAATTAACTCTGACAGAATGACAAAGCTTCTAAAGAAATAACGACAAGGCATAATTGAACAATTATGTTTGCTAACTATTCACACATCGAAATCATGTATTTCTCCAGATCTCCAAAAAGTCTTGGACAATCATTCCAAGGTATTTGAGACTCCCAAAAGTCTCCCACGTATTCGTGATCATGATCATGCTATTCATTTTATTCCAGGATGTGTTCTTCCGAACGTCAAGCCTTATAGATATCCATATTCCCAAAGGAGTGAAATTGAACATATGGTTGCATAAATGGTAGAGGTTGGTACAATTATCCAACCAAATTTGATAAAAAAAGGAAGGTATGAATGGAAGAATGGCGAAGTAGGGTGGGAACTCATTCAAAAGTTGTTGAATATCCCAGTTCCAACAATATTGCCAGAACTTGACAAGGAAGGAAAAAACATATTGGAACTTGAAGCATTTACAAAACCGAGAAGTCGATAACTATGAAATCGATCAATTTCAAAGCATCTCATCAAGTGGAAGAACTTACCTATTGAAGATTTCACATGGAAGGACAAGAATTTTATATAGAAGCATCAAGAACTACTCAAGCGTTGAGGATAACACTTTTTGAAGCAGAGGGGCATGTTAGGCCCCTATACTACTAGTGTAACCCCATATTGTTATCAGTACAACCCCCTTATTATATTGTTGTACCCGTGTAGTCCCCATAGAAGCCCACTATTGTTATTATTGTGTCCTTACATTAATATTGTTATGTCAGCTTTGATTATGTTATGACCCCTTAGACTCCTATATATAGAAAGGAGGTCTTGTCATTTGTATCATCTAAGAATTGTTCATTTATGTAATGTAAAGGGGGTTGCCCCCTCGAAGAGGCTGAATTCTAAGGCATTGATCTATCTTTTCTATCTTTTTGTGAGCCGGTTTCATAACATTTCCCATGACATGAGTTTGGGGATCCTTCCTTCTACGTGAAGGTCTTATTAAAAAAAGTCCACTTATCTCTTTTCAATAGATGGGAACATTCTCAATTTCTTAGAGAAATGGAATTGTAATACAAGTACTCTTGAGTCCCCCCAAGAACTCAAACTCAAGCTTAGTAATCGATATCTCTTATGTTAATCTCTCTAGATAAGGTGGGTTTTTGGATTTATGGCATGCATGATTATTGAAAGGACCAAGAGATGGTCCTTGTTATGGTTCTTCATTCTAAACATCTTCATTCAATTATTCAATATGAATGGGAGGATGGGTTTCGGTTAGTGTCCTTCGAAATGAAAGATGAATATCTTGGCAGTGTAGGGAATAGATTGAATAGGTAGGGTAAGTGGGAAGCACAACATCGTATGCTAGCTGGATTATCCTCCAATTATTAGGGTTTGTAATATCTTATGAAGGTAATTTTCGATGGGGAGGCGATGATGTGTATTCCTACATCTGTGAAGGAGGTAGAAGCTACATGTGTGGTTGTACACTATCTTGTTTAGGGCCTCCATTAAAAAGGTTTCTCAACCCATGTTGCGAAGGTTAGTTTGGGGAGGAGGAGACATCGATTATTCTATTAGAAAACACCATGGATGAGAATAATATTGCATAGACGGGTTAGTCTAATAATAGTTTTAAGTTTGAGACTAGTTTTGAAACATAACTTGGGTTTTCTATTACCATGGTCTTTTTCGGGCCACAAAACATAGTTGTTTTAGTTCTCATTATTCTTTACTAAATGGTTTCAAACCAATCAGAGACGGGATATTTCTTTTTGGCATGTTATTTGTTGCATAGGGAACATATCGTAATTTGATCCAAGGGAAAATCCTTCCGTGAGTGTTTTCTTTTGCATGCCAAGCAAAATATGGCTAGTGATGATTTTATTTCTTCCCTATTATTTTTTATCTATAGTGTGTCTAGCTTGGAGTTCAAAAAACTGAGTATATCAGTCTGTTATAGAAGCTACAACTAGCCTCCAAATTGTTTCCTATCCTTTATTTTGGAGCCTCCCTCCTCAAGCACAACAACTCAACTCGCATTTATCTAGTAATTGTGCTTTGATTGAGCTTTATCTTTTGCATGTTGGCTTGTGTTTTCTTATTTACTTTACTATCTATCCTAGAAGCCAATTCCTTGACTTGGTTTCAACCCGGTTCTAGGCTTGCCTTAGTGAACTACAAAATCATTGAGGGCAATGACCCTTACTCTTGGGAATTTCATAGTCAAATCCAGTAGTTAGAATTCAGCTCTGGAATTACTCAAAAATAGCTGACAACTAGCCTTTTTATGGGAAATTTCATAGTTTAGTTCTTGAGAGTGTTGTTTTACCTACTTCATTGAATGACCACTAGTGTTTTATTTTTTTTTAGCTTGTAGAATTATTCTTTAAGTTTTTCATTTCCTTTCCTAAGTGTTGCATGTATTACGTAGTTTCTGCACTACCAGTCGCCACTGCAGAAACTCTACATTCTTCATTCTCCTTCATTCTGATTGATTCTTGTGCTCATTTCACTCACATGCATTATCATTCGCTTAGATCTGCACTCAACATCATTCAATCCTTTAGATCTGTTCGATTTCTCACTTCCCCTGGGTAGATCGGGACTTACTTCGCCCAAATCTCATTTTCCCAAGTACACACTGTGCATTTCTAGAACTTAGGGCCTCAACCATGGCTTCTAGAATTACACAGAAATTACCTATGCCTGGCTCCAACTATGCACTGTGTAGTTCCAGGAGCCATCCTCGAGCCTTGGCCACTCATATTATGCAATGTGCAGTCTCACCTAGCCTAAGCCAGACTAAATTGCATATTGCACAGCTCCAGTCAGCAAAACCTTGCCATTGACTACTGGGACTATGCAATGTATAGTTCTAGGTGGTAGTTGGTCACCTCTGAGAACGAATATTGCACAATCCTTCCTGACAATTGCCTAGTTTGTTCCTTGGTTTTTTCTTGAAGTGATTTTGGTTTCAAGCTAACATTTGCATTCCATGAGTGTCCTCTATATCTCCAGGAACAACAATTGTTAAGAAAATATCCCATAGTTACATGTAACACAGCTTCCAAGGGAGCTGCATCAAAGGATATTTTCGATAGTAGCACTGTGGAAGCAATTGAGGAGGTGTCAGTGAATTTTCCAATTTATGCAGACAGACAATTGTTCATTAAGAAGCGAATGAAGTTAACATGGTATGATGTCAAGGATATCTTTACAGGGGACCTCAAGGAAGGTCTAGAGGATCGATAGGTTTATATCAGTTTCCACCAGTAAAGCTTACATAAGGTTTCATGCAGGTACCCTGCCTTCCTATGCGTAGACATCATCCAATGAATTGTCTCATACACATATCAAAAGACTATGACATTGGGCAGTACCAGTGGGATACAACTTGCCAACTTCAGGGTGGAGAACTACCAGCAAATGTATCCTTTACCTTAGCCAGTGAGCTACATGGATTCAATTTTCCATACCACTGGAAACTTTGTGAACACCAGAGATATTGTAAAGAACTGGGTGAAAGAGACATCAAAGTTCAGAGTGATGCCCACTCATGTTTACAAGTGTCAAGCAATAAGAAGGGTATTTTTCACCTCTATTTACCCTACATTAATTGTCAATTCAGGTAAGATTTGTTATCTCAAAGAGTGTACTCAGTTTGAGGCCATCACTTGTCAAGAGTAGTGCTAGTAGTATAGTGCTCTTGCAAAAGTAAATAAATGTTGAAAAAAATTCTAAATGTAATGACAAGAACTTGAAATTCTTTGTAACTATATCATTCATTTAAGAAACTACAACACTTCATCAGTCAAGGGTGTAGTAATAATAAATCTTCCCTTTGTAAACTGATGCATTGGAAAAGCAATCAAGGAGAAGATCGTCAATCTGGGAACTAGACAGTACTAGTCAATGTTCACTACAGTTTTAGATCATTCTATTCACACTGTAGCAATTAATTGAAATGATAATTCAATTACAGGAATGGGAACAACAACTAATTTATTTTAAAAAGATTGAACAACAAGGCTTTAACCTATAAAAATGAATCAAGCAGAGATTGTAATCTACAGGAATTAAGCAACAATCTTTACCTCAGAAATGACTTGAACAGCAAGCCGAAAATGGAACAACAAACTAAAGTGAGTTATGAAATATTGAACAGCAACCTGAATCAAATGTAAATGCATAGCAAACTAAATCGAATATTACACACAGCGCACCTATACTGAAGGAAGCAATAATCTGGGTTTTGGCATAACAAATATTAATCACGGTTTTGAAGAAACAACAATTGTGGTCATCATGGAACAACAATCCCAATGAATAGTAGTCACACTTGGAGATAAATCGTAGATAAATAGACAATAGTACCGATTTATAAATACACAACACTGTTACTCTGTAAATGAACGGTAATGGTAATCTGTGAAGGAACAACAATGTTATATGATAATATCAATTTGTAAAGGAACAATAATGCGATATCAATTTAGAATGAGTAGCATAACATTCCAGTTGCAAAAGATAACCTTACTATTCAAATATGAATGCAATATAACGGAGCCAATACATAAAATAATAAGGAACAACAGATTACTGAAAAATGCAAATAAAAGGAATCAAACCACACATGACTTGAAATTGGAAAATAGTGATATAGGAAGCAAGTGATCCAACACGGCCAGGCCCTTAGCCTCTAGGGACACACTGCTGTAATTACTGCAGAATCAAAGACGTAACAACAATAGAGTTTATGTATTAATCATCAAAACGGAGTTATAGTAATCACTCTTTAAAGAGAGTCGATGATCAAAGTTTAAGTTACAATAGTGAATTTCATAAAACAACAAGAATCCGCCCCTTGGGCTAGCAACGCTGTCCCTTTTGTTGCAGCCAAGTGGAAATATCAAAGATACGGATAATCTTTAAGGTAGCAATCCCTCAGGATCAAATCCTAAGGGATTTGCCATATCATTATTTCTTAGTTATCTCTTTGTTCTCTTGCGCCAATTTGGTATCTCCTCTTCCTTTTCCTAGCTTATATGCTCCGATCTGGATTGCCTTGTTTGGATGTGGTTCCCTGTCAAAGGGACAATAGTTGATTTCATCTTGTCTTTTCCTTTGGAATGGCGATCTTCCATTTTCTTCCTTTTCTGCATAGGAAAAGGTAATAATTAGTCATTTTACGTTACTCACAAATCTTCTAAACTTTATCATAATCTTTCACCGTATGCCCATTTCATAATGTAAAGAAGTTATGAATTAAAGGAAAAGATAACGAAATAAGTTGAAATTACACACCTTCTCTAATGCTCAACACACCCACCTGCTTACCCTTTTTCATTCAATCATGAAAACATTGTAATTGACGTGCAAGGAAGTTAGGGAATAGGCTGGAGAAGGGTTCTCAGCAGGTGGTCTGCAACCATGATTCCTAGCTAAGAATTAAAAAATATGCCCTGTCTGACCTTCACGCAATTCATATAAGGCTCTATATCCTGGAGGAAGATACCAAATGACTGGACTTTAGAACCTACAACCTAACCAAGACCGGCCTTCTCTTAGAATGAGGTCACCATAGATACCCAAGCGGTTAGTAGCTAGCTTAAAATTCTCATAATTAAATGGTTCTCTATTTTGGATATTCCGATTAGAAGTTTCATATCGGAATTTCGTTGCTGCTATGGCAAGGTCTTTGATGGTAAAGAAGTATTCTATCCCTTAATGTATGACTGATGTGTGAATAGGTCCCAATGCCTCAATCACTCCCTGAGTTCTCATTAGGCTCCTATGTTTATTCCATAATTACAGTGGGTCTTTAGGTTCACCCCTCACCCATAGATCTAATCCATTCTTCTATCTTTGAAAGACATTGTAGGCTTTAAGCCACTTTATTTGATTAACACCAAAAGAAATAAATGCCTATAGTTAGACATCACCCACAAAAGGGCTAGGGTTCTGCTTTGTTTCTCCATCTAATAAAAGATTGTGCAAATAAAATTAACATAACAATCGTTGAACTTTCACCCCGTAATGCTTACAACAATTTATGAAGTCATCAATGGATTTTATCTCTATAGATACTCCTGCCTTGATAGCTTTAATTTTTAATTGTAAATATCTTTCCATTAAAAACAAAACATAGTTTCTGGCAGGTGCCCTACACACTAGAACGTCAGTATATGGAGAACATAAGGTATCCATTTGTTTTATGACTATGTCTAGTCTATGGATTACCTTTTTGACTCTTTCTTATGCATTTTTCCATCCTTCAAAGGCCTGGCATTCTGATGCATTAATGTTCTTCAGTTGTTGTTGTAACTTCTAGTATTTTCCTTGAGGAACAACCTGCTCTGTAAGTTTCTCTATTATTTGTTGGGCTTGTGCCAAATCTTTTCACAGAGTTACTATCCTCGGGTCATTATCCAACATGATAATTCTGGGATGGAGATCTACTTGGATCTCCTTATTAGGACATCTCATTTTTATGGTCCCTCTGTCTGGATTTCCTTATCATAGGCCGGTGCGTCATCTATTTGTACTTCTACATTTGCAATAGCTAGATGTTGTTCCTTTCAATTCTGAATGACAGGTTGGACTTGAGTCCTCTTGGTCTTTTTCTTAAGGGGTTTTTCCTAGGCAGTTTCATGCTTTGCCACAGAGGCTCCTTTTGATCTCTTCCCCATTTTCAATACTCTTATCTTTTATCGAAGTTGCTTAATTACATTAAGAAATCTCTGCTGTTCCTTTCGCAATCTTTTGATTTCCTTTGTTTTCTTGGAAGGAATGGCCATGTGTTTTCTCAAGCCTGGGATTTGTACCTCAGGCATGGTACCTTCTCCTTGGCAAATTTCCTTGTTTTCTTCTTGGGATACTTCTTTAGGGTTCTGCTGATTAGGTTTTTGAAGGGTAGAAACCCTAGTTTGTTCTGCTGTCCCCTGGGCAGCTTCTTCTTCTACTTCTTCTTCATCGTGGAATTCTTTGGGTGTATTCTGACTAGGAACAGATTGTTCCTCTTCCTCATCCTCATCACTCTTCTCCCCAGATACACTCTTATCATGAGCGAAGTGATCCTCTTCTTCTTTCTCTTTGTCACATAGTACCTCAGATGCAATTTTATCATGAGCAGAGTGCTCCTGCGGCCCTTCTTCATTATGGGGGTTGAGTGGGCTGTGAGGTTGGACATATTCACCCATATTGGCCAGAATTTGGGCCAATTCATCTTCTTCCAGAGGATTTTACAGGGGATCTTTACTAAGTTGCTCTGTTTCCTCCCCTTCTTCTTGACTGGATTACTCAGTATTTTCCTCTGGTTCTCCTTCATCACTTTCCTCCAATTGTTTTTCATTCTCCCCACCTTCCAGTTGTGGGGATTGTTCGTCTCTAGAATCTTGTATTTCCACAGGTTGACTAATGTTTCCTTGCGAATTTCTCAGCATTACTCTAATCCTCACCAATCTAACATATTTTCTTCGTTTCAGTGGTCTGCTCGATGTACTGGCAATATGTTTTTGTTTTGGGGCTGGCAAAGCCAGTCCCCATCTATCAATAAAATCAATTCTTCCCAACTAATCTATTGTTGGGCAAGAATGTAGATGACTATCATTCGTATTAACCCATAGTGGCTTACTACTGACTCTAAATGGCGATATTTCTTCATGCTTCAGGCAACATTGTGTAATAAAAAATTTAAAAACGCAAGTAAATTCACAACACTTTTTTGCTTTAACACAGCTAAAAGTTTAAGATGGCGTGGTCTTACCATGTCTTTTCTTCCATCGCAAGTGATCTAGCTCTAGATAATTCTTGCCAATTCTACCCATGGCTCTCCCAAGGTTGCCTGTAGAACTCCTTTCCCTTTTACAGTTAGGTTCTTCCCTTCATCCTGGAAGATGGTCATGGCGTCTTGCAGTCTCACTTTTTTCAGAGCCCACACGGGTCCAGTGGCTGGTAGTGCCAAAACTTCTGCAATTATGTCATCAGTGACTGCTATCTATCTCCCTCTCACCATGGAATGATGTTCTTGCAAGTTCTGCAGAAACTGAATTGCCACCGTCTCATTGGGTTGCTATAGACGTTAAGGTAAGCTATCCATCTTGCCCTTGCTAGGATTTCTCGTGCAGCATCGGAGACCATCAACACCTGTGGCTCACTACGAATTGATCTTCCTCCCATATTATTCATGCTTAGCACACTGTAAAAACATAGAGACGTCAATGGAACAACAGGTTGTTCAAATTTTTTAGCTCACTATTAGGAAAGCGCAAGGAAGTTGATGGAACAACAAGCTGCTCAAATTTCTAAGTTACTGCTAATTTTTGCAGAGAAAAACATGGAAATGGCTTTGAAAAAGCAAGCTACGCATATTGGGAAACAAAATACCATCAAGCTTACTATTCCTGAGTCATAATTCTTCTTAATGATGAGCTGACACGTATGCCAATGAATTATTGTGATCACCTGCCCCCCCTGTAATGTGATAGGCCATCCTCGGCCGTCAAATAAAGGAGTAGCATGCTAAACTGCCATAGTATAGAGTAATAAAGGAACAATGTATAGGGATATGGCATGTTTACAAAAATGAGGGGATTACCAAAATCGAGGCGTATTATAGAATCTCTAATAAATATGGAAACGTCGTGATATTATGCGAGAAATGGAGGATAGGATAGCTGACGTGAATAAAAGTTGTTATGCGATCATTATCGACTTTTACCGTCACGATTGATTTGTAAATGATTTTCATGTATCAAAGGTTCGAAAGGGTTATATGTATAGTCTCATTCGAAACCACTTATAAAGATATAAGAAGGAGGGTTTTGTAGTTACTATTGGTGTATAAGAAATATGACTTTAATACCATCAACAGAGCTCTGTTGCCCACAAGTGTCCATAACGTTGATAGAGTTGTTTATTTCACCTTTGGAACCATAATCCTTTATGTATGCCTAGGAAAGTGCTGTTGCAATGTCAGAATGGAGGCCATTATGTTGGCATGGTAACCAGCTAAATCACAATGCCATTCACCAGGAAGTAGTGAAAGGTGGGCAGGCCGGTCCATGATGAGACCTCCTATTCCAGGGACTTTTTATTTTTCTAATCTTCCTCTTGGATCATATCCCTAGTGTGGTGGCCATAGTGGGAATGCCACTTCACTTTCTTCCTTATGATCATGGTAGGCTGGCTCTTGATGAGATCCCCTATCCTTCATCTGACAAATCGTGTTAGGAATCATATAGATAAACAATTTTCTTTTTTTTCTTCTTTTCTTTTATATACCACTTTTCCTATTTATATACAAGGGGTGGTTCAACACTACTTAAGAGTAGGGATGGGGGAAGAAGTATGAACATCTCAATAGAGAAAAATATGCCCTTATTCTTATTCAATAATAATGATCAAAGAGAATTATGGGGATTTTAGAAAGAACCATCATGATAAAGATAATCAATCATATTGGTATTAGTGAAATAATGACAAAAAGGTGATATAGATAGTTGTGTCCTTTTCTCTTTTCGCTTATCAATTCAATGCAATTTCTTCTAAAGAATACAATTTTTATGTGATTTGTTGATTTCAGTATCCTCTAGTTTTTGTATTCTTGCATAAATGTATAGTTTTGCCTTAAATGATCATCACTCACAGAAAATACTTTAAACACAAAAAAGAAAAAAATGCACTCCAAAAATGTTGTTCTTAAGATGGAACAACTGATGTTTCTTTAGAGGAACAAAAAAAGAATATTTGCACACAAAAACCGTAGAAAAAGAAAAAAACATGCTCAAAACTGTTGTTCCTTGAGAGGAACAACAGTTGTTCCTTAATCATAACAGCAAAGAAAGCAAGCGAAAACAAAAAAATGCAAAAATGTTGCTCCTTTGGAAAGGAACAATAGAAAATGAAAGTGATGTTGCTTTGGAAAGGAACAACAGAAAACAAAAGTGTTGTTCCTTCGGAAAGGAACAGTAAAAATGCGGATATGCTATTCCTTTGGAAAGGAACAACAAAAATGCAGAAGTGTTGTTCCTTCAGAAAGGAAAAACAAAAAGGTGGAAATGTTGTTCCTTTGGAAAGGAACAACAAAAATGTAGAAGTGTTGTTCCTTCGAAAAGGAACAACAAAATGATGGAAATGCTATTTCTTCGGAAAGGAACAACAGAATGAAAAAGTATTGCTGCTTCGAAAAGGAATAGAAAAATGGTGGAAATTCTATTCCTTCGAAAAGGAACAGTAAAATTCAAAAGCGTTGTTCCTTTGAAAAGGAACAGCAAAGCGGTGAAAATGCTATTCCTTCCGAAAGGAACAACAAAATGCAAAAACTGCAGAAATGCAGAAATCTATACAGAAAGTAATTTATACAACTAAAATAAAAATAATTATGTAAATAATTTAAAAGCAATCAAATTACTTAGTGCACCAAAGGTGAGGAAGAGTTTTCTTCCTCAGCCAAAATTTGTGTGTCAGAGTCTTCCCGGAGTTGCTAGTAAAAGGATTCCCGAGTAAGTGGTGTGTGGCACAATCAAACTCGATGGCCATTTGCTTTAAGGGTGTGTCTAGATATTTCAATGGTGGTTAAAGTAATGGTGCCATTATCATGCACCTTCTAGATTTCATATTGTCCCAGCGAGCGAGTCTAAAGTTTCCCCAAAAAATCCTAAAACCTGGAATCGTATAGGAGCACCCAATCTCCTTCGCGAAAGACTTTCTTTTTGATAAGGGCGTCATGAATTTTTTCTCTCTGCTGTTGGATTAATGCGGTATGTTAAAGAGTGGGGAGCCTGATTTCATCTATCTTGTTGATTTGTTGTAGTCTATTAATTTGGGCCTCGCTTAAATCTAGACCGACTTCTTGTGCTGTTCTCAAAGTTTGTATTTCAAATTCTATTGGAAGGATGGGTTCCTTTCCAAATACTAGTTGATATGGTGAATAATAGGTAGTGTTTCTCCATGTTGTTTTGTATGCCCACAAGGCTTCCAACAATATTGTAGCCCAATCGCGTTTGTGCGATGCAATGGTTTTTGTTAGTATTGCTTCTATTACTTTCTTCGTGCTCTCTACTTGGCCATTTGCCTGTGGGTGGTATGGAGTGGTAATTTTATGATGAATGTGATAGTTAACGTTGCAACAATTTTATTACCAGCAAATTGTGGTCCCCCGTCCGTGATTATATCTCTTGGGAGGCCATATCGCACAAAAATATGGAATAGGAAATGAATGACGGAATCCTCTGTAGCTCTTGGAAGTGCCTCTGCTTCAACCCATTTGGTCACATATTCCGTTGTTGCCAAAATATATGTTTTCTGGTTTCATGATGGGTTGATCGGACAAAAAAAAATCAAGTGCCCAATGCTCAAATGATTCAATGACTAGCTGTGGGTTCAAAGGCATTTTGTCGGACTATCCAGGGCATCCTGCTCTTTGGAAACTGTCACAAACTTGAACAAATTTCTTTGCATCTTTGAAGATTGTGGGCCAGTAATACCCTGTTTGCAGAACTTTGAGACCAGTTCTTCGATCTACGAAATGTTCGCCACATGGTCCATCATGACATGCTTTCAGTATGTCAAATATTTCATCTTCATGGATGCATCTTCTAATGTGCATATCTGCCCCTGTATGAAATAAGTAGCCCCCAATCCAAGAAAATTGGGTACTATGCTGCACAATCTGTTTTCGTTCATTGGGAGTCAAATGTTTTGGTAATTTGACTACTGCAAAATAATTCGCAACATCGGCATACCAGGGTGTTTTGACAGCAACAGTGAACAAATGTTCATTTGGAAATTGATCTTCGACTACTGCTGTGTCCACTAGCTTTGGCATTTGTGAGAGAAATTCAGCTACAGGATTTTATTTCCCAAGTCAATCTTTTATTGTGATGTCGAATTCCTTCCCAAGCATTGCTCCAATAGCTATGTCTGAAGCATTTGATGAAATTTGAAATGGCAGGTGCCAATTTGGACCTTGAGTACTGGGGCTATTGACACAAGCTTTTTCATATCCTCAAAAGCACGGTCACATTTATCTATCCAAACAAAATCAACATTCCCCGTTAGTGCGTATAGAGGTGAAAATTTTGAGAAAAATGTTCTATAAATCTCCTATAATAACCGGAAAATATAAGAAAACTACGTACCTCTGTCTGTGTGGTAGGAGTAGGTATAACGAAATTATTTGAATTTTGGCCTGATCTACTTCTATTCCAGCTGCTGAGATATAATGACCTATGATGAGTCCTTCAATCATCATCATATAACATTTTTCATGGCTCAGGTAGAGCCTGGTGGCGATACATTTTTGTAGCACCTTTTCCATTGTATCTAGTGCTGTGTTGAAATCATCTTCGTATGGTGTAAAATCAGCCATGTATACTTAAAGCCATTCATTTATTAAATCTGAAAAGATGTTGATGATATCCCTTTGAAATGTGGCAGGGGCATTGCACAGGACAAAGGGTAAAACTCTATAGGTAAACATTCCCCAAGGACATTTAAAAGTAGTTTTGTCGTGGTCTTCAGGGGAAATCTGAATCTGATTGTATCCACTAAAGCCATCCAAGAAAGAAAAGAATTTCTTTCCTGCTAATGTATCTAATACCTGGTCAATGAATGGAAGGGGAATGTGGTCTTTCTGGGTTGCTTTATTTAATTCTTTGTTATCTACACAAATCCTCCACTTTCCATTCTTCTTTGGCACCACTACAAGTGGAGAGACCCATTTTCTATCGAAGATAGGATAAATAAAGTTTACATCTAAAAGTTTTTGTAGTTCAGCTTTCACAATGTCCCTTAGATGAGGGTTAAGTCTTATTTGGGGTTGGCGAATAGGTCTCGCATATTTTTCTATATAAATGTGGTGTGTACATTGCTGGGGATTGATACTCTTCTTGTCTGGATAATCCCATGGAAATTCTTCCTTGTATTTTCTCAATAGTTGGATCAACTTCTCTTCTTGTTCAGGAGTCAGGTTATTATTGATGTTTAAAGTTTTTCCTGGCTCAGTCTCTATAGTTTTGCTATTTGAAATATAGGTAGTAGGTATTGTTTAATCATGAGTGTCTTTGAGAGGATGTTCTTCTAGTTCATTGTCAAATGTTGCCTCTATCATGTGACATTGTATATGGGATTTGGATTCAGCTTGGTTAATGAAGTTGTTAATAACATCATCCTTTGTTCTTTGAAATTGAGGGCATCTTCTATGCTTAATGGGGATCTAATATTTTCGGTAAGGTATGATACAGGATGTTTGTTAGTTTTTATTATTGTTACACTTGGCTAGGCTGGAGGGTATAGGGCTAGATTCTTGATATTACTCCCTCTAGTTATGGTCATATTGCCTTGTCGATAGCCAATGTAAGCATCAACGGTTGCAAGCCAAGGTCTGCCTAAAATTAATATATGTCCATCAAGTTGGCTTTTGGGATTTATTATCAGAAAGTCAGTAGGATATTCCTAGGAATCAATAGATACAATGACATCATGTACTGTGCCTTTTGGCCTAACCACTGATCGGTTAGCTAATTCTAATAAAGTGGAAGTTGGTTCTACTAATGTAATGCCCAGTTTTTGACAAGTGGTGGTTGTTAAGATATTAATTGCAGCCCCTAAATCAACTAAGGCATTTGAAAAGGTTTGTCCACTGATTTTCACTGTCACTATTGGATTTCTTGGATCTTCATATCTGACAGCTGCTTCTCTTCCTGATAACAGGTTAGATAAGGGGCCAACTACTTGGACTATTGGGTTATTTTTTATTCTCCTACTTGGTTTTTTTATACATAGCTCTTTGATGGTCTTTGCATATATTGGGATATCTTGGATAGCTTGGAGGAGTGGGATTTTTATGTACAAATTCTTAAGTTCTCCATAATATCAAAGTCAGGATGTTCTATAGGACGTGGTATAATTAATCATTTTAGGAATGGGGGAGAAGATGTGGTTTCTTGGTCATGAGTCTATTTTCTGACCACATCTTCTTCTTGTAATGGTTGTTATGCAGGTAACTGATTTTCAACTTGAACATTTTTATCTCCCTCGGTCTCTATAATGCACCTAGACCTTAATTGAAGGTCGTTGCACTCCCTTAGATTGGTTTCTAGCTCTGGTGTTTCAATTATTTGAACAGATTGGACCGGTTTGTAATTTGTGTTTGGGTTGGGTTGGGCTGGGAGTTGTGGTCATAAATTGGACTAGGGATTTTGTTGTAGTGATGGCAGTGTAGGTTGAGGGAGTGGAATGGTTCCTATTGGCTGATTCGTCGGTCTTTTCCAGTTTGTATGCCAGGCTTGACTCTACAAAGTGGAAGGGGACCATTGTGCTAGATACACATTATTTTGCTGATATGGTGGGGTGTAGGGAAAATTTGGCCAATTAGATTGACTTGCTTGATTCGGCCATGGATATGATGAAGGAAATGGTTGTTGTGATCAATTTTAGAAGGGAGGTTGATTTTTCCGCATTGTATTATATTACTGAGCATAATATTGTGGAGGCTGGAAAGAAGAAGCTGGATTGGGGAACATACCTGATTGTTGCGGTTGCCATTGACGACGTTGATTAAGTAGGTGCAATGGTTTTGGTTCTTCTTCTACTTCTTTGTATACTGTTTTCAAACTAAGAAGCGAGGGACAACTCTCTGTAGAGTCGTCTTTTGTACAAATGGCACAAACTTGAACCACATCTAATGGGCACTCTTTGTGGCTGTGTTATTTCTGCATCTGGGACAGAATATTGCCATATTTACCTCTGCCTCAGCTTGTTTCTGTTTGGCTTGCATAATATCGAGCTATGTTTTCAAAGTCCCCAATATATCAGTTTTGAAATTTTATAATAAATTTCCAATTTTTGCACGAGTTACTCCTTCGCCAGAGATCTTGTTGTCCCTTGTAAACCTGTCATGTTCTGCTGGTTTTAGCCTTGTGCTTCCTCGTGAACTCCTGATACATAAATAAATGATGTTAGCAAAATATTCTTGATAGATATCTCATTTTCCCATAATATTTAGTGTTTCAATCCATTGTTTCTTCATTCCTTTAATTAATGTTGTTTTAAATACATTGTCAGGTAAGGGTAATAATGCATAAGGGGATCTTTTAAGATTATACTGAAAATGTTCAACATATTCTTCTAGTGTTTCATTAGGTCTAGCTATCATCTGAAATATTTCATCTTTTAACTCTTTGGATCTATAATAATCTTGATATTTCTTTAGGAAAGCACCTTTCATATGATCCCAGTCATTTATAACACCTCCTCCCAACCCCATAAACCATCGTAAAGAAGCTCCTTTCAATGTAGAGGGAAATAATTTTAGCTTTTGGGGTCAATGGTATAGTCATATCCTCTGCACAACACATTGAATTCAAGCAAAAATGCATCTGGGTCTTCTGATGTTAGGCCATGAAATGTAGGGATATGCTGAAGAGGAATTGCCTTCATAGGTGCAATGACTGTAGTATCTACAATGGGATATTGTAGTGTGGAGGTTTGGGTATTAGGTTGGTTCTGGGCCATTTCGTCAAATATGTGCCAATAACCTTCCGAGATTTCTAAGAGGGTATTCTTAGGTTGGTTAGACAGAGCAGGGATGGCCTTAATAGGAATGGTCTTAACAGCACTTCCTTTGTCTGGGATGATGAGAATTCCTAATGTCTGGGGGGATTTTAGCTCTTGAGGTTCTTCAAATTCATTCTGGATGACTTTTGCAGTACTTCCCTTATCTAGGCTGCTTAATGGCTAAATTATTCCAAGAGGAGATCTTGGTTCTTCAGTTTCCCCTGTTTCTCCTCTCCCTTCACACAGATTACTAAGGCTCCCTTCTTACGATTATTTTGGGCTAGAATTCTCAATTTCCTGAAAATATTGCTCCTCAGTTTGATTGTGCACCTCAACAAAGGCTACAGATGGTGATCCTATAGCCTGAAGGGAACTAGTAGGTTGTCTAGAAGCAACTTTCCTAGGTCCTACTGAAGGCTAAGATTTTGCTTTTTTTTTAGGATTTCATCTATAAAGGTCAATCAGCCAAGGGTCACCAGCCCCTTAGCTTTATCAGGCTTGGGTAGTGGTTTAGGATTCTTTTCAGGCTCTTTCTACTTAGTCATGCACAAAAATCAAATGCTGAGTTCTACCCAAAACAACAACAAATCTATAGGAAAGCACGCAGGGAGAAATGATGTTACATGTTCTGTACGTAGGTTCTTACCTTCTGTTTATAAAACCCAATTCTCTCCTAGCAGGTACTTACACTACTCTGAAAAGAAGCAAATGGCTACACTCTTCCCCGGTAACAGTGCCAAAATGTTGAGCAGTAAAAACAGTCTTTTTCACCTCTATTTACCCTACATTAATTATTAATCGAGGTATGATTTGTTATCTCAAAGAGTGTACTCAGTTTGAGGCAGTCATTTGTCAAGAGTAATGCTAGTAGTATAGTGCTCTTGAAAAAGTAAATAAATGCTGAAAATAAATTCTAAATGTAATGACAAGAACTTGAAATGGTCTGTAACTAGATCATTCATTTAAGAAACTACAACACTTCATTAGTCAAGGGTGTAGTAATAATAACTCTTCCCTTTGTAAACTAATGCAATTGAAAAGCAATCAAGGAGAAGATTTTCAATCTGGAAACTAGACAGTACTAGTCAATGTTCACTACAGTTTCAGATCATGCTATTCACACTGAAGCAATTACTTGAAATGATAATTCAATTACAAGAATGGGAACAAAAACTAATCTATTTTAAAAAGATTGAACAACAAGGATTTAACCTATAAAAATGAATCAAGCGGCAATTGTAATCTATAGGAATTAAGCAACAATCTTTACCTCATAAATTATTTGAACATCAAACAGAAAATGGAACAACAAACTAAAGTGAGTTACGAAATATTGAACAGCAACCTGAATCAAATGTAAACGTTAAACAAATGAAATTGAATATTACACACAATGCATCTATACTAAAGGGAGCAGCAATTTGGGTTTCGAAATAACAAATATTAATCACGGTTTGCAATAAACAGCAATTGCGGTCACCATGGAACAACAATCCCAATGAACAACAGTCACACTTGGAGGTAAATCGTAGATAAATAGACAACAGTCCCGATTTATAAATACACAACAATGTTACTCTGTAAACGACTGGTAATGGTAATCTGTGAAGGAACAACAATGTTATATGATAATATCAATCTGTAAAGGAACGACAATGCAATATCAATTCAGAATGAACAACATAACATTCCAGTTGTAGAAGATAACCTTACTATTAAAATATGAATGCAATGTAATAGAGTCAATACATGAAATAATAAGGAACAACAAATTACTGAACAAAGCAAAGAAAAGGAATCAAACCACACATGACTTGGAATTGGAAAATAATGGTATAGGAAGCAAGTGATCCACTAGGGCCGGGCCCTTAGTCTCTAGGGACACACTGTTGTGATTACTCTGGAATCAAAGATGGAATAGCAACAAAGTTTATGTATTAATCATCAAAACAAAGTTATAGTAATCACTCTTTAAAGAGAGTCGATGATCAAAGTTTAAGTTACAACAGTGAATTTCATAAAACAAAAATAATCTGCCCCTTGGGCTAGCAACGATGTCCCATTTTATAGAAGCCAAGCGGAAATATCAAAGATACAGATAATCTTTAAGGTAGTGATCCCTCAGGATCAAAGGAACTTGAGGGATTTGCCATATCATTATTTCTCAGTTATCTCTTTGTTCTCTTAAGCCGATTTGGTATCTCCTCTTCCTTTTCTTGGCTTATACACTCTGATTTGGATTGGCTCATTTGGATGCGATTCCCTGTCAAAGGGACAATAGTTGATTTCGTCTTGAATTTTCCTTTGGAATGGTGATCTTCCATTTTCTTCCTTTTCTGCATAGGAAAAGATAATAATTTGTCATTTTACGTTACTCACAAATCTTCTAAACTTTATCATAATCTTTTTCCATATGCCCATTTCATAATGTAAAGAAGTTATGAATTAAAGGAAAAGATAACAAAATAAGTGGCAATTACATACCTTCTCTAATGCTCAACAACAAGACAAAGTCACTCAGGAAGGCCTACCTGCTCTTGACCATCTTTGCATGTCGATTATACAGTCAAGATATCATGAAGACCTTTCCGTAAAATTGGGTGGTTGTTTTGGACCAACTGACAAATGATGAAAGTCCATTCAACTGGGCAAATCTGTTTGATCTTAAGTTAAAAATCGATTTGACTAACTCCCAGAATCCACCCAAATATGTGCAGGCAAGATTATACATGTTCGTGTATTTACTTGATGCAATCTATGCCCAACATCAGTTTCTTGGCATGGGTTGGACATGGACACCAAAAGAGACTGCCATTAACATTTATTGCAAGTTTCTTTCTAAGTGCAGCTATCGGGGAGATATGCTGAAGCTAACTGACCATTTCATCATCCCAATGTACAAGCTCATTTTTGAGTAGGATCCCCCTTAAATATAACAAGAAGTGATGGAGGAGATACTTAACATTACATATTGGTATGCCTCACCTAGTGGCACCTTCATCAGAATATTTGGCATAGAGAAGCCTCTGCATGTTCTACCAAGGTATACCACAGATAAGATGGCCATGCAAGAGGTTGCATATCACCTCTCCATAGGGTTATCAGCACGATTGCACAAGAAGAAGAAGGCACCATAGCCCACCTTAACTTTGCAGATGAGATTGTATGAGATTAAGAGCTTGAAAGATGTAGATGATGAAGCTAAGGAAATAGTGAGGTTTTAGTTCCACACCAAACACTTCAATTCCGATGATACCTGCGACATTTTTAAGAAGCATTGTGTGAAGATGTACTATCCATGCACCCATGGGACATGTCATTGGGAAGAGGAGGACCCTTAGATGTATTGTTACAACTACTCCAAGCTCAATGAACCAGTCAGTATAACCACAACATGGAAAGATGATTTATAGGCAGTGGAACCATAGGAAACAACAACAACAACAATAAGAAACACACTAGTACAGGACAAGGGCAAGAGGAACATTCTCAAGAACCTAGAGGATGAGAAAAAATACAAGTTAAAACAAGAACCTATCATTGAGAAAGAAACTTTAGCAATGGAGGAAAAGAGAAAATAACACATAAAGAGGTCAAAGTGAAGGAATATATAAAAGAAAAGGCTAGAGGAAGTAGAAAGGAAGTTTTAGGAAATAGAGAAGAAGTTGAAGGAAGAGTAGGAGATAATAAGGAGAGAGAGGTAAGAGAAGTAGAAACATGAAGAAGATGAAAGGGAAGGTGCGATGACAAAGAAAACTACACCCATACAGGTTTATGAGTTAGAACAAATAGTAGTTGAAGAAGAGGCTGAGAAAATCTAGGAACAAGAACTTACTTAGGAGATTGAGCAATTGATCAAAGTGAAAGACATGGAGTTGGAGGATGAACCATAGGATGAAGACAATGACCTTATGCCACATGCAACTGAGGTCACATCTCAGTCTCCACCACCTCTAGTGTTAGAATCAGTCCCGAGTGAGAAAGGAGAGGTTTTCCTCCTTGATAATGATCTGGAGATGGATGTGTACAATCTATCATTTGATGTGTTGCAAAGGAAGATTGTATAGGAATGATGAAAGAATTTTCCAGATGATCACACATCACCTGCATTCATGAAGGAAAGGGTGATACTGTGAGATGTCAGAAAGCATCCAGTTGCCATGGTCGATGCCACCTTGGCTTATGTAGGAGCCACAAGCTCAAATGTCAAGTTCCTGGTAGTAGAAAATTAACAAATGGAAAATAGCTTGCAAGAAACCAGGTAGAAAATATAGTAATCTTTAGGTTTCACAATGGGAGATATGGGAGGTATGAACTCTTGAAGCCATCATGTAGAAACTATATGATGGATTTGTCATGGTGCATAAGATGGTTGTTCATATATAAGGCTTTCAGTAGCAGAGTAGAAGGATTGTCCAAAATCTTAAGGACATACATACTTCTACCACCCATGCGCAAGAATGGATAATAAGGTACAAGGGAGCCCTGCTTCACTTTCCAAAGATGATGAAACCGTAGGTAGAGCTAGACAAAGCAAGGATTTGGATGTTTTTCTTTCCTCATTCATTAGCATCATATATTATTCATATGCATGGTCGTATAAGAGTTTATATGTCATGGTGAGAATGCACATGATCCCATCAATCAATTCCCTAAGCGAAGATAAGCACAAGAACCAAGTCTGATTAGAGATCAACAGGTACATGGAGTAGCTAAGGTCAGAGGTAACCAACGATGACTTGGAGCTTAGCACAGAAAACATGTAGAGGTACATTGGTAGTCCGGTCATGGTCAAGACCGTGTTGCACATGCTTTAGGATGAGTTCGAAAAAGGTTCCGAAACCATATACACAAAAGCTATGGAGACAAGAGTCTGCTATCAAAAAGACACCATCAAGTAGTTTTGGGACATCATAGCACATTGACAAGCTTGGTATCAATATGTCAAATAGAAGCATCAAGTGGAGGTTTCCAAGTTCATCTTTCCTTAAAATTCCGTCATAGTGTTTTTTCTTGTTAGTTTGTCTCTAGCCTATTTTGTCTCACATGGGTACATGTGGAAAATGTATATTATTTGTAAATATGTTGTAAGTGAAATTCCAAGAATCATTAGTGTAATGTGAACAATCACTGTGTAATGTTATGAGTTATTTGTAAAGAAGTTGAAGAGTCATGAGGGTGGTCAAAGAGTCAGAAATGGGAATGTCAATGGTCAGCCCACCCTTTGTTATAAATAGAACCTCATAACTCATAGCATAGAGCAAGTATACCTCTTTAGAGGAGTAAATATTCTTGACTGTAATGTTGTACTATTGAGGCTATTGGCTGTTAATGGTTTCTGTATGGATGAAACTTTAACTTATATGACAAATAACTGAGCCAACATCCTATCATGCATATATTGTTATTATAGTTGTATTATTCGAGTTTCTTTAGAAATGTATGTTGTTTAACTTATGCATTTTATTATGAAATACTTTTTATGCAATTGTGTGTATCTTGTTGAACACGTGTTGTTGGATTAACTCGTCACTTTTTTTTGTGGACTATTTCGCATTTTAGTTTGTGATGTCATCCCACTTGTGTTTTCCTTTCAGGCTACATACTATTTCAAGGTTCTAAGGGGAACACTTCCTTTTCCCCTCCATGTGTTAGAGCCCCCTTGTATCTCACTTGAATTTTTGCAAGGTCACACACTTTATTTAAACTAAAGTCATCATGCTTATCTCTCCACATGACTGCGGTCAAGGAAATACACTACCACCCACTGTTGGGACTCCTACTCCAAATGGTCTAAGGTCTATTTGGGACTTTTTACCAGGGAAATCCCCTAAATGTTGGTGGGTCCAACACTCTCAACATTTTTGGCACTAGAAGGAGGGCTAGATGACAATATGAGCCTTGAAATTTTGTTTTTAATCTTTCCACATCATTCATGACTTACATCACAATCTCAACCCAGACATGTTTTTCTCATGCTTCTGATTTTGATGTGATGGCGGATGTCATGGATGACTTGTCACAACTTAAATATGATTGTGAAATAGGAGAACCCCTGTTAATTCATGAAATTTCCTTTTTGGGTTTCTGTGATAGGAATAAAGTCCTAGTAGACGATATTTCCTATTGGTTGTTTTCTTACACGTTCGAAGGGTGCGTTAAGCAATGGTGTCTCACATTTCCCGCAATCTCTGTACACTATTCCATTCACATGATCAAAGAGTTAGGGTGAGCTTTATTTTGTTATGACCATCAAGCATTTCATCGCAAAATTTCAAATTTGTGAAAATAACCTAACAAATTAATTTCACATTTTTATGATCATTTCTGTCATTATTGTTTTGGATTTCCAGAAGATGATGTTGACTAGAAATTTCTGAATGAAATATTTTAGTATCTTGTTCACATCTATGAGAATCCACATGAGTTAAGAGCTTTCAAACATCTCCCAACATACCTTAGTGTTAGATCTTCTAAATCTGAGATGGACAAGGTTCTTGTCCCAAGTGACCATCCATCCCCTTCTCATCAAACATCTCTAGCTCTGTAGGATGAGGTGGGAGAAGTTGTGAATCCACCTATTGAACTGTCATCATCTGCTCCTACCCAACCTTCCCTTTATTTCTACACAGATTTGGAATGCAAGCCTGATTGTTGTCATGTGGTCTCATCCGCTCGACCTACATCCTTCGTTCTATTGATCCTCCAAATTTTGGTGTCCTATGTTCATCCATTCTAAATTACACATGTGATGTTCATGAGTATAAAGTTTTGGATGGATTTGGTGTTGAACAACCAACCTGCGCTATCATTTTTGATGAGTATGTGTGAGAATATGAACAAGAACCTGTGGTGAAGGTTGAGTTCCTTCTGTCTGCGCCTCGTTTGCCTTATCTTGACATATTTTATGATTCTTCCACTATTTATTTCTCTTGTAAAAATCCATCTCTAGATATTTCTACTTTTGATCATTCACAGAACACATAGGATGTCTATGTGTCAATCGATTGCGAAGAGGACACATTTCTTCCCTAATCCACTCGGTCTCTCATATTTCATTTCTGGAAACACATAGGGTGAAAATTTTTGTTTCTCATCAACCCCTCTTTATGATTCGTCAGATCATGAGGATGTTGTTGTCCATCTTGAACTTTCTGATCATGGGTGTTTTGATCTTTTCACTTATTCATTTGATCACAATTTTGATTCACCTACTATTGGTATTTCTAAGTCACTAGTATTTCATGATCTATCTTTTGATAAAGTAGAAACCCATCAAGTTGTCGAGGCACTTCAGCCCGAGCTGATGGTTATGTTAGGTTCTTGTAGCCTTCAAGTTAGTTCCACTTCTGATCATAAATTTGTTTATTCTCCCTACGCTCCTCATCACTCTCCTGTTCACATTGAAAATCAATATAGTTCTCAGCTTTCTAATCCTCCACCATAATCACACAATCCTATTGCTCATGGATTGGAGGAGTCATATGTGGCAAGAACTGTTGCAAAATGAAAATTGTCTTCTTTCTTCATGTTTTCTCATTTGTCAAGTTTGAAGTAGTGTACATGCATGTCTTCCATGAACAATGTGACACAACACCATGATATGTTTGCAAAGTACCTTTCATGTGCTTTCAATATTTTATTTTCTATGGTTGCATTCAAACTCCAAATGATTTGGTTTGGATTTCCTTATCTTTCTTGTTTATTGGTTTTCTTAAATATCTTTATCGTCAACCATGCCGTCACCTACATGGGTCAACCAATGCGATGGTGGCCGCATTGGAAATATCACTTCACATGAGTTGACCCATGGTTTGTTTAGCTTAGGAGTAGTAATATTTTCTTTTATGTTTTCATTTCTTACTCTAGTTTGCTTTGTCTTTCTTCTTTCCCTTTCTTGTTTTGTTATGCACTCATAGGATTAGCTTCCACATGAAACTATGTTTGGATTCTTGAGACAAGCAGGGTGAAATATAAGAGGACTTGTACAACTATCAACACTTGGTTGTTTGTCTATTCCCTCTTTTTATGATGATCTTATGTTTTTCTAGTCAATGATATCCTGATGGAAAATACATTTCTTTTAGAGTGAGTCACAGTCAAAACACAATTCTTGCACTTTTAACTAGTACCACCTACTCTAATCGGTTTTCTATATTTGGTTAGCCCATGTCAACTTACTCAAGTAGAGTAAGGTGAGGGGGAAAACCTTAAAATGTATGTCAGAGATATATATAAACATCCTTCTCTAAAGGGACAACCACTTGTTCTCTCAATAAGTCGGGATCCCTCTTCCGCCTCATCAAATAAATAAGTTCCTCTGTACAATTCTTTGAAAATGAAAAATGAAATGAAAAAAATAAAATAAAGGTGAAATAAGAGAAATTCTTCCTACACAGAGAGGTGGATCAGGTAAATCCATCACGTTACTATTTAGGCTCGCTGGAAGTGGAGAAATGCTTGTGTTCCTAAAGTGTCTCTGTTGGGGTATTGATCAAGCATGATGGTAGTGGAGCATCATTGGAGATGAAACTAAAACTCTAACAATATATATTACTTGTGCATTAATATACCCCTCATCCCCAATCGAAACAACTCGTTTGACTTGGCTTGATATGTGTTCTATTGATGAATAGAATGGTAGGGACTACGTCTTTAACTCAAGCTAGTGGAGAAGCTATGAAAATCAAAGAATCGAACAATACTTCCGGAAGATTTAGATTTGCTTTACACGAGACAAGGTCTATATAGAGAGATGGAGTTCTACTAGTGTGTCATGAATGTTGTAGCAGTTACAAAAAACCCTCCAAAATATTTCCTATGCTTTGTTTTGGAGCCTCCATCCTCAAGCACGGTAGCTCATCTCACATTGATCTAGGTACTTATGCTTTGATTGAGCTTTATCTTTTGCATGTTGGCTTGTGTTTTATATTTTGCACTGTATAACCCACAAGCCGAACTCTTGACTTGGTTTCAACCTGGTTCTAGGCTAACCTTAGTGAACTATACAATCCTTGAGGGGAACCAACCATGCTCTCAGGGATTGCATAGTCAAAGCCTGTAGTGAGCCTTCAATTCCAGAATTACGTAGAACTAGATGAAAGCCAGTATTTAGTTTCTGAAACTGCACAAAGCATGAGAAGATGCCATGGCGACTCAGCCCAAAAATTGTGCAAAATATTTTCCCTTAACAATTTCCCGATGCATGTGCCATTGAGTTGCCTAGTTCTCCACGAAACTACGCAATCTCTCTGGGAAATGTATGGAAATTTTTTCCTGAAAATGCAAAAATAAAAAAATTGAAAAAGAATCCCTAAAAAATAGAGATCTATTTTCCGCGGTCTGGAGGTGGAACTCAATTTATTTTGGAAACTACCGCTAAGTGTCGCTTTTCCCCTTCATTTTCAGCCTTCATGTAATAAGCCCTAAATCCCCCAAATTTATTTAAATGATGTTGCAAGATCTCATTTACACATTTGATCTTAGATCTATGGCATTCACGAGGAGATCAAGGAACTTTCGACACAGTCATCGAAGATTTTTCAGGTAAGTTTTGGTTTTCTAGCCTTTTTCCACTTTTTCTGTTGCTTTTGTTTATTTGGATTGTCAGAGTATTGTTTCACCCATTTTATTGAACAAATCATGGTGTTTTAATTGTTTTGAGGTAGATGTGTTGTTTTATGTTTAGGATTTCATTTCTTAAGTGTTGCATGCGGTAAGCAATATTTTCACTATCATTTGTTGTTGCATAGCTCTCTCCACATGCTTCGTCACCCTTCGTTTTGATTGATTCTTGCACTTGTTCCACTTGCATGCATTATCATTCAGTTCTATCTACACTGAACATCATTCAATCCTTTAGATGTATTCGATTTTGCACTTCCCTTGGGCATATTTTACCTTCCCTCGCCCAGATGTCGTCTTCCCAAGCAAGCAGTGTGCAATTTTGGAACTCAGGGCCTAGTCCGTGGCTTCTTGAATTGTGCAGAGGTTGCCCAGGCCTGGCTCCAACTTCGCAGTATGTAGTTCTAGTAGCCAGCCTTGGGCCTTGGCCACTGAGATTTCATAATGGGTGGTGTCACCTCGCCTAAGCCAAATTGAACTGCGCATTGCACAGTTCTAATCAGAAATACCTCTCCACTGACTGTTGGGACTGTAAAATGCACAGTTTGGTCTACCAGTTAATGACCTTTGAGAACCAATATTGCACAATCCTTCTCAACAGTTTCCCATTAGTTTCTTGGTATTTTTCCAAGAGAGTTGCATCAAAGGATATTATCAAGACTAGAACTGGGGAAGCAGTTGAGTAGGTGTCAGTGAATTTGCCATTTTATGTAGACACTCAGCTCTTCATTGAGAAGGGAATGAAGTTAAAACGACAGGAATCAAGGATATCTTTGCAGGGGACTTCAAGGATGATCTATAGGATTGACAAGTTTATATCAATGTCCACCTGTTAGGCTTACATAAGGTTGCATACAGGTAGCCCACCTTCCCATGCACTAACATCATCCACTAGATTGTCTCACACACATATCCAGAGACTATGACATTGAGAAGTACCAGTGGGACACAAATTTCCAACTTCACGGTGGAGAAATATCATTAGATGTAGCATTTATCTCAGCTAGTGAACCACATGCATTCATGTTTCTATGCCACCCACAACTTTGTGAATGCTAGAGATATTTTAAAGTGTTGGGTGATGTTAGGTTCCTATACCAATAGGAGTCATAATTTTGAATGACTGAGATTAAAACTTGTAATATGTACATACCTTTGCTTTCTTCAAATGTTTTCCATATTGAAGAATTAAAAAACGTAAAGAGGGTATGTCCTAAAAGAATAATCAAAGAACAAAAAGAATAAGAAAAGGTCCAAAAAAGTGAAATATATTAACCCCAAATAAAAGGAAAAAGCCCATGAAAGTGAGCAAGAAAAAATGCCACTACTATTTACTTTTATGCATAATAATGATTGTGTGCAGCTTGTTATTCATGCCACAAACCATGGTAATCAAACATTTAATCTTGATTATGCCATGCTTTAAATTTCATGTTGATAGTTAGAGAATAAAATTTTACCAAACTATTTAATCTTGGGAGATCATTAGATAGGTAGAGTAAATAAAAGGAGCTCATCTATTTAATTTGAGCCCTTCGATGTAATAAGGTTAGATTTAGTTAGTTTACTATTGTAAAGAGAAAGAAAAATGTTTGATAAGGGTTTTCTAGCTCAAATGCACCCTAATAAAGAGAAGTGAAAATGGTAGGATGAGTAGATGGGTAAGTAGAAGAAAGGTTGCAGAAGTATGATGATTGATTAGGCAAAAGCATATTTATCATTCACATCATAAAATTTCTAGATATCAATGAACAATCAAGCATGTAAATGATTTACAAAGTCAGTTAATTAACATCCCCCATTCATTTTACCCATTTCCTTTACTAATTTCCCATTATAAAGTTCTATGTACATGAGAACCCTAAGTCAAAGAGGCTCAGAGCATTTCTTTGACTTTTGGAGGGACCAGACCCTTGGCTTAATGAATTAGGGATAACAAGTACCCTATTCCCCCTACAAAAAGTCATTCCCCTTCAGTTCATTCATTTTCCATAATAATACTCCTTTACTAACGTTAAAATTCTTTTACCTAGGAAAAGTATTTACCCCCCCACATAAATCATTTTCATATCAAAAACCCACAAAAAAACCTTATCTTAAGTATTTATGTTAATGTTGGAAAAGCATTAAAACATGAAAAATAATTTACTTAAAGTATTGTACCCCTTTCTGCTCATTTTATTAATTACAAATTTTATTTATTAAATCCTGATAAAACCCATTTCCCCGTATATATTTAACTCCTACATATGATTAACCCTGCCCTTAGTTTAAATATAAACTCTGATTTCACCCAAACCCTGAAAACCCACTAACTAATTGATCTAAGATTAAGTTAGGCAAAAACCTAATTAATCCCTATGCTAATGACCCTAACAGCTTAACCCCACCTTAATCTGTCATTAACTTAAATACCGCCGCACTTAATCACCCATCGAACCCCCCTGTTAGCCTCTGTGTACCATTCCTACCCGATCACCATGTGATCATCTTCCTTCCCATCCAACGGCCCTTATCCATATCGGGTGGACCCGACATCCAAGCAATACCCGCCTGATAAAATTGTGTTCTGTCAGGCCCCAAATGTTACATGTTGTTCAACGTATGGAATCGGGCAACCTCTCCCCAATACCACCAAGAGCCCAAAAGTGGTGCAATGGAAATCATTTACTTCCTGCCCGCTACGCAACAAAATAGTTACTATTCACCCATACCCACCAAAATTGAATTTCGCACATAAAGCCAAAAAACCCCAAATAATTTTCTTTTATCGTTTTTTCAACTGTAAAGCTCCATGCATACAACTACGAACATTGAAGCTGTCAACCTACATCCAATTGCACCCTAAAGATGCCACAAAGCACCCATTTTGCTTTCCAGCCTACTCATAGCCTTTTTTACTGTTTGTAGTTGCCAGTCACGCTGTTGAAAGTTAGTTCTCCTCAATTCCAGGTATTTATGCCATAGTTCACTAGAAAAACCTATCAATTTAGAACGAGTTACTGAGTTTTCTTATTTACGGTAAAAAAATTAATTAAAGAAACTCTAGCAACTCAAACCTACTCCGTACTGAACCACCATTGCCATAAAAGATTGAAAATCACCTCCTCCATACTCAAATCCATAAGAACTGAGAATGCCCACCCCAATTGCCATGGATGTTAGACCTATTTCCACTCCTCATCTCGACCTAGACCACCTCCCCCTGGATGATAGAGATTTCCAGATAAAGGATGCCATTGTCCATGAATCCATGCTCAAAGTATACTGCCAAAGTAGGGATAGATACTTGAGCCAGACTGATGAAATTGGATTGTGGGAGTCCAATTTGCCTAAGTACCAGTTCCCCAAAATCCACATTTCCCCAGAAATTGTACATTATTGCCATGCCAACTATGTCCCCAGCCAAAGAGTAGTCATGTCCCCTAACTAGGCCATTCTTTTCACCATCACCTCTGAATCTATAGATGAGATGCTACAACTCCAGCCTGGCCAAAACTTGACTCCCCTCTCCTTTGGAGACCTGTTGGACTTATATCGTAAACTTAGCACTACAAGATTGGCTCAAATAATCCAAATCTTCATCGTAGAAGAGAAGTATACCCCCAAAGAACCCCATCTATATGTAGTAGCTTTATTTTCTCCATGGGGTAGAAGTATTGTGGATATGATATCTAGAGTCCTGGGTTATACCACCATTGAATATATTGATGAGATTATTCTGGCCTTCATGTCCATATACACTCCAAGACAAGCACTTGCTGTCATATATGAATATGCTTATTTCATAGCTAATAGGATGCATGAACAATTCCTTAGAATGCGTAATGAGAGAGTCTTCAAATACTCCTCGTTCTTGTATCACCTTTTCCTATATTACCAGTCAGACAAATTCCTACTCGCCTTGCAAAAATTGGACCCCAAGGCCAACCAAGATCAATTATCTTCTGGACCCCATTGATTCATCAAAATCCCTCCCCCTCTTCATACAATGAATTCATTGATTCCTTTGTCCACCCTATGATGATCATGCTCACTGGAACCCCTCCACCAAGAATCAGTCCTGAAATCAGGAGAGTCCTTCATCTAAACATCAATCATCAGGTGGGAGATTGGTACCTATACCAAAACCATACTGAAATCAGAGTTTATGGCTATGAGCTGGCTCCATACAAACTACCTAAATACCTCCCAATGAGGTTATTTTCCCTGGAGTACTACAGGTCAAAAATAAATTCAGATAAGGTAAACTTTGTTAAATCCAAAAAGAAAGACCAACTCAATATCAAAGACCAACTGGGTCCCTTTATTTGTAATAGTAGAGAAGCTGGAAAGGAGGCAGACCTAATCCTTCAGAGATTAAAACTGAAATAGAGCTTCATATGGAGATATGATCCCTTGGACTTCATCTGCAAAAGAAGGCAGAAGAACAAGATGGCCCCCTATATCCATCACCACATCCCTGAGATAGAAAAGTATGCAAACCAATTGAAATGGGTGGAAAACACTTTAGAGGATAGGGATAATGCAGAAGTTGTTGTGGAAAACACATTAATTGATCTAGACAGCTTGATGAGGATTCTTTCCTAAAGGTGTAGGAAGAATCAAAGATATTAGAAGAATCATAGTTGATAGAATAATCAGGAGTACCATACCTATCAGAGGTGCCAGATCAAATAGGCATACTAGAGAAAACAGATAGACCAGAGGCCACCATGAGTATCCCCCTAGTCTTACAAACAAACTCCTCTAAATGAGGATAAAAGCCTTATGAGAAACACAGAAGGGGCTACTACTTCAGAAAGAGCAACATCACAAGCCCATGCAAAGAAAAGCTAGGCTAAGATACAAAGAGTGAATCCTGTCTCTAAACTGGAATATACAGAGGAGACAACTAAGGTTACAAGCACAGAAAGAGATATGAGTATGATTGCCATTTCATCTGGAGGGATCCTAGAACCTTCCACATCACACACTCAAATGTTGGAAATGCAGAAAAGTGTTGAGGTATCCTCTTTCAGAATGCCAACAGAAAAAGAACAAGATATTTAGGAGAGATACAAAGAAATAAATGCTAGAAATGAGAGGTTGAAAGCCCAAACCTATGTACAGTATCTGAATGATCCCTACCAATCAGACAAGGCTTATGTTAGTCTTTGATGTCAAATAGGGGAAAATATAGATGACCTTCATCAAGCCAACCACTCAACAGCCAAGGACAACAACATATTTTAAGAGGGTGGATTTTGAAGTACTCGCAAAGGATATTCATTCCATTGACCAAATTGAGCTACACAAGCAAACAAGGGAGATGATATACTCCACATTTAGAGGGAAGGCCATCACTACCCACCAATTACAAAACTCCCTGAACAATATATCACCCCAATTTCAGTTGGAGAAATCCTCCTCACAGGCTAAAGATAATAGGATCAAGTCCTTCGAGGACTTGGTGATTAAATTGGGACACGATCCCAAAGATGTAAAAGATATAGAGAAATTAATTAAGAATAAAAATGATGACATAGATGCACTCAAGAAGCAGCTAAAGTTACCCTAGCTGCATCATCCTCAGACACATGAAGTCCTAGAAGTCCAGCAAGGACAAGAAGAGCTCATGGACTTGGTACTGAAACTAAATTATCAACTTAAGGAGACAGAGAAGGAGTTGGACACTTTAATTCAGTCGAAGAAAAGTGACATGGCCACAACTTCTAGAAGTACATATCCATAGTATCTACAATAGTTCCATCCACACTAGCACCCACAACTCCACCTGCCACAACATTACTAGTAAATGGAGAATCTACTATAGCAATTGCTACATCAACAAATAAAGAATCAAAATTGGTAAAAGCCATGGAGGAGATGTCCATCCAGGCTATAGAGTTCAAAAAGTTAAGGAGAAAGTGGCAAGTTTGGAAACTGACTGTAAACTTGCCCAAATTTAGCAAAGAGAAGAAACATAGAAGGCCTAAAGAATGAGTGAGAAAATCAAAGCCTTGGACAGAGATTTGACACTGCAGAAGTCACTAGGATAGACTAAAGAGATGCTACGAGCCAATATCATTGACTCTACCAATGATATTTGGCCATGAATCCAAGTTATATTTGACTAGACAGAATTAGTGAAGATAGCCACTGAAGCTATCTAGAAAGTCAGAGAAGAATTAGGAGACAAAACTGAGGATGCAAATCGACTCATCCACTTCCTAAACAACAAGAACATATATGAGTTCCAAGAGCTTAACATAGAAGACATGACTGAAGCCATTCTTGAGATTAAAAAGGTTCTTTCCAAAAGAAACCTCATGCACAACTTAGAAGAGAAGTGCCAGAACATGCAAGTAGCCATTTATTGGTTCATGGTTAAGTTTCAAATTTTAAGGGACATAGGTCTTCCCAGTCCCATGGTCATCAATGAAAAATTCATGACCCAGTTGGACTATAGCAATAGACTTAGGAAATTGCCCAAGGAACAAGCCAGCTCTTCGGCTATTAAAGCTTTGCCTACAGGCAAAGTATTATATGATACATTGGAGAACCTATTTTTCCTAGAACATGAGGTGAAACATTTGTTTCTCACCAAGCCCAATTTTGCAAAATACACAGAGGTAGATGAAATCTACAGAAGAATGGTAAAAATAAAGTTGCCTGAGGTAGAATGGTGGGAGAAAATGATAGATTTACTATGAAAAAGTTTTACATCAGAAAGTTACTATAGTAAATCTGAAGGTAGCTAGGTGAAACAGGTAAAAGATAGATCAGCAGGGTCAAAGAGTAACAGAGTCAAAGAGTATCAGTGAAAGATCAAAGTAAAGAAGATTCTAGTATAGAAATACCACAACTATCAGCCAGCTTAAAGAGCTCAAAACTCAATAGAAACAACCAGCAACACCATAATAAAAGGGATAGCAAGGAGCAGTTCTACATCTGTCTCTATCTTCATGCATGAAGATATTTTATTCCCTAGATTAAAAGTCAAATTCTTATGAGATATTTTGTAATTATTTTTGTATAAATGTTTCACATTTCAAAGTATGTAGGTTGGATTCCAAGACATTTCTATAGACTTTTTCTCTCAAATCAAATTTCTATTATATCAATGACTAGGTTGGCTTGCTGGATCAAGGAATGAAGATCAGATATTTTTTTTTTATTTTTTTTCTATGTTAAGACTAAACTAAGCACCCACAGGGACTTGAACTGGTGACCTATCGCAAGGAGTGCCTTAACAACACACCCATTCACCGTCAATCCAAAGCCCCGTGGGCAAGATCAGATATTTTATAGGATTCTTGTGTAAAGAGAAATACAAATAAGTATTCTCTCATGTTCAATGCCATTTTTCCTTATGTTTTTTCCATAATATTTTATGTAAATTCCTAAAATCTAAATGTATAACAAGGAATGATATTTCAGAAATTGCTTGAATGAACTCTATCTTGACTGTTTTACATTCTGAATGTCTTCTCCTAAACTATCTTAGCTAGGGAATTCTTAACTGCTCCTTAGCTTCTGTAGTTTTTCTCTGGTTTATAGCAAAGGATTCTTAATTGCCCTTTGTTCATGATCACCCTCTTTTCTTCATTTTGATCCCGGTCCAAGGATTCTTAAGTGCCTTTTCACCCTAGTTGGAATCATTTCACCCATTTGGCCTAAAGATTTGCATGTTGCTTTGCTAGCCTACCCTGTGAACATTCCCTTTAATGGTCTAGTCCAGTTATGCTATCCATTTATTGACTCCATAGCCTAATGGCTTGAAGACCTAGCTCTATCCATCTTCTCCAAGAATTCCACCACCCTACCTTCAATCCAAAATCAAAACCCCATGAACACTAATAACTAGCCTAGAATCTCATAAAAACTAAGCTAAATTATAAAGAGAGAGCCCTCTCTGGACTAAGGTTGGCTAGAGCCTAAGCCTAAAAGATTGGTTTGTGGTTACCTCGGATGCTTCCTTCTTTTGATAACTTCTAGGGAAAACTTCTGAGTGATAAGATAGTGGTGACCATACTGGGTATTCAAACTGTCAGTCTTAATAAACCTTTGAGAAGATTTCAAATCTTTATTTCGAGCCTCTTGAAGGGTTTATTAGAAGTTATTTACAAAATTTCACAAAAAGAAAGTAGTTAGAAAATCTTGAAATTTTGGCCTCAAGGAGAACTCACTATACTAGGGTTAATCCAAATCCAAACCCTGCCCTAGTAGTGGATAATCCCAACCTAATTTTGAGAAGACCCAAAAGGAAAAAAAGTTCAGTAAGTCCAACACCTTCAATCAAAGCAGATTCGTGCCCTGATGAGTGGTTGTTTCTAGAAGACCTCCCCTTTGATGAGTCATTTGACCTTTCCCTCTTTAGAACCAGGTCTCAAAGTGCACTTGATGCCATAGTTCTAGATCCAGAGTTTATTGTAGATCTCGAAGTCCAAAAGGCAAACTAGTAAATTGATGAGTATATTCTAAATTCCCCTTAGTCATCCCTTACTACTACTAAGATCCCTGAGATTTCTGAACCAGTTCCAACTAACCTTAGTTCACCATTATTCCCTTCCACCTCTGAAGTTCATTCCTCACCTCCATGTATACCTTCATTTCCCTACCAACCTACCATTACCCATCAATCAACTATTACTCCTAGCTATCCATCAACTTCTGTATCATCTCCTGGTACCCCAACCCCACTTCTTAGCCCTACCCAACTTAGAGACATGGAAAATAGATATGCTCCTCTTGTGTTACCGACCCCACTGGGTGCAATGCCACAAGACTACTGAAACAAAATTGTCCAATTTGATGGCATAGGACCTTATACAACACAACATCATGTAAACAAAATGACAGACTACTTTGAATTGCATGAAATTGATATTGGAGATGTTTAAATGAGACATTTTTGCTCAGACTCTAGTTGGTGATGTTAGAATTGGTTTAGATTGTTACCTGCTAATAGCATAGATAGTTTAGATATATTTTATCAACAATTTTTAAATAGATAAGAAAAGAAAAAGAACCCTCTGCTGATCCTTTCAGAATATGAAAATATTAGAAGAGGACCAAATGAAACAGTCCAGGATTATTGTACCAGATTTAATAATATATACAATGCAATACCAGTTAATCTTAGACCCCCACTTGACTTAGCACTGATAAAGTTTCTTGATGGGTTTGATACTAATATGGCCTTCCAACTCAGAGAGAGAAATCCTCCAACTTTAGAAGACTTGCAAAGTGTAGCAGTTAGTGTAGAAGTCAACTTGCTAGCAAAAAGAGCTAGGGTTAGGAACAAAAGGAGAGGATCTGCCAAAGATGAATCCTCACCCTCTGACCTTAAAATAGATCTCCTGGCTAAAAGTATTTAAAATCTTATGGATAGGATAGATAATATGGAGAGGAAGCCTCAATGGGATAATCAATAGTCACCTGTAGTGAGAAATCAAAACTTTAGAAAGAATCAGAATCAAAATACTGGAAAGAATGGACCTGACTAGAATATTAGGCATCCCTTTTAAGAAAACTATGCCAAAATGTCCCATTCAGATGCCCTTTAATAATACACAGACATTAACTTGTTGGGATTAGGTGATGAGGAAATTGTCTTCTTGACCCAAGATGAGGAGGAACTGCATATGTTGTAGCAATTACAGACCCAATATGGAGAATCATTTTATTATAAGTGAGGATATGATTCTACCATATTTGAAGTACACAAACAATACAACTTAAGAAATAAAAATAATTCTGACACTCCTGACCAGACCAACAAAATAGTGCCAAATCAACCCAAGAAAATCAAAGCAGCCCCAGTTACTAAAACTCTCCAAATTCTCCCTAGACCAAATCAGAACACTCTTGGCCCCACCATTGTAGATATAACCCATAATAAACCCTCTGATGATCAACCTTCCACTTCAATCCCTTCCAAGGAAATGGTGGAAAAATCTCCAAACACTATATTAGAAAATCCATAGAAAAAGACTTCAAATGTAGAAAAAGAAGAGAAACCTACTCTAGTTCCTACTATGAAAATTCCAAGTCCTCAAACAGAAAAAGTCCCCTTTCCTTTCAATTTGGGAGCAGAGATGGCTAAACTGAAAATTTCAGTTCCCTTAATAGAGCTGATTAAAATTGAAACCTGTAAGTGTCAAATAAACAAAACCTTAAACTTTGTTGAGAATGAAGACTCTATCAACTTGTTTGATGATCAACCAGAACTTATATTTGGTCCTGATGTTAACGGAAAACCACTAGAAGGAGGAATACCACCCTTTTATATTAGCCTTAGCATTCATGATAGCATAATATTACACAATACAATGATAGATTTTGGGGCTTCACACAATTTAATGCCTAAATCGGTTATGGAAAAATTAAACTTGGACATAACAAGACCTTACAAGGACTTTTTTCCATTTGGCTCAAGTCAAGTAAAGTGTCTAGGGTTAATCAAAGACCTGTGTGTTTCCTTGGTACAATATCCTGCTAAGAGCATTCTCATGGATATAGTAGTCACTGACATCCCACCTAAATATGGCATCTTATTGTCCAGATCATGGGGGGCTAAACTCCAAGGGTCTTGACAACTTGACATGTCATATGCCAAAATATTAGTCTTTGGACAACCTAAAAAGCTATACAGAACGACCCCAATGAAATTTGTGGTGAGTAGTCAGGATAGGCCTAAAAATTTTCCTATCTACTCCTTGCATTCATACAATGATTATTTTATTTTGTATAATGTTGAACAAACACAAAAAACCACTTCAAATAGTATTATTTCAGAACCAAAAGAAATTGTAGTTACAACTAAAAAATAAACTGTCCAAACTCAAGAGGTTTCCAATAAACAAGATAATCAAAATGTAGCAAACAATGAAAATTTTCTTCCCCCTGATAGTGAAAATTATGAACATGAGATATTATGGCACCTTGAATTTGATGGATCACTGAATAAGTTAGGAGTAGGAGTAGGAGTGTATATATACAATCTGGAGAATGATCACTTAGAGGGTCATGCTTATAGACTAAATTTCAAATGCACTAACAACATGGCTAAGTATGAAGCACTTCTTTTAGGTCTCAGTTAGGAAGCTAGTAGCTATAAGAGCTTCTATTATGGGAGACTCTGAGTTAGTTATAAAATAGATTGTTAGAAAATTGTATATTAGAGAGCAATGGAACACATAAAATATTGTAGGAATATAAACACAGAAAACAAATAAAACAAGAGAGACAAGGATATACGTGATTCACCTAGTTTGGGATACATCCATGGAGAAATAGCCAATCCTTCTTTTATTATATTATCCAGCAAACTGAAGGGATACAACCTACAACAGATCTGATGTAACTCCCTCTTCGCTCTCAATCTCCTCGCTTTTCCTCACTTAGAATACAGATCTCCATAGACACAATACAATTCCCTCATATATAGTCAGGGGTTGCCTTCCAGGGAAAAAAACCCTAAATTAAACATAACTTCTACCGTCAGATCTCCGCCTAGTGAATAGCCCTGGATCCCCCCTATAGCGAATATTTTACGGGCAGCGTTTCTGCCCCATTTCGAACTGGGTCCAATGCGGCGATACCTTTAGAAGATAATTAGGCTCCACACCCAACAATCTCCCACTTGGAGACTAATTATAGAAACTCCACTGCTGCTTCATTTTCTAGAAAATGACTCTACTTTGGACCTGGTTGTTTCTCATCTTCTTCATCGTACTTGAAGACCAATTGAAACTGATTAGATTCTCAGTTTCTCCCTAATTACAACTTTTGTTAACATATCTACAGGATTCTGGCTAGTGTGTATCTTTTCCATCTTCAACTGTCCATCTTCCAATGCTGACCATATGAAATGGTACTTTAGCTAATATGCTTAGTCTTGGAACGAACTGCAGAGTTGTTTGTAAGATGTATGGCACTCTGGCTATCACTATATAACCTACCCAACTCCTGCTTCTTACCGAATTCATCCAAAAACCTTTGTAACCAAATCATTTATTTACTAGCCTCTGTAGCAGCAACATACTCTGCTTCTGTTGTTGAGTGTGCAACAACACTTTGCAGTTTTGGAACCCAATTGACAGTTGTTCCACCTATAGTAAACACATATCTTGTTGTGCTCCTCATGTTATCTCTATCACCTATCATATCCGCATCAACATATCCCTATAGAGCAATGTTTGAAACACCAAAGCATAATGCTTGATTTGTGGTACCTCTCAAATACCTGAGAATCCACTTCACTACCATCCAATGTTCTTTTCCTGGATTGTTTATGTACCTTCTTACAACTCCCACTGCATGTGCAATATCAAGCCTTGTGCAAACCATTGCATACATTAAGCTTCCAATTGCTGATGCATATGGAACTTTAGACATATTAGCCATTTCTTCCTCAGTCTTGGGACACGCCTCTTTACTTAATTTGAAATGGCTAGTGAAAGGTATACTAACTGGTTTTGCATTCTGCATATTAAACCTTTTCAACACCTTTTCTATGTACTCAATTTGAGACAATGTTAATTTGTGATTCTTCCTGTCTCTAATTATTCTCATACCAAGGATTTGTTTTGCAGCACCCAAATCCTTCATTGCAAATGAGTTTGCCAATTTCCTTTTGAGCACATTTATTTCCTGCATGTTAAAGCCTACAACAAGCATGTCATCTACATACAATAACAATATAATATAGCTGCCATCATTTTTCCTTTTGAGATAAACACAATGATTAGAGTGACATCTAGTGTAACCTTGTTCAGACATAAACCTGTAAATTTTAGATACCACTACCTTGGAGCCTGTTTTAAGCCATACAAGCTCTTATTCAACCTACACACTAGTTTCTCCTTCACTTTTACCTCATATCCTTATGGTTTCTGCATATATATATATATCTTCCTCCAATTCCTCGTGGAGAAAGCTTGTCTTTACATCTAACTACTCAAGATGCAAATCTTCAACTGCTACTAGACTTAAAATAGTTTTGATTGAAGTCATTTTAACAACAAGAGAAAATATTTCATCAAAATCAATACCTTTATTCTATGCAAACCCCTTCACCACAAGTCTAGCTTTGTACCTCTGTTTTCCTCCATCTTCTTCCTTCAGTCTGTAAACCCATTTATTCTGCAATGTGGTTTTACCTGCAGGCAACCTGACTAGTTCCCAAGTCTGGTTATGTGCTAAGGATTCCCTCTCTTCTTTCATGGCTTTCTCCCACATCTTCGTGGTTTCCACCTACATTGCTTCTTCATAACATTCTGGTTCACCAGAATCAGTCAACAATACATAATATAATGAAGGAGAGTATTGTTCAGGGGGTGTACTCATCCTGGTAGATCTTCTAACACCACTTTCAAGTGTTTGAAGTGCTTGTTGTTGTTGTGGTTGTTGTTCTAGCTGTTGATCATTATGATTTTTAGGCACCATCACTTTTTCTAGTGATCTCATCAAGCACTTTATATTATTTGTTTTCTTTTTCCTGTTTCTTCTCCTACAGCTGATCCTTATACAAAACCTTTTCATTGAATATGACATCTCTGCTCCTATTGATTTTGTGTTTTTCATAATCATAAAAGCGATAACCAAAATAATTAACACCATATCCAATAAAGGTACATTTATTTGATTTTTCCTCAAGCTTTGTTCTATTTTTTTTGTTAATGTGGACAAAGGCTTCACAATCAAAAGTCTTTAAAAAAGAGTATTTTACATTTTTACCTGTCCATGCCTCCTCTAGAATACCACCATCCAAGGAACTTGAAGGCCCTCTATTTATTAGATAAACAATAGTATATACAACATCTGCCCAAAATTGAAAAGGAAATCCTACATGCAATCTCATGCACCTTGCATGCTCCATGATTGTCCTGTTCATCCTTTCTGACATGCAATTTTCTTGTGGTGTTGCTGGAACTGTCATCTCTCTATGAATTCCATTCTCTGAATAGTACCTATCAAACTCTTTGCTGCAATATTCACCTCCATTATCTGATCTGAGACACTTCAACCTTTTTCCTGTCTCATTTTCAACCAAAGCTTTCCATTTCTTGAAAGTATTAAATACATTAGATTTATTTCGAATACAATAAATCAAAGTTTTTCTGGTTGCATCATCAATAAAAGTAACATAATAATGAGAGTCCTTGTACATCTGTATGCACAAGCTCTAATTTTTCGCTCTCCTTTTCTTTCCCAACTCTAAGGAATCTAACTCTCTTTTGTTTTCCATAAACACAATTCTCACAGAATTTTAAATCAACATGCTTCAAACCTAGCAACAAATTTCTTGCGTGAAGAATCGACATCCCCTTCTCACTCATGTGCCCAAGCCTATGATGCCACAATGCTGTATCTTCTCCTGGAGAGGTTAAAGAATTAAGAGAATTAGAAATACCATTGCATAAATACAATGTACCAACCTTTCCTCCTTTCACTATTACCAAGGATCCTTTAGTGACCTTCCAGGTTTTATCTGTGAAAGTAGTTACGCAACCTTCACTTTCCAAATGCCTAGTTGAAATTATATTTTTCTTAAGATTTGGGACATGCCTTCCATCCTTTAATAGCCACTGATTTCCATTCTGCTGTTTTATGAAAACTGTATCCATTCCAACGATTTCATAGGGTTTATCATCACCCAATCAAACATGTCCAAAATCTCCTTGAACATAATCATGAAAATGTTTCTTATCAGGTGTGGCATGGAATGAGGCCCCTAAATCTACCACCCAGGCATCAAAAATATTTTCTAATGAAAGAATCAAAGCATCTTGCAAAACATCACCTGTTACATTCGCTTCATGAATAGTTTCTTACTGTGCGTCTCCTTCTTTTCCCTTCTGAGACTTGCAGTCTTTCTTTAGGTGCCCTTCTTCCCGCATTTTCAGCACACTATCCATAACCTAGACTTGGATCTACCTTTTATTCACTTACTGTGATATCCTGGGCTCTTTCCTCTTTCCATTTGTCTTCCCCTAGTCTCTATAGTCAAAGCATTACCTGATGTCTCACTGGAGCTTTTCTGTTACATTTACTCGCTAAGGATTGCACCGACAACATCATCAAAATTTAAAGTACTAGATCCAGAGATAGAGTTACTAATGGCCATAACTAAACCATTCCAACTTTCTGGTAATGAGCATAGAAATAACAGAGCCCTAACTTCGTCATCAAAAGTTACTCCTATAGAACTTAACTGACTTGTAACTGTATTAAAATCATTTAAATGGTCTGCAACAGATCCACCTTCTAACATCTTCATATTAAATAACCGTTTCATAAGAAATACCTTATTTGAGGCTGAGGGTTTTTCATATAGTTTGGACAATGTCGACGTTAAACCCTCTATTGTCGTTTCCTTTGAAATATTAAATGCTACTGATGCCACTAGGCACAGTTGTATTATTCAAAGTGCCTTTCTGTTGAGAATATTCCATTCTGTGTCTGTCATAGTCGTCGGCTTCTTTGTCTTTCTACTCAATGGTAGGTACAGATCTCTTTGATACAGATAATCTTCCATCTACATATTCCACAGCTGGTAGTTTTGGCCATTGAATTTTTTGACCCTAAACCTACCATATTCCACCATTGCTCCTACTCGAGCCATGAATCCTTCTCTCCTGCGAGTGTATCAGTCAAATAGACCTTCGGCTCTGATACCAGTTGTTAGAAAATTATATATTACAGAGCAATTGAACACATAAAATATTGCAAAAATATAAACACAAAAAATGCATAAAACAAGAGAGACATGGATGTACGTGGTTCACCCAGTTTAGGCTACGTCCACGGAGAAATAACTAGTCCTTCTTTGATTATATTATCTAACAAACTGAAGAGATGAAACCTACAACAGATCCACTGTAACTCCCTCTTCTCTCTCAATCTCCTCTCTTTTCCTCACTCAGAATACAGATCTACATAGATGCAATACAATTCCCTCAGATAGAGCGAGGGGTTGCCTTCTAGGGCAAAAAACCCTAAATTAAACATAACTTATATTACCAGATCTCTGCCTAATGAATGGCCCAGATTGACTACAAAATTACAACATTTTATAAGGCAATTTTACATCTATTCTTAGCTTCGGGGGTGCTACCCCCGAAACCCCCCGCAAGGGGGGGCTCCCAAAAGGTCACAAGCGCCCCCCCGGACCCCGCCTGCAGCAAATATTTTATGGGTGGCATTGCTGCCCCATTCCAAACTTGGGTCCAATGTAGCGATACCTACATAATATAATCAGGCTCCACACCCAACAAAAATCAAGGTTGTATATATGACTAGATACCCTAGATTAAGTTGTTACAAAGTCACCATTATAGGAATACTAAACACTTTCCTAGAAACCAAGGTTGTTGTAATTCCTAGAAAGCATAATATGCAGGCTCATAGTTTAGCAATGTTTGTGAGAACTTGTAAGTTACCATTTCAATCTAACCATCAATACACTACTGAGGTCAAGCATAGACCTGCTATCACAGATAACTTGAAAAACTGGCAAGTACTTACTAATGACCAACAGATAAACAATTTTTTAACCATAGAGGAAGAATTTGTAAATAGTAATATAGATACTGACATAACATTAGATCTTGATTTTAAAGATGAAATAGAAATTAATGGAGTAGAGGATGAAAAGATAGATAGATTCCATCCCACTAAATTTGAAAAATTAGATGTAGAAAACCTAAAGCAAGTTGAAATTGATGAGATAATTAACGAAGACTCTGAAATCATTAATCTCAAAGACAACTTTTTGCCCAAAGGATTAACCCCTTTGGAAAACTTGTTTGATTCAAATGATGTCCCTAGAAAACCAAAGATGGAACCTTTAAAATATGATATAGAGGAGTGTAAGATAGGTACTAAGGAAAATCCAAAATTAATCAAACCTTCAAAGTCATTACCTCCTACCGAAAAGATGAAATACTTTGAACTATTAAAGGAATTCCAAAATGTCTTTGCTTGGAGTTATGAAGACATCAAGTCTTATGACACCAGCATCATACAACACACCATCCCCATAAAAGAAAACCAGAAACATTTTTGACAAAAGCTTAGGAGGATTAATCCCATCCTATTACCTTCTATTGAAAATGAAATCCAAAGGATGTATGAGGCCAAGATAATAGCACCAATTATATTCTCTGATAAGGTTTCAAATTTAGTGCCAACAAGGAAGAAAACTGGTGAGATCAGACTTTTTGTTGATCTCAGAAATCTTAATAAATTTTCACTCAAAGACAACTACCCTCTCCCTAAAATGGATCAATTCTTACAAAGGGTAGTTGGATCAACCAGAATCTCATTATTGAATGGGTTTTCTGGTTACAATAAGATTTTATTTCACCTAGATGACCAGGCAAAAACTACGTTTACTACTCCTTGGGGCACATTCATGTATGTGAAGATGCCTTTTGGATTGATGAATGGCGGGGCCACTTTTCAAAGAGCCATGGACATAGCTTTTGCTAAGGAAATTTCTGACTTCCTAGTAATATATTTAGATGACATCACTGTATTCTCAAAATCTGATAAACAACACTTAGATCATCTAAGGCATGTTTTCATCAAATGCAGGAAGTCTGGAATTTCTTTCAATCCCAAAAAATCTTTATTTGGGTTAGAAGAGGGAAAGTTATTAGGCCATATAATCTCAAAAAATGGTATCCGAATAGATCCTACAAGAATTGAAGCCATCTTATAGATAAAACATCCTAGGAGAATTAGGAAATTGCAAGCCTTTTTACGGAAAATTAACTTTCTTAGGAGAGTTATTTCTAGCCTAGAAGGATTAATTAGATCATTGAACAATATGTGGAAAAACGATTTGACCATAAAGTGGACCGTTGAGGCTAAGAAATCCTTTGAAGACATTAAGCTAGCCTTAACAAAAACACCAGTTTTGATCAGTCCAAAGATTGATAGAGATTTCATTATATTTTCCTTTGCCTCAGAACACACAATTGCTGCAGTCCTACTATAGAAGAATGATCAGGGTTATGAACAACCTATTGCCCTTTTTAGAAAAGCCCTGAGAGATGCCCCCTTAAAATACAATATAATGGAAAAGAAAGCCTTTGCTCTGGTCAAAGCTATTAAAGATTTTAGAGTTTACATTTTATATTCTCATATAATAGCCTATGTCCCCAATTCAATAGTCAAGGATATCCTAACTTCGGATGGTCTAGATGGAAAGAGAGGGAAATGGATTGCTACTATATTAGAATATGACCTAGAAATCAGACCAACAAAGTTAATCAAAGGCCAAGGTTTAGCCAAGCTCATGGATGAATCAAACTGTGAGGCCTTAGAATTAATTTTATTGCAGAAATGGATAATGAAGAGGAGATGGTGACTCCACCAATCAGCCAGGACTTTATTGAATCGCCATGGTACGTTGACATCATATATGTTTTACAAAATCTACAAGCTCCTCCTAAATTAACCCAGACCAAAAGCAGATTTTTAAAAACCAAATCCTTAAAATTTTGCATAGTAGATAATGCTTTGTTTTGGAGGAATCATGAAGACATCGTTCTTAACTATTTATTAAAATAAGAATCTAACAAAGTGTTACAAGAGTTTCATGTAGGTGACTGTGGAGGACATCTTTACTGGAAAACTAGTGTTGACAAGATTCCTAGAATTGGTTTCTATTGGCTTACTTTATTTTCTGATGTAACGAAATATGTAACCTTCTATCATAAATGTCAAATTTTTGAAGGAAAGAAAAAGATTTTAGCCCCACCCCTAAACCAATCTCTGCTGAAGAACCTTTTCAACAATGGGGTCTTGACTTCATTGGTGAAATCCACCCCTTCCTCTGCCCAACACAAATGGATCCTCACTGCTACAGACTATTTCACTAAATGCAGAGAAGCCATATCATCAAGGCAAGCCACTAACATTGTTATAATAACCTTCCTTGAGGCCAACATCCTATCAAGATTCGGGTGCCCAACCAAAATCATCACTGATAATGCAGCAACTTTCAAATCTAGAAGAATGATTGATTTATGTAGTAAGTATCATATAACCCTGGGCCATTCCACATCTTACTACCCTCAAGGAAATGGGCTAGCAGAATCCTCAAACAAAAGTTTGGTAAATATCAATAAAAAATTGTTAGAGGATAACAAGAAAACATGGAACAGAAAGCTAGTAAATTCCTTATGGGCAGACATGCTAACCACACAGAAATCCATTGGTACTATTCCTTATCAATTAGTTTATGGAATGGAAGCTGTTTTCCCATATTCCTTGGGAACACCAGTGATGAAACTGCTCCAAGAGTTGTAGGTTGAACCAAATGACATCCAAAGAGGAATCAACCAAACAATTCACTTGCAGCAGACCAAGGAAGAAGTGTACATCAGATCTCAAGTTGTGCAGGAAAGGATCAAGAAGACTTTTGATAAAAGGACTAAGGCATACAATTTTCACCTAGAGGACAAAGTTCTAAAATGGGATTCAAGGAGAGAGGATAAAGGTTAACATGGGAAATTTGATTTCCTATGGAAAGGCCCATATATCATTTATTCTTTCAGGGGTAATAATTCTTTCTTCCTCAGAGAACTGGATGGCATAGAACCAGAAGGAGGACCAGTGAATGGTCAGATGCTCAAACACTATATTGAACCTAGTTACTAATTTCCCTGATCATTTGTACATACTTGATTTTTCAAAAGTCTAGAGTTGATTGGATGGTGATTTTGAAGTTGAATCCTGAAGAGAAGGCCCTAAGCTTCAAAAGTTTTACTATCATAAATAGTAATAATGTAGAAACATGAAAAGGAAAAGTTGCGGGGTAACATCAAAACAATTTAGAGGGCCATTGATATACAAAGTTCTTGCCATTTTGCTAGGAAATGCCTTCCCCAAGTGGAGCCACTGTTAGGTTCCTATACTAATAGGAGTCATAACTTTGAATGACTGAGATTAAAACTTGTAATATGTACATGCCTTTTCTTTCTGGAAATGTTTTCCATATTGAAGATTTAAAAAATGTAAAGTGGGTATGTCCTAAAATAACAATAAAAGGACAAAAAGAATAAGAAAAGGTACAGAAAAGTGAAAAATATGAACCCAAACAAAAAGGGAAAAGACCATGAAAGTGAGGAAGCCAAAATGCCACTACTATTTAATTTTATGCGTAGTAATGATTTTGTGCAACTTGTTACTCATGCCACAAACCATGGTAATCAAACTATTTAATCTTCATTATGCCATGCTTTAAATTTCATGTTGATAGTTAGAGAATAAAATATGACCAAACTATTTAATCTTGGAAGATCATTAGATAGGTAGAGTAAATAAAAGGAGCTCAACTATTTAGTCTGAGCCCTCGGATGTAATAAGGTTATATTTAGTTAGTTTACTATTGTAAAGAGAAAGAAAAATGTTTGATAAGGGTTGGCTAGCTCAAATGCACCCTAGTAAAGAGAAGTGAAAATGGTAGGATGAGTATATGGGTAAGTAGAAGAAAGGTTGTAGAAGTATGATAATTGATTAGACAAAAGCATATTTATGATTCACATCATAAAATTTTGAGATATCAATGAACAATAAAGCATGAAAATGATTTACAAAGTCAGTTAATTAACTTCCCCCATTCATTTTACCCCTTTCCTTTACTAATTTCCCATTATAAAGTTCTAAGTACTTGAAAACCCTAAGTCAAAGAGGCTCAGAGCATTTCTCTGACTTTTGGAGGGACTAGACCCTCGGCTCAATGATTTAGGGATAACAAGTACCATATTCCCCCTACAAAAAGTCATTCCCCCTTCAGTTCATTCATTTTCCCTAATAATACTCCTTTCCTAAGGTTAAAATACTTTTACCTAGGAAAAGTATTTATCCCCCCACATAAATCATTTTCATATCAAAAACCCACAAAAACACCTTATCCTAAGTATTTATGTTAATATTGGAAAAGCATTAAAACGTGAAAAATCATTTACTTAGGGTATTGTGCCCCTTTCCGCTCATTTTATTAATTACTAATTTTATTTATTAAATCCTGATAAAAACCCATTTCCCTGTATATATTTAACTCCTACATATAAATTAACCCTACCCTTAGTTTAAATATAAACTATAATTTCACCCAAACCCTGAAAACCCACTAACTAATTGATCTGCAATTAAGTTAGGCAAAAACCCAATTAATCCCTGTGCTAATGACCCTGACACCTTAACCCTACCTTAATCTGTCATTAACTCAAATACCGTCGCACTTAATCACCTGTTGGGCCCCCTTGTTAGCCTCTGTGCAGCTTCCCCACACGATCACCATGCGATCATCTCCCTTCACATCTGACGACCCTTATCCATGTCAGATGGACCTGACATTCGAACAATACCTGCCCGATAAAGTTGTTTTCCATTGGGCCCTCGATGCTACATGTCGTTCAACATATGGAATTGGGTAGCCTCCCCCCAATACTACCAAGCACCCAAAAGTAGTACAATGGAAACCATTTACCACCTGCTCGCTATGTGACAAAATAGTTAGTGTTCACCCATACCTGCCAAAATTGACTTTCACGCATAAAGCCAAAAACCCACAAATCATTTGTTTTTATCGTTTTTTCAACTATAAACCTCCATGCACGCACCTGCGAACGTCGAAGCTGTCAACCTACATCGACTTTCACCCTAAAGATGCCACAGAACACCCAATTTTCTTTCTAACCTACTTAGATCCTTTTCAACTATTCGCAATTGCTAGTCGCCCTGTTCAGAGCCAATTCTCCTCAATTCCAGGTATTTAAGCCATAATTCACTGGAAAACCCTATCAATTTCAAAACCAGTTACTGATTTTTCTTAGTTAAGGTAGAAAAATTAATTAAAGAAACTCTCGAAACTCAAACATACTCTGTACTGAGATGCCATTGCCCTAAAAACTAAAAATCACCTCCTCCATACTCAAATCCCCAAGAACTAGGAATGGCCACACCAGTTGCCATGGATGTTAGACCTATTTCCACTCGTCATCTGGACCTAGACCACCTCCCGCTGGCTGATATGGATTTCTAGATAAAGGACACCACTGTCCATGAATCCACGATCAAAGTATACTACCATAGTAGGGATAGATACTTGAACCAGGCTAATGAAATTGGACCGCGGGAGTCCATTTTTCCTAAGTACCAGTTCCCCAGAGTCCACATTTTCCCTGAAATTGTACATTATTGTCATGCCAACTATGTCCCCAACCAAGGAGTAGTCATGTCCCCTAACCAGGCCATTCTTTTACCATCATTGTTGAATCTATAAATGAGATGCTACAACTCTAGCCTTGCCAAAACTTGACCCCCTCCCCATTGGAGATCTGTTGGACTTATATTCTAAACTCAGTGTTGCAAGGTTGGCTCAAATAATCCAAACCTTCATTGTAGAAGAGAAGTATACCCCCAAATAACCCCCTTCATATGTAGCAGCTTTATTTTCTCCATGGGGTAGAAGTATTGTGGATATGATATCTAAAGTCCTGGGTTATACCACCAGTGAATATGTTAATGAGATTATTTTAGCCTTCATGTCCATATACACTGTAGGACAACCTCCTGTTGTCATATATGAATATGCTTAGTTCATAGCTGACATGATGCATGAACAGTTCTTTAGAATAATGAGTAATTAGAGAGTCTTCAAATACTCCTCGGACTTGTATCACCTTTTCCTATATTTCCAGTAAGACAAATTCCCACTTGCCTTGCAAAAATTAGACACCAAGGGCCAACGAAGATCAATTATCTTCCGGACCCCATTGATTCATCAACATCCCTCCCCCTATTAATACAATGAATTCATTGATTCCTTTGTCCACCCTGTAATGACCATGCTCACTAGAACCCCTCCACCAAGAATCAATCTTGAAATCAGGAGAGTCCTTCATCTAAACATCAATCATCAGGTGGGAGAGTGGTACCTGTACCAAAAGCACACTAAAATCAGGATTTATGACCGTGAGTTGACCCCATACAAACTACCTAAATACCTCCCAATGAGGTTATTTTATCTGGAGTACTATAGGAAAATAATAAATTTAGATGAGGTAAATTTTTTTAAAGCCAAAAAGAAAGCCCAACTCAAAATCAAAGACCAATTGGGTCCCTTTATTTGTAATAGTAGAGAATCTAGAAAGGAGGCAGATCTAATCCTTGAGAGATTAAAACTGAAACAGAGGTTCATATGGAGATATGATCCCTTGGACTTCATCTGAAAAAGAAGGCAGAAGAAAAAGATGGCCCCCTATATCCATCACCACGTCCCTAAGATAGAAAAGTATGCCAAATAATTGCAATGGGTGGAAAACACTTTAGAGGACAAGGATAATGCAAAAGTTTCTATAGAAAACACATTAATTGATCTAGAAAAACAACTTGATGAGGATTCTTCCCTGCAGGTGCCAGAAGAATCATAGATACCAAAAGAATCACATGTGCCAGAACAATCAGAAGTACTAGACTTGTCATAGGTGCCAGATCAAATAGACATACTAGAGAAAATAGATAGACCAGAAGCCATCACGAGTACCCCCCAGTCTTATAGACTCCTCTAAATGAGGAGAAAAACCTTAAGAGAAATAGGGAAGGGACGACTACTTCAGAAAGAGCAACATCACAAGCCCATGCAGACACAAGCTAGGCTAAGACACAAAGAGTGAATCCTGTCTCTAAACTGGAGTATACAGAGGAGACATTTAAGGTTACAAGCATAGAAAGAGATATGAGTAGGCTTGCCACTCCATCTGGAGGCATCCTAGAACCTTCCGCATAACACACTCAGATGTTGGAAAGGTAGCAAAGTGTTGAGGTATCCTCTTGTAGAATGCCAGTAGATAAAGAACAAGATATTAAGGAGAGATACAAAGAAATAAATGCTAGAAATGAGAGGTTGAAAGCCCAAACCTATGTACAGTATCTGAAAATGACCCATACCAATCAAAAAAGGCTTATGTTAGCCTTTGATTTAAAAGAGGGGAAATGCAGATGACCTTCATCAAGCCAACCACTCAGCAGCCAAGGACAACAACATATTTTAAGAGGGTTGATTTTGAAGTACTCGCAAGGGATATGCATCCCATTGACAAAATTGAGCTACACAAGCAAACAGGGGAGATGATATACTCCACATTAACACAGTAGGCCATTTCTACCCACCAATTATAGAACTCCCTAAACAATATATCAACAAAATTTCAGTTGGATAAAACCTCCTCATAGGCTAAAGATAATATGATCAAATCCTTAGGGGACTTGGTGATTGAATTGGACACAATCCCAAAGATGTAAAAGCTACAAAGTAGTTGATTAAGAAGAAAAATGATGACATAGCTACACTCAAGAAGAAACTAAAGATACCCTAGCTACATCATTCTCAGACACAGGAATTCCTAGAAGTCCAGGAAGGACATGAAGAGCTCATTGACTTGGTCTTGAAACTAAATGATCAACTTAAGGAGACAAAGAAGGAGTTGGACACTTTAATTCAGTTGAAGCAAAGTGACATGGCCACAACTTCTAGAACCATCATCCCCATAGTATCTACAGTGGTTCCATCTACACTGGAAACATCACTAGCACCCACAACTCCATCTGCCACAACATTGCGAGTAAAAGCAGAATCTACTATAGCAACATGTACATCAACAAATAAAGCAGAAAAACTGGTAAAAGCCATGGAGGAGATGTCCGTCCAGGCTACAGAGCTCAAAAAGTTAAAGGAGAAAGTGGCAAGTTTGGAAACTAACTGTAAACTTGCCCAAATTTAGCAAAGAGAAGAGATACAAAAGGCCCAAAGAATGAGTGAGAAAATAAAAATCTTGGAGGGAGATTTGACACCACAGAAGCCACTAGGACAAACTAAAGAGATGCTCTGGGCCAATATCATTGACTCTGCCAATGATATTTGGCCACGAATCCAAGTTATATTTGAGAAAATAGAATTAGTGAAGATAGGCACTAAAGCTATCCATAATGTCAGATAAGAATTAGGAGACAAACGTGAGGATGCAAATCGACTCATCCACTTCCTAAATAGCAAGAACATATATGAACTCCAAGAGCTTAACATAGAAGATAGGATTGAAGCCATTCTAGATATTAGGAAGGTTATTTCCAAAAGAAACCTCATGCACAACTTAGAAGAGAAGTTCCACAACATGCAAGTAGCCATGGACAGGTTCATGGCTAAGTTTCAGATTTTAAGGGACAAAGTTCTTCCCAGTTCTTGCAGATGTTGGTCACTTTAATTGTTATTAATAAAACAGTTGAGTGCCACATAAATTATCAACCTGGGAAATTATGATTATTCCAAAGGTGACTACATACTATATGTACTCAATCTTAAGAGTATTAAAAGCTGTAGTATAAACAGTCTACTATCTATTAAAGCCCTACTCTGTGTTATGGCAGTTACAGCAATTACAGCCTATTGCAAGAATGGAATAAGAACAGATAACTTAAAGAAAACAAATCTGCAAAAGGGAGTGATGGTTGTCCTACAACAAAGGATCAGGACCCTATCCTCAGAGTAAGGACTTTCAGTACCTACCTCTGTTGTCCAGTTTACCAATACACTCTGTAAATCCTAATCACCAGTGAGGCACTCATATACAGCATCAATCAGTTAAAAGGAAAACAAAGTTTCAGCAAAAGTAAAATATCATTAGAAGCAGTACTTATGAAACAGAAATCACACACACGACACACAACAGAAAGAAGATGGGTGAATCTTGTGATGAAGGTGGGCCCTGTCCTTCTCACAAGATTCCCCAGAACACAGAAACTAAGATAAAATACTCAGAATAGAACTTTATTCATCTGTCAATAAACCATATTAAAAAAAGGATTCAGTCTCATCCCTTCACTACCGTTTTGTGTTACAACTTGTTCCATCTTTTTCTGTCTATCCCTCTAATGTAGATGTCTCCTCTACATCTATTACAAAAGATTTTCATACATTCTGGTTCAACCCTTTTGTACCAAAAATAGGAAAGTCAATTCTCGATAACAGAATATTGTTACAGTCATGTGGATCATGATCATTATGACCAATATAGTAATCGGTCGAACTCCTTTGCCGATGCAGATTTGTTACGCAAATCTCAACTATTCCGCGAAGTGCGCATGCTGTTCTTGTTGTTTCAGCTTTGAGGTTCATACTGTTCTTGCTGTTTCAGCTTCATGGTTTGCATTGTTTCCGCTGTTTCAGCAACTGCAAAATGTGATCTTGCTAGTTAGGCAGTTTCAACAATTGGTCATCACTTAATCAACTTCAGGGAACAATTATAAAGATAGCATGATTACGTGTTGAATAATTAAACATATAGCAAGGAGGAGAGTTACTATATACCTTTTGGAGTGATTAAGCCAAAACAATAGCAAAGGATTTCAACTAAGGGTTGAAGAGGGTAATATAATGACAAAATATAAGGTCAAAAATAGACAATATGGGAACCTAACATCCCCCCAACTGAAAATGTGCATGTCCGCATGCAACGTCTACTCTGAATCGGAATCAGAATACTGGGCTGAATAATGTAAATTGCTTATGCAGTAAGTGTAGAAGGTGCTGTCAACCATGTCTCTGAACCCTTGGACACTCTGAAGTTTCTTCCATGCTGCCAACTCTTCCTTTTTAGTCATTGTAAATTGAGCCTTGTATTGTTCTCCAGGAAGCCATGAGAGAGGGAAATGAAAATGGTATCCAATCCACCGTTCAGCACATTGTCTGATGCATTTTACATAATCAGGTATACGCGAGATTTCCACCTGAATATTGAGGGGATTGTAGGGATGATATTCCCGTATTTCTTTGGGACAGTGTTCCCAGAATAATTCATTTGCTTTTATGGCCAAAGGTCCTTTAGTTTTGACATAATGTTGGCAGTCTTCCAAGACTACTGCTTGCAGATTCCTAATATGATCGGTCATCCCTGGTTCTCGTAGATTTCGTTGATGTTCCATAAGGAAGATGGCTGCATTCTGCGGTTCCAGACGAATCCAGAGAAGACAGTTCTCCTCATTGTATTTTGCAGACATAAAAGCATTCTTCCAAGTAAGCTGGTTGGCGAAAAAGGAAATAAAAGCTCTTATTTGATTATCACCACAAATAGGAAGTAAATTAATCTTTCTATCTTTGGACATAGCCTCATTATGAAGGTAGAGTTCACACAGCAAGTTCTGGTCATTGTTTCATGCTTCTGCAAAAGTCTCAATAAATTGCTGTGGTGTAGAGACCTGGTGTGGTCTTCCATCCTTAATTGCTTTTAATTGGAGGAATGCTAAACGTTCTCTCAAGAATACAAAATAATTAAAAGAAGGCTTTCTTGTAGCGAGTAACCACTGGACCAAATCGAAGATAAGGGACAGTTTGGCTTTTAATTGCTTATTTTCCTTCTATTGTGCACGAGACTGTTCCATTGCTTCCCAATTTCTATAGGCATAGTTAAGCCATAATGACTTCTGTTGCTGAAATTCCTTTCCTTGGGAGAGCTCGTATACTGCCTTCCATGTGTTGCTTAGTTCTTGAAAACTGGAAGTCTGTGCATGAGCATTGCTGACACAGGGAGGTTTAGTTTGTACATGCATAGTTGTAAAAGATTTTGATTCTGGTTTCTGTTCATCAATAACTTGGGTAGGCCGAGGTGGTTCTGTTTCTTCCTCTAAAATTCTTGAAGACCCTGCTGGTTCTTGTGTAGCAGTAGGGTGTTCCTTTTTGAATATAACAGGGCTGGCTCCAGTCAATGGGACTGCAATTATCTTATATCCTGCTTGAGTATAGATATCCCCACATTCACTGCACATGTATTCACTATATTTCTCTTTCTCTACACTCTTTTCAGCTTGAGATGCTACCTGAGCTAACATGTATAGATTGAGTTCCTTTTTATAGGCTTCCCTAGCCATTGTTAACTCTTTCTGATAGGCCTTATTTTCTGATTTTAAGAACTCATTTTCTTCCTGCAGGGAGGCTAGAGTAACCGGGGCTTCTACAGTTGCAGATTCCAATGGAGAAGAGAATTGTTGTTCAGCATTAACTTCATCATTTGCATCCTCAACAGGTGGTTCTTGTGTATCACCTGTTGGGTTAGTTTGTGTATCAGTCTCACCTAGGGCCTTTTCTTCTTGCTCCCCAACAGGTGGTTCTTGTGTGGCACCTGTTGGGTCAATGGCTAGTTCTTGTGTAACAGCCACATGCAGGTCATCTTCTTTTTTCTTCCCAACAGGTAGTTCTTCTGTGGCACCTGTTGGGTCAGCTAGTTCTTGTGTAATAGCCACATGCAGGTCGTCTTCTTTTTACTCCCCAATAGGTGGTTCTTGTGTGGCACATGTTGGGTCAGTGGCTGGTTCTTGTGTATCAGCGACATGCCCTATATCATCTTGGATGTCGAGTTTGAATGTATTTGCAGCTAGTTCTTGTGGAGTAGCTGCCTCTGTTGAGAAAAATGATGTCACAGAATCATGAACACTCTATATTTCGGCATCTGAGGGTGAAGGAGGTGAAGGTTCAGGGCTACGCGGGATACGGGGATTTAAAATGATAGGAGGGACATTTGGGATAATGGCCTTAATTGCTGCAAACAACCTTGTTCGTTGCCGAGGTAGGGAACCGGGAGAGGCAATAGTTTTCCTCTTGTGAGGACTTTTACTCAGGGTAGGGGAATCATCAGAAATAGTGGCTTCCTTAACTGAGGCCCTGGTTCTTGTTTTTAGTGGGGTTGCAGCTTTCTGTTGCTTTTTCCTCTTAAGGAAAGTGATGAGGGTATCCTCGTCTGAATCATCAGTAGGGATATGAACTATGGGGGTGGATGGTTCGGCTTCATCAGGGGGTGAGGACTGCTGCAGATTTTCAGTGCTCAATTGGGGTGTTTCTGCTGCTGGTTGCTGAGTTTCAGCAGCTTGCTGGGAATTTTCTTCATTTTGCTGAGGATTTTCCTCAACTTACTGGGGAGGGTTATTGCGGGGAGGTGGATTGTGCAGGGCGAAGCCTCTATTTATTAGTAGTTGGACCAAACAATGGTGCATGAGGCAGAGGAGTTGGTGCCTTGCGTTCACAGTATAGTGTGCCATATTTTTTAGACATCCAAGGAGATAATAGGGCATATTTACTAGACGACCATGCCGCAATTGATTAGTAAAACAAAGTCGTGTTGGTAGACTACCTGATAACGACCCTCGCAAGTGAAGTAATGCTTAACAAATTCTGCAACCTTTGGCCATGGTGGTGGTAGTGATTGAAGTGCAACCCCCCTGCCTTTGGCTTCCACCTGCTCCCTAGGTAACAGGAAATCTTGCTGTGCATTGAGGATGAGATGCTTCCTGCTGAACCAGTGAATACCATTGGTTGGAAGCCCCGAAACTTGCACTATGTCTTCTTCTGTTACTGGGATTCACACCCCTTGGATAGTAGAGTACCCGTCCCTCAAATTGCATGTAAATTCCAGGACCTGCTGTAAATCAAAAGCCAGAAGTCTTCTGAAATAGTCCACCCATCCTACTTGTAGAAAGATTTGGTATGCGTCTGGGTAAATTTCCAGTAATGCCGTCGAGCCCAGTTCATGTCTAACAGCATCTCCTCCCATATTTACTGTTTTAGGCAGAATACAGAGTGCAGAGCCGAGTTGCCGAGGTCGAAATAGAGTAGAACGTTGAAAATGAAAGTATGATGTGATAAGGTATAAATGAGGTGGATTAGACACAACTGCGACGAATAGAGATGGCAGTGATCGGCGTGTTATGTAATGATTACAATATTTCGGTAATCCCCCCCCAACTGTGGCTAAATGATATGGTTGGCGGTACGACGCTTTTGGCGGTCATGTCAACTATCTCCTCATTAACTACAATTTAATATTCACACTTAAACACGCATACCTTTACAATTACCTTTGGTTGTTGCGCCGAAAAGTGTTATCTCGTCCTTAATAGGTTAATGATCATTATAGAAAGGGTTTGTAAGGTGTGAGGGTTTTTATACATGAGGTTTTTATTATTCACAAGAGGTAGTAGTGATGGGACATTATTAATAGGATAAGTGGCTGATTCCTTTGAATAAAGAATGATATGTTTCTATTGAAGTAATAATTCATTCTCGGGAGCAAAAATGGGGACATTGATGGTTTTTAGGAAAATGGAAAAGATTGGTGTTTAAGCAGTGGGATTGGTGTTTCGGCACTGGAAAATGGTGTTTCAGCAATGGGAAATGGTGTTTCAGCAACGGGAAATGGAAGAGGGAATGAATCATGATCTGGAATGACATGGCAATGCTTTCCAATCTGCAGATTAATTCTTCCTATATTGAAATTTTTCTTTTCAGCCACCATCCAAAGCTAAGATCCGCAAAATAATTAATTGTAACATGGCAACCCTTGACAGGGATTATTAGTTAAGAAATCTATTCTAAAAATAGATACATAAGTAGGAAATTAAGTGCATTGAGGGATAGCCGATTCCCCCAAAAAGGAATAGTGTATGTCTGCCATGCAAGTAGCCTTGAAATCCTCTTTAGAAATAGGTTGTTTATACAAACAAAGTCAATACCCATTTACTAATAATGGTGTTCTAGAATCATCAATCATTAAGAGTCTGACTATTCCATTTGGAAAAATGGTATCTACTTCATAAGGTCCTAGCCACCTTGTTCTTAATTTACCTTGAAAATTTTCAAAACGAGAATCATACAGTAAGGCCCAATTACCTTTTTGGAACTGCTTATGCTTAATAGTTTTGTCATGCCACCTGGTTCTTTGCTATTGTATCATGGTTGTTTGATGGATGGCATCCAACCTCTTTTCATCCAATTCCTGGAGCTGCTGCAACCTAGCTGTCTGTGCATCAGTCAAGTCAAGGTTAACAGCTAAAGCAGTCCTTAAGGTTTTGATTTCAAATTCCAGAGGAAAAACAACACTTTTACCATAAACTAGTTCATAAGGTGAAAAACCCGTAGTTTTCCTCCAAGTGGTTCTGTAGGCCCATAATGCTTCAGGCAACCTTTGAAACCAGTGCTTTCTATTCTCCTTGATTGTTTTTGTTAAAATGGATTCTATGACTTTATTTGTACTTTCCACTTGCCCATTTTCCTGGGGGTGATAAGGTGTAGTCATTTTATGCTTAATGTGATATTTCTGGAGTGTATCTTTGAAGCCATGAGAATTAAAAGGAGGTCCTCCATCTGTAACTAGCTCTCTAGGCAAACCAAACCTAACAAAGATTTCTTCAAATAGAAAAGTTAACACTGATTCTTCATTAGCTTTGATGAGTGCCTTAGCTTCTACCCACTTAGTCATATAATCTGTGCAAACTAGTATATAAACTCTTTGATTGGATGGAGGATTGGTGGGACCTATAAAATCTAGTGCCTATCTTTCAAAAGGTTCAAGTATTACCTGGGGGTTGAGTGGAATTTCATCCCTGTGATTAGGCTGGCCCATTCTCTGACAGCTATCACAGGCCCTAACATATTTCTTTGCGTCCTTGAAAAGTGAGGGCCAATAGTAACCCATTCTAAGAACTTTATGTGTTGTTATTTTGTCCGCAAAATGCCCTCCACAAGGGCCATCGTGGCAAGCCTTCAATATATCATAAATTTCATCTTCTCTGATGCATCTTCGAATTTCCTGATCGAGTCCTGTGTGAAAAAGACACCCACTTATCGAGCTGTACCTAGCACTTTGCTGAACGATCTTTCTTTTCTCTCTGTGCGATAGGTGTGACGGTAGTTTCCCTGCAACTAAGTAATTGGCAATCTGCATACCAAGGTGAGTGAGAAGATACTGCATATAAATATTCATCAGGAAAAGAATCATCCACTGGAATGTTTTCATCAGTTTTTAACTGAGAAAGAAAATCAGCAACTAAATTTTCTTTACCTGGTCGATCTACAATTGTGATATCAAATTCTTGTAATCATAATAACCATCTGGTAACTCGAGCATTTGTAACTGATTTGTTCATTAAATATTTAATGGCCGAGTGATTAGTATGCACAAAAGTAGTCTAACCAGTAATATAATGTCGAAACTTATTAATAGCATAAATGACTGCTAAGAATTCTTTCTCAGTGACTGTATAATTAAGTTCAACAGGGGTCATATTTTTACTAATAAAATAGATAGCATATGGAAGATTGTTTTCTTCTTGACCCAAGACAACTCCAATTGCAGTATCTGAAGCATCAGAGGATATATGAAAGGGGAGTGCCCAGTCAGGTCCTCTTAAAATTGGAGTTGTAGATAATTGATGTTTAAGTTTATTAAATGCTTTTTGACAACCATCAGTCCACTTAAATTCATCGTTTTTCATAAGTAACACAAACAAAGGAGAAGCTATTTTAGAAAAATCCTTGATAAATCTTCTATAATATCCAGCATGTCCTAAAAAACTTCTTACATCAGTTTGTGTTTTAGGGATAGGAAGAGTCTGAATTACTTGTACTTCAGCTGGATCAACTTGAATTCCTAGGAATGAGATGAAGTGTCCCAATACAATACCTTGATTCATCATCATATGGCATTTTTCAGTACATAAGGCAAGGTGTGCTTCTATACATCGTTTAAGTACTTTTTCAAGGTTTTGTAAAGCATCTTCAAAAGTCACACCATAAGGAGTAAAGTCATCCATAAATATTTCTAAGGAATCATTAAGCATATCAGAAAAAATTCCTATCACTGCTCTTTGAAATGTTGTTGGGGCAATACATAGTCCAAATGGAAGAACTCTATAAGCAAAAGTCCCCCATGGACTAGTAAAAGTGGTCTTGTCCTGATCTTGGGGTGCAACCTTGATCTGATTATATCCACTAAATCCATCCAAAAAGGAAAAGAATCTCTTACCTGCCAAATTATCTAATACCTGATCAATAAATGGTAAGGGAAAATGATCTTTCTCAGTGGCCTTATTTAGAGCTCTGTAATCTACACACACTCTCATTTCCCATTTTTCTTAAGTAATATTACTAATGGTGAAACCCATTCACTATCAGATATAGGATATATAAATCCTGCATTCAACAGTTTTTGAAGTTCTTCCTTCACAATTTCCCTTAAATTGGGATTCATTCGTTGTTGGGGTTGACAGACTGGGTGGGATCCTTCTTTAATATAAATACGATGAGTACATAATTCAGAAGAAATTCCCTTCACATCTATGTAATCCCATGCAAATGCTTGTTTATTCTCGTGGAGTAACTTCATTAACTGTTGTGTTTCAACATCTGTTAGGTTAGGGTTTATATTTAATGTTTTGCCAGGCTCGATTTCGACTGTTATACTCTTGGAGGAGGTGTCAGATGATGTCTGAGATAAGTCTTTAGCTCTAAGATTTTTCTGTGATTCAGAATACAAGATTGTAGTCAAGTGATCATGTATTTCAAAGTTAACCGAAGAAGGTTCGAAAATAAAGCTACTAATTAATTCATCTTCGGTTGAATCCTTAAAAGTTAGTGCTTGTCCGACAGTCAAGATGGGTTGGGTCTCATCGTCCTCATAATCTAACCACACAGAGTTATCATTATTAATCGTAGGTGTAGCATGAGGGTAAAGAGTAAGCTGTTTGGTTTCACATCCATTAGAAATTGTCATTGATCCTGACCTACAGTTGATGAAGGCATCTGCTGTAGCCAGCCAAGGTCTTTCTAAAATCAATGGATGACCCCCCAACTTTGTTTTGGTCTGTAATAACACAAAATCAGCTGGGTAGTTCCAACATTCAACTAAAATTATCAGGTCTTCAATGACTCCTTCAGGTTTGATTGTGGAGCGGTCAACTAGCTCTAGAATGGTTGGGGTTTCCCTGATTAAATCATTTAACTGTAATAACTGTGCAGTTTCAAGTGTCATGATGTTTATTGCAGCACCCAGATCTACTAGAACTTTAGAAACAAAAGTTTTTCCCACCTGTACTGTGACCGTAGGATGACCAGGGACACCATATTTCACAGGAGGGCTTTTTTCTGACATTAGAGCAGCTTGATCACCCATCACGTGAACTGTGAGGGGGTCCTTAGCTTTTCTTCCAGGTTTCTTAATACAAATATCTCTAACAGTTCTAGCATAAATTGGTACATCTCTCAGTGCTTGTAAGAGTGGAATTTTAACATATAAATTCTGCAGCTCTCCTAAAATATTAAAAGCAGGTGGCTCAAGTGTTTTGGTAAGAGCCAAACGTTCAGGGAATGGTGGCTCTGCTGCTTCAGCAGTCTTTTTAGAGGATGTTCAACTGTTTCAACATTGTTATTAGAGGATGATCCAACTATTTCAACATTAGATGACTTTTCTTTTCCGATTTCTTCTTTATCAGAATCGAAAGTAATGTCATCAATAATGAGTTCAATTATTCTTCCAGAGTGTAAATGAATTTCATTACATTGCATAGGGGAAACTAGTTGGTTTTGAATATCAATTACCTGTAGAGCTTTATTATTATTTGGGTTGGGGTTAGGTTGTACAAGCAGCTGGGGTCTCATTGTCTGATTATTTGGTGGAGAATTTGATGGTAAGGAGAGAGATTGCTGATACTAAGGTAATTAGTTTGGAAATGGGATCTGTGGAGCTGTCCAATTTGGGTTCCTTTGATTAAAATAGGTTTGTTGTAGAGCCCAGGGATTCCACATTGTAGGATCAACAAAAGGAGGATTCGGTTGTTGCATGGGTGGGAAATTCATTTGATTAAAGTGTGGGTACTGCATTTGATTGAAGGGTGGGTAATTTGCTTAAAAAGGAGGATGATTATTCCAACGATTAAACGACATGTTAGAATTCGTACCTTGTCCTCGTGGTTGCCATTGGCTTCTCTATGTGAGGAGGTACACTGCTTCAGCTTCTTCTTTAGTTGTCTGCAGTGCTGCTTTTATTCCTGGCAAAGAAGGGCATTGTTGAGTCTGATGGTCCTTTTCACAGATAGTGCAGATTGGTGCCTTGTCCAAGGGGCATTCCCTTAGTGGGTGTTTTTCCCTGCATTTAGAGAAGAAAATAGCCAGAGCAGCTTCTGCTTCTGCCTGCTTCTTTTTAACCTGCAAGGTATCAATTTGTGAAGCAAAAGAGCTTAACATTTTAGCTTTAAATTCTTCAAGTAATTTACCTATTTCGGCCCATGTTGCTCCTCCACTTGCTGATTTATGGACTCTTGAGTATGTACTATCTTTGCTCTTTGGTTTGCTGGCTACTCCTCTCGAACATCTTTTACATAGATTGACAATCTCATCATAGGATTCCTTAGATATGTCTCCTTTTCCAAGCATATTCAACATATCTAAACAATCATCTCGTACCCCTTTTAGCAATATTAACTTGAGAATATCCTTACTCATATCAGGATGATCAGATCGTTGTAAGTTATACTGTAGCCTTTCCACAAAGTCCTCCAGACTTTTGTCCTCCTTCTTAGTCATCTTAAAGAATTCCTCCTTCCTTTCTCTTGTTCGACAATAATCTTGATATTTAGCCAAAAATTTCTCCTTCATCTGGTCCCATGTTGTAATCACATGAGCTCCCAAGCTCATGAACCATCTTAATGCGTTCCCTTTTAATGTAGCTAGAAACAACTTCAATTTCTGAGCAGCATTAACATAGTCATAGCTTCTACACAATATATCAAATTCAAAAAGAAATTCATCAGGATCTTGTGTGGATAACCCATGGAAATTGGGTAATGCTGAAAGTGGGATATTCTTTATAGGAGTTGCTCCTCTAGGGAGATCTCCAATAGGGAATTCCCGGGTGGAGAGAGAATTTTCTCCCCTTCCTTCTATTCTGTGACCTCCACCGAAAAGTCCTTCATTGTTATCCTCCATTGGTTGTTTTCCAGATGCGCTTGCCTGGTCTTCGGAATTTTTTGTTGGAATTTCAATGTCCTGCATTGGTTCCTCCACTTTAATTTCCTTTATTGGCTCTTCTACTGGTTGTTTGTCTTCTTCCATCGATTCCTCAATATATTCTGATGGTCCTATAACCCTCTCTGGTCCCACTACTTCCTCTATCTGATAATCTGTCTGGCAAGAGTGTTGGGTCTGTGGCCTTCGAGAGCTTAACCTCTGGGATGTCTCAGCTTTTGAAATAATATCATCAATAAAAGTTTTTCTTCCTCCTCCTTTGGCCTTGCCGCTTGAATGGTTAACCTTCTTACGTCCTCTCATGCATCCTGCATCTCTAAAAGAAATTCGTTAATACTGTTAAAATCTTCAGTCGCCTTCCTCGACAACGGTGCCAAAATGTTGGTCACTTTAATTGTTATTAATAAAACAGTTGAGTGCCACATAAATTATCAACCCAGGAAAGTCTGATTATTCCAAAGGTGACTACATACTGTATGTACTCAATCTTAAGAGTATTAAAAGCTGTAGTATAAATAGTCTACTATCTATTAAACCCCTACTTTGTGTTACGGCAGTTACAGCAGTTACAACCTATTGCATGAATGAAATAAGAACAGATAACTTAAAGAAAACAAATCTGCAAAAGGGAGTGATGACTGTCCTGCAACAAAGGATCAGGACCCTATCCTCAGAGTAAGGACTTTCAGCACCTGCCTCTGTTGTCCAGTTTACCAATACACTCTGTAAATCCTAATCACCGGTGAGGCACTCATATATAGCATCATTCAGTTAAAAGGAAAACAGAGTTTCAACAAAAGTAAAATATCATTAGAAGCAGTACTTATGAAATAGAAATCACACACACGACACACAAGAAAAAAAAGATGGGTGAATCTTGTGATGAAGGTGGGCCCCGTCCTTCTCACAAGATTCCCTAGAACACAGAAACTAACATAAAATACTCAGAACAAAACTTTATTCATCTGTCAATAAACCATATTAAAAAAAAGATTCAGTCTCATCCCTTCACTACCGTTTTGTGTTACAACTTGTTCCCTCTTTTTCTGTCTATCCCTCTAATGTAAATGTCTCCTCTTTATAGAGGAGACATCTATTACAAAAGATTTTCATACATTCTGGTTCAACCCTTTTGTACCAAAAATAGGAAAGTCAGTTCTCGATAACAGAATATTGTTACAGTCATGTGGATCATGATAATTACGACCAATATAGTAATCGGTCGAACTCCTTTGCCGATGCAGATTTGTTATGCAAATCTCAACTATTCCTCGAAGTGCGCGTGCTGTTCTTGTTGTTTCAGCTTCGAGGTTCATGCTATTCTTTCTATTTCAGCTTCACGATTTGCGCTGTTTTAGCAACTGCAAAATGTGATCCTGCCAGTTAGGTAGTTTCAACAATTGGTCAGCACTTAATCAACTTCAGGGAACAAAAGATAGCATGATTACGTGTTGAATAATTAAACATATATCAATGAGGAGAGTTACTATATACCTTTTGGAGTGATTAAGTCAAAACACTAGCAAAGGCTTTCAACTAAGGGTCGAAGAGGGTAATATAATGACAAAATATAATGTCAAAAATAGACAATATGGGAACCTAACGGAGATATCCGTCTAGGCCACAAAGCTCAAAAAGTTAAAGGAGAAAGTGGCAAGTTTGGAAACTGACTGTAAACTTGCCCAAATTTAGCAAAGAGAAGAGATACAAAAGGCCCAAAGAATGAGTGAGAAAATAAAAATCTTGGAGTGAGATTTGACACTGTAGAAGCCACTAGGACAAACTAAAGAGATGCTCTGGGCCAATATCATTGACTCTGTCAATGATATTTGGTCACAAATCCAAGTTATATTTGAGCAAATAGAATTAGTGAAGATAGGCACTAAAGATATCCATAATGTTAGAGAAGAATTAGGAGACAAACGTGAGGATGGAAATCGACTCATCCACTTCCTAAATAGCAAGAACATATATGATCTCCAAGAGCTTAACATAGAAGATAGGATTGAAGCCATTCTAGAGATTACGAAGGTTCTTTCCAAAAGAAACCTCATGCACAACTTAGAAGAGAAGTTCCACAACATGCAAGTAGCCATGGACAGGTTCATGGCTAAGTTTCAGATTTTAAGGGAAAAAGTTCTTCCCAGTCCCATGGTCAACAATGACAAACTCATGACCTAGTTGGCCTATAGTGATAGACTCAGGAAATTTCCCAAGGAACAAGCCAGCTCTTCAGCGATTAAAGCTTTTCCTACATGCAAAGTATTATCTGATACATTGGAGAACCTGTTTTTCCTAGAACATGAGGTGAAACATTTGTTTATCACCAAGCCCAAATTTTCAAAATAAATAGAGGCAGATGAAATCTACAGAAGAATGGTAAAAATAAAGTTGGCTTAGGCAAAATGGTGGGAGAAAATGGCAGATTTTCTATGAAAAAGTTTTACATCAAAAAATTACTATTGTAAATCTGAAGGAAACTAGGTGAAACAGGTAAAAGACAGATCAGCGGGGTCAAAGAGTAACAAAGTCAAAGAGTATCAGTGAAAGATCAAAGTAAACAAGATTCCAGTGTAGAAATAACACAACTATCAGCCAGCTTAAAGAGCTCAAAACTCACCAGAAACAACCAACAACACCACAATAAAAGGGACAACAAGGAGCAATTCTATATCTGTCTCTATCTTCATGCATGAAAATATTTTATTCCCTAGATTAAATCTCAAATTGTTATGAGATATGTTGTAATTATTTTTGTATAAATGCTTCACATTTCGAAGTATGTAGGGTGGATTCCAAGAAATTTCTATAGACTTTTTGTCTCAAATCAAAGTTCGATTGTATTAATGACTAGATTGGCTTGTTGGATCAAGGAATAAAGATTAGATATTTTACAGGATTCTTGTGTAAAGAGAAATACAAATAAGTATTCTCTCATCTTCAATGTTGTTTTTCCTTATGTTTTATCCATAATATTTTGTGTAAATTTCTAAATCCAAATGTATAGCAAGGAATGATATTTCAGAAATGGCTTGAATGAACTCTGTCTTGACTATTTTACATTCTGAAATTTTTCTCCTAAACTATCTTAGCTAGGTAACTCTTAACTACTCCTTAGCTTCCTTAGTTTTTTCTCTGGTCTATAGAAAAGGATTCTTAATTGCACTTTTTTCATGATCACCCTCTGTTCTTCATTCTGATCCCGGTCCAAGGATTCTTAAGTGCTCTTTGACCCTGGTTAGAATCATTTCACTCATTTGGCCTAAAGATTTGCATGTTGCTTTGCTAGCCTGCCCTGTGAACATTCCCTTTAATGATCTAGTCCAGTTATGCTATCCATTTATTGACTCCATAGCCCAATGGATTGAAGACCTAGCTCTATCCATCTACTCCAAGAATTCCACCACCCTACCTTCAATCCAAAATCAAAACCCCATGAACACTAAGAACTAGCCTAAATTCCCATAAAAGCAAAGCTAACTTATAAAAAGAGAGCCCCCTCTGGACTTTGGCTAGAGCCTAAGCCTAAAAGATTGGTTTGTGGTTACCTCAGATGCTTGCTTCTTTTAATAACTTCTAGGGAAAACTTTTGAGTGATAATAGGTGAAAGGGACATCAATGTCTAAAGTGAAACCCACTCATGTTTACAAGAAAACATCACTCAGGAAGGCCTACTAGTTCTTGATCATCTTTGCATGCTGATTATATAATCAGGAGAGCATGAAGACCTTTCTGAAAAATTGGGTGGTTGTGTTGGACCAGTTGGTGAATGGAAGACGACCATTCAACTGGTTGGATCTACTAGCTCCTAAGTTTAAAATCCATGTGGCTAACACCCATAATCCACCCAAATATGAGCAAGAAAGATTCTACATGTTTGTGTATTTACATGATGAAATTTGTGCACAACATCAGTTTCTTGGCATGGGTTGGACATGGACATCAAAAGTGACTTTTGTCAACATTTATTGCAAGTTGATTTCCAAGTGCAATTACTGAGGAGTTATGGTGAGGATAGCTAACCATTTCATCATCCTAGTGTACAAGTTGATATTTGAGTAGGATCCACCTTGCACATTCCAAGAAGAGATGGAGGCGATACTTAACATTGCAGATTGGTATGCCTCATCCAATGTCACCTTCATAAGAGTATTTGGTGAAGAGGAGCCTCCACATGTTCTACCAGGGTATCCCACGGATAAAATGGTGATGCAAGAGGTTGTATCACCTCTCCACAGGGTTATCATCATGACTAAATAGGAAGAAGAAGGCACCATGGTCTTCCCTTTGTTTGCGGATCAGATTCTATTTGATTAAGAGATTGAAATATGCAGATTATGAAGCTAAGGAAATAGTGAGGTTTGATTTCAACAATAAATACTTCAATCCATATGATCCCCACGATATTTGCAAGAACCACTATGTGAAGGTGTACTATACATCGATCCATGAGACATGTCATTGGGAAGAGGAAGACCCTTGGAGGTATTGTTACAACTACTCGAAGCTCAATGAACTGGATAGTATAGCCACATCATGGAAATCTTCTCTGTAGATAACAACACCACAGGAAGCAACAACAATAAAAACAATAAGCAAAAAATTGACACAGAACAAGTGTAAGAGGAATATTGGCAAGAACCTAGAGGCTGATAAATGCTACAAGTTCAAAGAATATCCTCTGATTGAGAAAGCAGCCTTAGTAGTGGAGGCAAAGAGGCAACAACACATAAAGAGGGAAGAGCGAAGGAACAAAGAAAAGAAGAGGTTGGAGTAAGCAGAAAGGAAGTCGCAAGAAACAAAAAGGAAGTTGAAGGAAGAGAAGGAGCTAAGAAGGAGAGAGAGGGAAGAGAAACAGAAACAGGAAGAAGATGAAAGGTCAGGTACGATGATAGAAAAATTGCACCCATACAGGTTGTCGAGTCAAAACATCCAATAGTTGAAGACAAGGGTGAGCAAATGAAAGATCAGGAAATTGCTTAGAATATTGAGTAATTGATCGAAGTGACAAACATGGAATTGGTGGATGAACCATAGGATCAAGACACTGACCTCATATCGCATGCACCCAAAATCACCCCTTAGTCTCCACCACCTCTAGTGTTAGAACTAGCCTCAAGTGAGCAAGGAGAAGCCACCCTCCTTGATTATGATCCAATGGTGGATGTGTACAATCTATCATTCGATGAGTTGCAAAATAATATTGTACAGGCATAGCGAAAGAATTTTTTGGATGATCACATGTCACCTGCATTCATGAAGGAAAGGGTGATAGTGTCAGATGTTAGGAAGAATCCAGTTTCCATGTTCAATGCCACCTTGGCTTATGCAGTAGCCATGAGATCAAATGTCAAGTTACTATTAGCATAAAATGAATAGATAGAAAAGAAATTGTAGGCGTCTAGGGAGAAGGAAGAACAATCCATAGGTTCTGAAATGAAAGAGATGTGTAAAGTGGTACTTCCTAAGGTATCAACTCTTGAAGCCAACGTGTGGAAACTCTATGACGGATTTGTCACTATGCATAAGGTGATTTTCCATCTATATGGCTTTCAACGGTGGAGCATAAGGATTGTCCAAACTCTCATGGACATACATGCTGCTATCACCCATGTGAAGAAATGGACAATGAAGTACAAGGGAGCCTCGCTTCAGTTATGAAATATAATGAAATAGTAGGGAGAGCTAGAAAAATCAATGATACGGATGTTAATCCAAAAGTATGAGAGTCTCGCCTCATTCATCAAAAACATACAAGTTTCGTATGCATGGTTATATAAGACTTTTGATTTCATAGTGATAATTCACAAGATCCTATCAATCGGTTCCCTCACCGAAGCTAAGCATAAGAACCAAGTCTAGTTAGAGATCGATATGTACATGGGGCAGCTAAGGGGAGATACCACTAACGATGACTTGGAGTTGAGTGAAAAAAACATGCAGAAGTACATTGGTGGTCTTGTCATGGTCAAGACCATGCTGCACATGCTTTAGTATGAGTTGAACAAAGGTTCCAAAACCATATACCTAGAAGACATGGAAGCAAGAGTCTACTATTAGAAAGACACCATCAAGCAGTTTGGGGACATAATCACAAAGTACCAAGCTGGGTATCAGTACGTCATCAATAAGCATCAAGTGGAGGTTTTCAAGTTTGTCTTTCCCTAAAGTTCTGAGTCATAGCATTTTGTCTTGTTAGGCTATCTGTAGCCTATTTTGTCTCACATGGGCACATGTGGAAAATGTATATTATTTGTAAATATGTTGTAAGTGAAATTCCATGTGTCATTAGTGGAATGTTAATAGTCACTATGTAATGTAATGAGTTATTTGTAAATAAGTTTAAGGGTCATTAGGGTAGTGAAAGAGCCACTAATGGGAATGTCAAGTGTCACCCCACCCTTTGGTATAAATATAACCTCATAACTCTTAGAATGGGATTTTGTGAGCCACGTTTCTGGCCAGGCTTAGGCTTAGAGAAGGATTGGGAGTAGTGTGATGAGCCTTGGCTTCTCCACATCGTAGAGTGAGTATACTTCTTTGGATGAGAAGGTGTTCTTCACTATAATGTTCCACTATTAGGGCTACTGGTTGTCAATGGTGTATGCATGGATGGAAATTTCACTTATAATAATAATAACCGAACCAAAACACTTTCATGCATTTGTTTTTATTGTAGTTGGACTATTCTGGTTGCTTTATTAATGTATGTTGTTTAACTTACACATTCTCTTATGAACTAATTTGTATGAAATTGTATGAATCTTGTTGAATGCATGTTGTTGGGTTGCCCATCACTTTGTCTTTTGAACTATTCCAAATTTTATTTTGTGATACCATTCCTCTTATGTGTTCCTTTCAGGCTACGTACTATTATAGGATTCTAAGGGGCACACTTCCTTTTCCACTTTGTGTGTTAGAAACCCCATGCATATCACTTGACTCACTGCAAGGTCACACACTTTCTTATTACAAAAGTCATCATACTTATCTCTATGCACTACCGTGGTAAAGGCAATACATTGCCACCCGCTGCTGGGACTCCTACTCCAGATGGTATGAGGTCTAGTTGGGACTTCTTTCCAGGGAGATCCCCTGAATGTTAGCAGGTCCATCATCATCAAAACAGTCTTAAATTATTTGAGCATGTTCCCTATCTCTACTTTTTTCAATCCACTACAATAAACCTTTCTAATTATTATAAGTATGTAATATACTTTTACATCCTTTGAAGTAACCCTAGATTATTTTGACGTAATTCAATAACTACATCATAAGGAAGTTGAAAGACATATCCATCGGCCATTAGATTGATGAGTTGGATGAAATCATTATGGATTTATATTATTAATAGAATATATAGTGTCTCACTAGCCATATTTTCTTGTCCCACTTTGTGAAGATTATATTTTAACCTTTAAACATAGTCTTTAACGCTCTCTTCTTCATTTTGGGTCATTTTAGACTTATTCCCTTCTTTCATTATCATAACAATGCTAATACTTTTCTAAGAGTTTTTTCTTCATTTGATCCCATGTGTGGATGCCACATTTACCTAGCCTCATGAACTAGCACAATGTTACATTCTTAAGCATGGAATGGAATAAATTTAACATCTAAGCATATGAAATGTAATTGTAGCTTCAACATCATACATCAAATTTGAAAAGGAAGGTATGAGGATATTCCTTTGAAATAACATGGAAGTTGGGTAGATCTAAGTGAGGAATGATTTTCATATTTGTTTCCTCATATGGCTCGAGTATGAAAAATTCAAAAATGGTTACTTGCTCCTTGATTTTATGAGTCATCACTAATTGATCCTTATATTTCTCCTCCAGAGGTTCCTTAGGAGAATCTATAAAATTTAGTTCCTCTGAGAAGACCTTCTCCCTTATTAGATCCTTAGAACATAATGCGTACATTGGTGTTGAAGATGAAGCTTGTGCAACCTTGGGATTCTAAATAAAGACTCTGGTCTTACTTTTAGAAAGAGAGAATATTATGATAGTCATGTAATTTGGTTGATTGTTCCCTTTCTCATCTTGAGACTATCCTGCAATGCTATTTTTTTGGGGGGTTTTGTTGAATCTACCTTGTTGATCTCCACTTTTTCGAATGAAAGTTCTAAGGTCATTTTACCTGAGATATTTGTAAAATAAGCTGTTTATGTTAATACAGTGAAAATAAATCTTCACTATTGAAACAAACAATCAAAAATAAAAATCAGGCAGTAAAATAATGGCTATACTATTGATAGTTCTCTAACAGTGACAAAAATATGAGAGGCCTTTCAATTAGATTTATAGCTTTACAAAATGACAACAAAAAATATATTCATTTAATTATCAATGTGAGGTTCGTATGGAACTTTTGAACTATTATGCACTTCCTGTTTGAGTACAATTTTATGTTTTAGTAATGTAAATGAGTGTCATAAGTCAATATATTGGGTTTAGTTCACAAGTCACAAAGTAAATCTACTTTAATTCCAATCCACACTTTCTGGAAATTAAATCAAATAATGATCTAAAGTGACATGTTCTAGTTGTTTAGATGATCTTGGTTACTATAAGTGAAATGTAGTTTCACATGCAATATGACGCAATGATTCTCAAGCCATAAAACCACACTTTCTCATAAATTAAATAAGATTACAATTCAAATGTTGTAAACAAAGGTCAATAGAAAATAAAGTAATTGAAATAATATAAAGAAACATAGTATTTTAGTGTTAATGTAGAGTTGTAGTAACAAGAATTGCAATAATTCCTTTAAGTGCAACCTACTATGGAAACCTAACAATTAGTATGTAATGACTATTAATGTCAATGAGAAAACATTGTCAGTAAACCTAAGCTATATAGTTGCAACAATAAAAATTGTGATATTTATAGAAATAACCCTACATTACATAATTACAATAGTCTAAATTATCGAAAGATGCAACAACAAAAATGTTAGAGTTACAACAGTCTAAATTTAGAGTTATAGTAATTAGAATGACAACAATTGAATCCAAAACTTGGAGCAAAGGAAATATTAGTCACAAAAATCAATCTTAAGAGTTGTACCAAATGAAATATTAGAGTCACAACTAATTACCAATTAAAGGAATTGTTGCAAATGAAAGAAATATGTAAAAGACACTAGAACTACTCCATAAAATACAAATAATACATGGATAAGGAGGTGGGCCAACCTCGTTAGAGGAGTCACTGGTTTGTAAAATCCAATAAGGCCCAAGATACTCTACACAACATTGATTGAATTAGAATGAAAAGGAGCCTGAAATTTCCAGAACTTGGAATTACAATAAAACGCTCTATTTTGATTAATTCACTAGCTTAATTGCTAACTCCCTTAGATCTAAGTGAGCATATATTTTATAAATAATTTGTTCTATCTAATTTAATTAAAAATTTTTATGGAAAACCATGAGATTTAGGCGATTATATTATGTTACATTAACTTTCCAGGAAATAACAAGAATTGGGTATGTTGACTTAATAAACTACATGACAAATGACGGCTAATTCATTCATCCATTCTTACGAACCTATTTTCTATTTCAATTTAGAGTGTGAGGATACTAGTTTTTGAATAATTGACCAATTCATATATGATAACTATTAATTTGACTACAATCTTTTTATAGCTATTATGGATCTACAACATTCCTTCTTCGAGAACAATCTTGATTGAGTTGCAGCAATGGATATCTGGTGTGATTCATAGCAATAGTGAGAGTCAAGAAAGAGTTACAACATAAAAAGGTGAGACTCATGACAATCAGAAAGTAAGAGTTGTAGACACAAAGAGTTGAAAGACACAATGGTAGGTATTTGTAGCAATGGTGGCAATAACCTATATTTGTAGCATAGGTGGTAACAACCTAGAGTTGTGGAAACCATACTTAATTAGATATTTGCATCAACTTATACTAGCATGTTACAAAAATTACTAAGAGAGTTGAAACAAATGTGTCTGACCAATAGTTGCAATGACCATGCCCAAAGGGTTCCTTTGTAGCTTCATTCCTTTATATCACTATTAGCAAAAAAAAAAGTAATCACCTAAATATTCATAAGAATAAGTATTCAAATGAAATATGAAAGAAAAAATTATACCTTGACCAAAAAGGTACCATTATGTGTAATATCTAAAAAATATAGACGTATATTAAGATGTATATATTGTACCTAAAGACTTGAAATTTGGCTCGTTTCTTTTGCTTCAACAATTCTAGAATGATGGTATGGGAATGAATCTCCTACCAACCATAGAATTATCTCCACTACTGATCACCCCTAAGACTCAATCTATTAATTCCATATTTACTAGTATTTTCTCCCCTCCATAGATTCCCTCTTCCTATTTCCCCCTTTCTTATATAGAGGTTTCCCATCATAAATGACTTAATCCAAGACTATTCTTGTCATATAATTATCATTATCTTAATTTTTCCTTCCCTAGCTCATTATTTGTTTTTTAATTTAATTGATTTGGGGCATGTCATACTTCGGAATTCAATGAAATTTCTCCTAATGTTAACTTAATCATGCAATTCATTGCTCTATAATATACTTTGGCACCGAGACAAGCATCTACTACCAAGACAGGAACATCATTTGCCACCAACGCATATATCAATCACCAAGATAGGTATATCATCTTGCACCAAGCCAGACATTTGTCACCAAGGCATGAATCTATTGCTAAGATACAAATATCATCTGCTACTAATGCAAGAACCTATTACCAAGATAGGAACATAATTTGTAGGCATTTGTCAACAAGATAGGGATATCATCTACCACAAAGGAAGGCATCTCTCAGCAAGATAATAATATTATCTTCCACAAAGGAAGGCACCTACCACGAAGACAAGAATATCATCTTCTAGCAAGGCATGCATCTTTCACTGCGATGGGAACATCATCTGCAGGAATATGTTAAAATGTTATGGATATCATGTGTTAATTTTTTGCAACTGCGGTCAAATTCCACCTTGGATAGCTCAAATGACCTAGATGATGATTGCATTAGATTACTCTTTTTGATAAGACCAAAATCAACCAAAATATCACCCCATTTGGTTATGCAGAAGTTGAGTTATGAATTATTTTATTCATACATGTATTATGGAATGGGTCAGGACTAACCACGTGAGTAACTGCTTGGGTTAGTGTTATAGACATTTTTGGGCACTGCAACCCAAATCATACATGTCCATAAACCAAGGGCTCCTAAGTCTCTAAAAGTGTTTCTTCACACCCTAAAGGAACAAGGTCAGCTGATTACATCATCTCCTAGAAGTTCTCCACAGAAAACTACTTAGAACTGGTCAAAGCTGGACCATACAGACTGCCCAGTGTAGAGGGTGCGATGCATCTTACCTACTCAGTGTAAAGGGTGTGATGTATACTAGAAATCCCTTCTGTAGGGTGCGATGTGCGAGAGTAGACAAATGGCAGAGACAGTTTGCAAGGTGGATCGTCATCGAATCTTCTAGAAACTTCTCCTGTGACACTTGCCTCTCTGAATTCGCTCAGGGATGAGTAAGAGATCATCAATCTCCAAGTAGAATCAAGAAATATCAGAGAGAGGACACTAATCAAAATCCCAGAAGCTGACTCACCCCCCTGCAATCATCTATATATGGATCCCTCATCACAGAGATCCAGAGGCTGGAATTTTGAATCTTGTAAGGAAGTGTTGTTGGCTTCTTGGTGGAATATCATAGTGTTGGGTGATCTAAGATTTTCATGAGGTGAAGAAGAGCTTCCATGTTGGGAGGATGACGCTGGATCAGAACAATTAGTTGTAATCCTCTTTGCTATTCTTGATATTAATAAAGTTATTCAAGTTTTCCTCCACATTCTTGTATGTTTGATGATATATGCATTTGTGTGGTCAATATATATCTGGTCCTATATTGTTTATGATTGTAGATCTTTGTTCTTTGATAGTATTATGCTGCCTTGACTCCATAGGTGCTCTTTGAAGCCGGGTAGACGAAGGAAAAGTGGCAAGGATTTGTTAGAAAGGAGAGGAACCAAGCAAGGAACCAGGTGCAAGACTGGGGTTGGTGTCCTTTGTTTCCCTCTTATCTACTTCTCATAAAGGAAAGCGAAAGTAGTTTTAGTTTGTTTGTTTCTAAGATAGCTACCAGTCTTAGTGGGACTAGCAGCTCTGCATAGACACTAGATTTCCCGATAACAAAATCAAGACTCCACAGGGGAGCGAATAGATTGTTTGCCTGTCTATATTTGTTTGTTTTATAAACTTACAGATGGACCCTGAAGTTAAACCAGCTAGCCTTCGAACTGCATTTGCTATGCAAGTGAAAAGTAGATCAATGCCGCTTTAGTCTATCTCCGAGTTTTGTTTATAAACTGAACAATCAATTTGCAAACATCCTAATTACCCTAGTGGTGGCTCTAGTAAACTCATTAGATCAGCCCCTGTGATTTCTATTTACTGACTATCATTAGCTCAGCATAAATCCCTGAACTAAGTTGCAAACTGTGACCAAGAACCAAGTTGAAGTCTCGTCCCTGGACCATCGGACTTTCTCCTCTTGGGAATCTGGATGCATCGCACCTCTCGTGTGCAGTAGGTGTGCTGCATCACACTTTCCCTGTGTTGCAGGTGTGCTGATCAGATAAGACCTCTTCTGCTCTCAGATTTTGGTTTCTGTGTTCACTCTTTCAGCTTTATTTAGGAGTTTTGCTGTCTATGATCAGTATAACACTGTGGAAACTCCCTTCCTTTTCATGATTCCACCTCCATAGTACAAAGAATTGTGAATGTTTTTTATGTATTGTGTGCCATTTACAGTTCTCTTCTACAAAAAGTAGTGTAATCAAACTGTCGTCTTTTGATTTGGAAGTTTTGCAAGTGTCATTTTTAGTCAAAGAAAAGAATTCTATTGTTCTTGATGGTTGATTATAAAGTTACTCTTGTATTTGATTTGAATTACTAGTTTTTCAAGTGTCGAAAGCAGTTTTCAATTCAAAATAGCAAAGTGTTGTCATTATCTTCCTTTCATTTTTGAAGAGCAATTTGTTAGTACTGTCGCTTTGAAAAGATAATTCAGATTTGTACTTAGCATTCTTCTTGTCATTCACACATTAAGAAAGCTAAAAACAAATACATGCATGTGAATTTCCATTTAGACTGCTTGTTGGTTTGATTTAGGACAGTGCATCTAGTGTGTGCTCTCTGCTCTATGTTGAAAGAATATCATCTCTCTTTCTTTGTAGCTAGAATTTTAATTGCAAAAAGAAGATTAAATGATTGTTTATCATCTTAGATTGCATTTTAGGAATTGTATATATACATCACACGGTGAACCTGAAAGGAAAGTTTCTTAAGAAATATCATCTGTAAAATAAATTTAATGAACATAAAAACTCTTTGGAACCTAACACACAACATCTAGAAGTCTAGGCTAGAGACGTATTCTAGTGTCGTAAAGCCTCGTAACTATCGCTTTCATTGTTGGTTGGGTGATTCCTCCTCCTTGAGATGACAAGTACCAGTATGGACTTGTGCTCCCACGTATCGTCGAGTACATATTGGGAGACCACAATAGGCTATATCCTTTATCCATAGGAAGCCATGTCTGTCGCCCTATCGATCGCAATGCACTGAACACAACATTCGGGAAGATTGACTGCCGTACCGTAAAAAATATTCTGCAGTTTTGCGATTGGTTTGGTAATCCCACTATCTAGATTTCCAGAGTAGTCTCTTTCATTCCTTTTCAGACTCCCTAAAGGAAAAGGTCGATTTGAGCACTTGTCAATTCGGGATCATTAAAAAATCAAAGGCGACTAGAGTCATATTTTGTTTTTTCTCGACTCTTAAAAATTGAAAAAACAAGTTGTGTCAAAGCGTCTAAAATTTATTTTAATCGGAATAATATAACCATTCCCGCATTGGTCTTAGGTTGAGAAAAATGGAGTCCACCAACCAAGGATTTACCCTTGGAGGAAATCCTAGTTCTTTCTCCTCTTGGGGAGATGTTGGTGCACCTCATATGGCCACATTGTCACTTCTAGGATTGACGATTGGCTTGGAAATATGGCTCCTCTCGACCTCCGTCATTCAGAACACCGTGATTCCTAAAAAATCGAGTCAACAACTAGATGATACTAAAGTTACTCCCCATCCTTCTACTTCATCTGATTCTCCCTCTCCTCCTTCCTCTTCTCTTGATGAAGTTGGTAAAGCCAAAATTCAAGTAACTAAGAAGGAGAAGAAGGGGAAGGAGAAGAAAGAGAAGAAGAAGAAAGAGCCAAAGGCAAAAAGGGGTAACCAGGCATCGTCTAGTGAAAACCCACACACTGCACTATCCAAGCCTAAATCTCCATGTTTCATTTTGAAAGGAGACCACTATCATCGAGATTGTCCTTGCATCCCTCGGATCTTAAAGGACTGGTCTCCTCGTTTGCAAAATCCTGTGTCATCAACCTCTGAAGATCATGTTGAAAGTACACCATCAACTAGTGAAAGCGAAGCATTTGGACAGAAAAGGAAATGTAAATTTCCTTGTAAACTGTGTGAAGGTGATCACGTCATCCACCATTGTCCCTTCCTAGACGAAGCTAAAAGAGTCTTGGATAACCCTCCTGCTTCACTGCTACAACTTCCTCCTGGATACAAGAAACTCTTGCCGAGTCCATCACTAGTTGAAAATCCGACCGACACATCACCATGGTTGGTCGAAGCATTTGTCATTGAAGATAAAACTATTGAATCCACACCAAATGAAAGTCAAAAGGTTGAGGTGGCAGTCGACCCGGTCGTGTCCTCAGAAGGTCCATCTTCAGATGATACAATCATCGAAGAGAATGAGAACGACACTGTTCAGATTCTTTTTGTAAACACAGACTCTGATGAACATGGGGGCAATCTACCCGTTCCTTTATCGTAGGAAGGAAGTTCGTCAGAGTCATATCCCGCCATCTATTTGGTCCCACCTCCAAGCAACCTTGTCATTTCTTTCGATTGGAATCTACTAGGCAGACCCCGTTTAGCGGCAAGTGTACCATTCCAAATCATTGTACAAGCTTACAAAATGGTCATGGTCGGTACCATCATAGATGAAGGGGATTCTGTGAGTATCCTTTCCTCAACTGCTTAGAAAGCACTTGGTTTTCCATCGTTTCTGCTGAGATGAGAAATCTGACAGGCTTCAACAAAGGAACCAGTCGACTATTAGGGATCCTTCCAATGTACCTATAACATTGAGAAGGAAAACCATGTATATGAACGTAATGGTAGTCCAAGGACCTCTAGATTATAATCTACTCATTGGGCGTGACTATATTTATAGCATGGGAGCCATTGTCTCCTCACCCTTTAGAGTAATGTGTTTTCCGCATGAAGCCCGAGTGGTCTAGCTCATAAACCAGCTTTCGTTCCCCGGCTCACACATAGCTAATAGTCAAATGCCATCACTAAATGGTATTTTCACGCAAGGAATGTCTCATCAATATCCGGTCCATCCACCTGAATAATGCGAGTAATTCAGTGGCCACGACTGAAATCTAGGGGGCATGCACCCTGGTCTGTTTTGGTAGAAAAACCTTGGGTATAGGGTAGGTTTACATGGAGGATATATGACTAGTCTGACACACCTGTCCGTTTAGGAAAATGGGATTAGACTGGAATAAGATTCCCTCATCAAAGTTATGTGAGTGGAGCCGACCGCGCCACTCACCTTTGTCTATTTCGGTAGACATCGCCAAGGAAGTGTTTTGTCTGCAATACGGATGGAGCAATCTTGCAAATGTGAGAGCTTTCATATGGTAACCTGGAAACTCTACTTCGCTATGCCTCGGGGCATGCAAACCTTTTTTCTTGAAAGTAAAGAGAGATCATTTATTTTCTTAGTTTGTAGTTTCTAAACCCTTTAAACTTGTAGGATTGGTTATTCCTAGCTTGCATAATGAAATGATCCAGAGCAAAGTTTCGAATGGTGCAAGCTCCCTAAAAATTGAACCTATCCATGAGACATCCTTATTATACGACTGGCACGAGCAGTTTTTATGCGAAGTTCAAGCTTGTTAAAAATTAAACCTAAGCAATGAGCAAATGTTTCCCCTGAAGTTTAAGCTCATTAAAAAATGAACCAATTTCCAATAAATAACCACTGTGAATGCGTTATCAGCCCTGGTCATGTTCTCATAATCACCTCCACTCTGTTTTAGCCGATCATTCACCTCCATTTGATTGTTTACCCCCTTTTAGGAATAGCTGTGAAGAGTGATCCTGTTAGCCATACTTGTGACACTGCCATGATTGGAAAATTCCAAACCTTACCTGGAATTAGATGCTACCTGAAATTATCACTCGTTCCTCAAAAGATAAGTCTCCATTAAGCTCTTTTTTCCTGACTCATAAAATATGAAAATATTGCCAAGCAGTTGGCCTCTCTAGCTCGTTAAAGCTATCGGGAGTGTTATCCCTCCTCTATATTTTAATCATTTTCGACCTAAGGGATTATTACACCAAAAGATAGAGCGCTTGATTTGTTCGGCTCATTAAAATTATCGAAAATTCATCCCTTTCATATTATTTTATACTTTTTTGGACTTAAGGGATTACATGATGAAAAAGGATTATTGGAGTTTCCTTTACGTCCCTTTCAGACTCTCTAAAATTGAAAAGGACCGAGTTATCTTTGTCATTAAACTAGTTAAAACCAATAGCAACAAACTTGTCCATATAGGCAAGAACGAGTTTCACTGTCGCTAGGCTCGTTAAAACATAGCGATGGGTTTGCCCGAAGGGAAAAGTATAGAACAAGCATATGTTATCCTCCTCAAGCTTGATAAAAATAAAGAGGTACTGGTCAGCAATGACTGGGGAAAAATTGGGAAGAAAACTTGAAGAAACTTTATTGCTAGCAAGTCGCTCTTGAACATGACACTTTCACTCCACGTCCGAGTCAGGTTGGGTTATTTCGTTCACCAGTCATATCACCATTGGTCAATCGCACCATCCATATTTGGGGTTAACACTACCAATCCATGTCAGTGTCGCCAGTATGTTCAAGAGAAGTCTCTCGGAGAATTCACCTGTGTCTCATCCGCTGCAATACATTCACACTCCATTCTTTCATGACCGCCACCTTAAACCTTGTATCATCAGATCATTTTCACCTCCAAAATCATTTACTTTGTTCCATGTCGTAGATGTGGGATGCATTAAGGCCTTCCTACAACAGGTTGCTTCTTGTTGACATCAGCTCATTATCCAAGAATTTGACTTAGGAACAACCCATTCAGTACTTTGAAGCTTGCATGCCTCAATGGCAATTTTCTCACTTCCGGCGACATGTTTACATCAATGACCTTCGACCGAAATATTTTGCGTGGTGTTCGATGTTAAGTCCCTTTTTCACACCACATGAACTATACTGTAGTACCTTGAGGGTCATCATCATTATCGGTGATTCCTCTCGCGCCTGTTAACAGCTTACACCATTGGCTGGTAATCAGGTGATGTCTTTCCATGTTCAACTCCAGAACATCTTTCACATGGATTGACTTGTACTCCGAGTGAATATTGGATGAGTTTGAAGACCCCAGATATAGTTTCATCCATCCGGGCTGCGATATATTTAGGAAAATAAAGACATCAAATGTACATTATTGCTACACAAATGATTATCTGAATCAAAGGGTGATGGCTCTATCAGAATCATCAGTCTGCCGCACAGACGGTTGTCTGTCTTATGTACATGAAAATGAATTTATAAAGCTGAGCATGGGAATGCCCGCCTTAGCTAGATCATGAAAATATTATGGAAATAATGTATTGTATTGTATATTATTATAGGTCGCCTTCCAGCTCGAAAAAAACTTCAGATCCTCATGATAAAGCATTTCACCCAACATCAAAAGATTAACGACCTCATGCTTTAGGGGGAAACTGTTATAGGAATTTTTGGGCACTGAAACCCCAATTGTACATGTCCATAAACCAAGGGCTCCTAAGTCCCTAAAAGTGTTGCTTCACACCCTTAAGGAACAAGGTCAGCTGACATCATCTCCCAGAAGTTCTCCACAGAAAACTGCTCAGAACTGGTCAAAGCTGGACCATATAGACTACCCAGTGTAGAGGGTGCGATTCATCTCACCTACTCAGTGTAAAGGGTGTAATGCATATTTGAAAGCCCTTATGTAGGGTGTGATGGGCGACAGTAGACAAATGGCAGAGACAGTTTGCAAGGTGGATCGTCATGGAATCTTCCAGAAACTTCTCCTGTGACACTTGCCTCTCTGAATTCGCCCAGGGATGAGTAAGAGATCGTCAATCTCCAAGTGGAATCAAGAACTATCAGAGAGAGGAAACTAATCAAAATCCCAGAAGCTGACTCACCCCCCTGCAATCATCTATATATGGATCCCTCATCACAGAGATCCAGAGGCTGGAATTTTGAATCTTGTAAGGAAATGTTGTTGGCTTCTTGGTGGAATATCATAGTGTTGGGTGATCTAAGCTTTTCATGAGGTGAAGAAGGGCTTCCATGTTGGGAGGATGACGCTGGGTCAGAACAATTAGTTGTAATCCTCTTTTCTATTCTTGATATTAATAAAGTTATTCAAGTTTTCCTCCACATTCTTGTATGTTTCATGATATATGCATTTGTGTGGTCAATATATATCTGGTCCTATATTGTTTATGATTGTAGATCTCTGTTCTTCGATAGTATTATGCTGCCCTTATTCCATAGGTGCTCTTTGAAGCCCGGTAGACGAACAAAAAGCGGCAAGGATTTGTTAGAAAGGAGGGAAACCAAGCAAGGAACCAGGTGCAAGAATGGGGTTGGTGTCCTTTGTTCCCCTCTTATCTACTTCTCATAAAGGAAAGCGAAAGTAGTTTTAGTTTGTTTGTTTCTAAGATAGCTACCAGTCTTAGTGGGACTAGTAGCTTTGCATAGACACTAGATTTCCCCATAACAGTTAGTCTTAACCCCAAGTGAAACCTTGGGGAATCCTATAAATAAGAGATACCTCAAGATAATTTGGAAATATCTTCTCTTCTCTTTTTTCTTGGTACACAAAGGTTTGACGGAAGGAGTTCGCTCAAGGGTTTGAAATCATAGGCAAACGTTTCGCTTTGGGTTAGGGTCTTTTGGATCTCGGTCACTATCACAGAGTAGGGAATTTTGGTCCTTGGGCACTAGGACATAAGCATATGAGAGGGACTATAAATCCTTGGACACTGGCACAGAGGCATATGGGATGACTATGGCTTCAGAGATAGTTTTGGAGGTATCAATCTCTCGTCACTTGCACAAGGTGGTCCTGAAAGTGATCAAGACATCTCAGTTGCTCGCACAACAATATTAAGTGAGCGTCCCTTGATTTTAAGTGGATTACACGATATTAACATGCATAAAGACTTCCTAAGGATGAATGTGTAGTCACAATCGCCCACATATAGTCACCGAGAGAGTGACCAGAGAGTTTCGGTCGCACAAAAGTAGTTTTAATGAGAGAGACCATTGTCCGTATATAGGGTTTGACATCTTGGATTTACTTAACTTCAGTGATTTGGTGGATCTGGGTTTCTCTCTACTATTATACATATCTGTAGAATTGTATGTTTGATTTTCTACTATTCATTGCAATCATATGTATTGGGTTCATTGACAATGACAATGGTGCTCAACATTGTTCAACATAATGACAACAATATAGAAAAGTTGACATTAGTTTGTGATAACACATTTCAGTTATAACTATGAGGATTTTGATTCCTAGCATGATTAGATCTACTTCATAGATATCATTATTGTTTTGCTGCATAGATAAAGTTATGGATCATTGTACTGTCTTTTGTTGCATCATTTGATGACAATGTAAGAAGAAGAAATTTGCAAGGTTTTTCCCCATAGTGGGCTTTTCCATCATCTTGGACCAATCCTGGTGTCTCTATATGTGTGCATGATTTCTTCTACTATTCCTTTTATGTTCCACTGCATTGATGATTATGGTGATGTTGTTTATTTCTATGTAATTACATATGTTGATGTATAATGGCATAGATATGAATAATGTAATGATGATATGGGTGTGAACTTAATGTATTAATGATGAAATGCAATTATCATAGCAATGAATAATGTCACCCTATGATAAACTAACATGGTATCAGAGCTAGGTTGAAGAAAATTCATGGAGATCACCTCAATGATGATACCTTTGATGGAATCAAGAAGAGGATGGTGGAGATCTAAAAGAATTCTAGGGTTTGAAAATAACCTTAGTCATCTTGATGATTAGGGTTTTAAGTGTTATATGAGGTTAGGGTTGGAGAGACTTTATTTATGGAAACAATATGAGACATGAAGCTCTAGATGGAATGATACATAGAAGACTTGGTTGGATACTTGAAGGAAACATTGATATATGGACCATGGACATTGATGGCTCTTGATGATTGGTTCTAGAGGGAGAAGATCACCTCTCATTGAAGATAAGTATTTCTTGACTTATGATTCTTATTACTTGTTAGATCTGATGATTATGTTTATTTCTTGTACTTCTTGCATATATATTTGAGTATATGGATGTTTCTAACTTCCTTGAAGAGATGTGATGAGTATATCCTTCTTGAGGATCATTTTAAGATGCAGATATGGAAAGAGAAAAAGAGGTATTTGATGAAAAGATGATAAAGTGCTTGTAGAGTCCTATGACTAATGAAAATGTGCACATGCAATAAAACAAGGTATGCATGGTATGTTTCAACTATCGGCACAATAATCCCTAAGGTATGATGAAAATGTATCTTTCTTTAATGGTTCATACATGTATATGAAAGTGACTTGGATCTATGTCTCCTATAATAAAATGTTGCTCCTAGTGTTGAAATTTTGACCTTAAATTCTATGAGGTTATCTAATGATTGATATAATGATGCACTTGAAGTTTGGTTAACAACTATGATCTATATATTTAATATCTTGATCCTATAAAGAAGGCTAGCACCTTGGCTCTAGAATATGATACTTGCCATGATGTATTTCATATAGAAGGGTAGTTCTTTGACTCCTATACATGAGTGTGTTGGTAATACTTTTGATAAGTATGCCTTAAACTCTTGTTGTTTTGATAAATCTTTATTAAATGACCTAATTTCATCCCATTGGTCATGTAAAGAATGGTAACCTTGATGTGAAAGGTATAAGTGTAAGATTGATAATTAGATCTCTTACCAACTATGGTCTTGCCTTGCGGCATATACTGAATGTCCTAACTTGATGGAGTGTCTTGATAGAAAGTCCTACTATGTTCATAATCTTTGAGATATGATGTTGCATCTATCTGTTTCTTTGAGTTTAACCTACGATGAGATGTTTATGTCATGATGCTGATATCCACATGTTTGTGATTTAATAGATCTGTTGTTGCATAAATATAGTGGAGATAGGTTGCTTAAATGAAAGAAGATGAATGAAGTAGATACCTAGTCAGAGGGATAATCTATTCTGAAGGTTCTTACCCTTATTACTATTTGTATTCTATGTATGATTTATGTGCATCTGATAGTATTGATCTGTAACCGAGCCTTAGCTCTGAAGCCCATACATAAATTAGGGTTTCTACTTTAGACATAGTCACACATCTAAGAGATCTTATCCCTAGACGCACGCATGTTAAGGCCTAGGCAATATCTAGTCAACTAAAGTCGCTCTCATGCTGACCTGAAGCGACCGACCAGAGGTTTTACTATTGTCGACTATCATATGAAGCATCCTGAAGTTGTTTGAATTTTGAATCACAGTGTATCTGACATATTCTACCACTATTAAATGATTTATGAAATTGTTGAGTTAAATTGCTGACGATATAATGAAGTATTGTACATGAAATCAAATAGTCACTTGGAAGATGTCAGTACCATAGATGTATTGCAGATAACAACAACATTCGCTTGCAAGAAAAACTTTAATATTTTCCATAACATGAACATGTAGACTAAACTTGTGTTTGAAGGTGACAAGGACATACATATAGATATGTCACTATGTTTGCACTACAAGAAGGTTAGCATGATTTGGAATTACTGGCATATATGAAAAGTGTTTTGACATGATTCTTGACAATAAATTTGAATTGATGATTGTGATGTGCTTTGACTATAGATATCTCTACAATAGTAATTTAGACTTGACTTGGTGTCTAGTGATCTGATTTAACGATTGTTGATTTTCCCTGATATCGATAGTATGTGGGCATGATGATGTATGTGGAAATTGGCCTCCTTGTTATGATCAAAATGGTTGAAGTAATAATAGTTTTTATTTAGCACGAAAAAGTGGAACCTGCATGACTCATCCTTGATGTATGCATTTGAACCTAGTAATACGATGACTTGCATTATAATTATGAGAATGACTTGATGGAGCCTCAGACTTATATTGCATGGATGATTACAAATTGTTGACATGATTCATATTTGACATGATCTCTACCTCTATCCTGGTTGAAAGTATTAATATTGTGATAATGATGATTTTGATGATGGTCTTAATCTAGCTTCTGAACTCTGATGAGATGATTTTGCTGATATAATGATACAACATTGATTTATGTAAGGATTATTATGATGGCTTAGAAAACAATTATGATTAGACTCAAGATATGTCTATATGTGACATTTATCTGATGAATTCACGATGATGAGTTCCAAGATATGACTTTGATATTGATTATTGTTTTGATTTTATATCTTGATGATCTACTTGTGACAGGAGATGAGTCTCTGATGATCTAAATAAGAGGGAGATTACTTCTAAAGCCTGAAATGATGTATCATGGCATCATGAATGGATTTCTAGAATTTGGGAAAGGAATTCCATATTGCAAAGCTATTGGAAAATGTTTTTGTAAGTCCTTGATTCGTGGATTCGAAGTTCAAATATGTTGTTTAACTCAACATGGAATCCGGCAGTTGATTGAAGTATTGTTGATTCTGTTTTTGAACAACCATTTATATATATACATGATGTGCATAGAACTTTAATGAATTCATGATTGAACTACTTCACTCAAATAGAGTTGCCACCGAGCATGCTTTGAAATATCTACATGAGATATTATATTTTTAGAATGAGATATTTCTTCTATGGTATGTGTCTGCATAGATGTATTGCTGATATTTGAGATTATTGTTGATAAGCACATTTGGATGTTGGTTTAGTATGAGATCTACCATGATATCTTGGTGTTGTGACCATCAACAACCCCCCTTTTTATTAGTGTTATCAATAACATTAATAAATGAAATCTTAACATTTAATGTTGCCTTTTGTTTTTAGAATAAGACAAGATGTCAAAGTAGAACTTGCTAAAACATGTAAATTTACCTTTTTATACTCCAAGTGCATGAAACATCACAAACTATGAGTTACCTTATAAAATCGCTATATGACCATAAGAACTAAGAAAAAGTTTATAAGCAGAAAGTCTCATACATTAAGAGAATCTTTCAAAAACCCACTTTTAAATGATATTATCGCATCACAAAAGGTCATAGCAGGCATCTCTTATGAAAGAACTCCTTGAAAATGAGATCCGCGAGAATGCGAGATCACAAAGTATTACAACCTTGTCATATCGAAAATTCCAAAATCCGCCACGCTACATTATGTAAATGCCCAAATATTGCGAAATGCAATAAGCCTCTTGCAAATCACATATCGCAGCCACCTGACGAAACAATGATTTCTAAACGGTAGCAGGTTTTGCAACATTGCAATCTACGATATTGCGAAGATAATCACAAAATCACTTTTATCGTAGATCAAAGGGCTCAGGGTTCTATAAAAGTACTTTCCGTCATTCAATGAAAAGTTATGAACATTAAATTTTAACTTAACGGTCCGCTAGTGGTCATTTATTAAAAAATGGTTCGGATCAGGGTAAAGGACCATTTCACGCAAGGTGATATATTTTGCTATGATTGAAGAGTTAAATTTTTCCCATCACCTTATTTTTGTCTTTTTATTGATATTTCCTGTATTCATTATCATCCTTATCATATCCTTGCTCTCTACTTGCAATTTTCAGGAATACTACATAGAGCGTATTACACAACGATATGGGAAGGAAAGGAAAAGCACCTGCATCTGAGAAAACAGAAATGACTCCATTATTCATAGACACCACTTGTATTAGGGATGCAGGGATATCTACCTGGAAATCCATGTATAGATTGTTAGAAGAGGAAAACCTGAGAATTATGAAGGTTACAGTTACAGCAGATGCACATGTCTCCTCTGAAGCATCCCTAACAGAGCTTTCATGCTCATTCCTACACCATATTGTAGTGAGGACGAAGATAATCCCATACATGGATATGGTAAAATGGATCATAGATCATGCAGACATATCTAATAGAGAGTTCGATATGGTCGATCAGCTAGTCATGGGGTCATTTGCCCCAAATAATCTGAGATGCATGTATCACTTACCAAAACCCCAGGCTAGCTATAACAAGCAATTTGTAGAGAAGTTTGCCAAGCAGAACAAAGACTTGGAAAATTGTAGAAAGCATTGGACGAACAATGAGGAAAGATCAAATAAGGATAAAAATGGTATGTATGCCACTAGATCTCTTTCTTCTCCTTACTATTTTGCCGCTGCAATGTTGTGTAGACTATTTGGGAGGCCAGATATCAATAAGTTTTCATCAGAGTGGTTACCTTTATTGGATGCGGCTACAAATGCCATCATAATGGATTGGGCCCAAATTTTATCAGATAATTTAGCTTCTACTATTTTATCATATCGAACAAAGAAGTTTTACTTTAAGAGTTTATCCTCCATTCTTTTTGAGTGCCTATGTTATGGATGCCATTTGTTTTATCTCTGATTTTCCTATTATGGGATGGAAGTGGAAAACACAAAATCCTCTTCCCATTTAGGTTTATCAAAAAGTATTTTTGGAATCCAATTTCATCCCACATTTCTACAAAATCTATCATGGAATTATGCTTCCTATTTATAAAATGCTCTACAATAAAGACGCCCCAAGATTTTCCCCAAAAGCTGAAATTGACATTCTCCCTGTGGGAAGGTGGTTTGGAGAGGAGTTGTTCACATAAATCAGGGTGTTTGGCAACATTGCTTCACTCCATGTACTTCCTTTTTATGGCCCCGATAAACTAATGGCCAGGGAAATAGCCTACGAGACTTGTGGCATTGGGGGAATGAGAAAAGTTCTAAAATGTTCTAAAAAGGCCATTTGGCCTCTATTCCTTGTAGTATGTGGATCTTTCTCATTATTTGACTTAGGTCATCCTTTTAAAGAGGTTGATAATATGTGATGTTTACAACTACCAAAGTTCTTAGGGAGGTAGTACGATCCCTTCGGTGTTGTAAATAATTTCACTACAATAGTTAAAATAAAAGTGTTTACCAATGAAGAAGATCCCTTTGACGATGTCTTTCTGCAGAAGCACACTTCCAGAGAGGTTTTTCATATGGCACAAATTAAGTTTAACCAAGAAGATCTTAAAAAGGTTGAAAATTACATAAAACAGAGGTTAACAAAGGTCCCTTTGGACCAATTGCTCATTGACCTAATAAGGGAGCCTACTCCTAGTGTTAGCATAAGTGGTAGTTCAAAAGAAGAGAAGTCTAAATCAAATTCCAAAAAAGAATCAGCTGAAAAGTCAGACGAATAGTCCAAGAGTGAACATAGTAGAAGTGAAGGGTAAATTAAAGACACAACTCAATCTACTGAAAAGCCTAGCCAATAGGTTTTGTCTTAAAAACAGGTTGAAGTTTTCACTCCCCTTACAAAGCCAACAAAGCCACTTGTAGTGGATCTAGAAAGGGAATGGGATAATTTTAATGAGTTAATCAACACTGAGGAACAAAACACAGAGCCACTAAAAAACCTATGAGAGACAACCACAAAAATGGTGGTAGAAGGGGCTACCATACTCATGAAATGGAGCATATTCCTATTGCTCCGTCGTCTGAAATTGTACTAAATATAGAGGAGATTCCTCCTCTAGAAATATTTTATAGCCCACAACATAAGGCTGTTGTCAGGAAGCAAAGGAAGAAAAGGAAAATAGATGTCATGCTCACTCTAGAGGATGAACCTCTGGATGTTCGGTGTAAAGACCCAACTACAGACCCATCAGAAAATTTAACTAGGCTCTCTTAGATCACAGGAGCATATGTTTCGGCAATGATTGATAATGAAATAGAAGTTCAAATGGTACTAAAAGAAAAGGAGGAAAGGATTTTGTTTTTAGATCAGCAACTACAACAAGTTAGCATCAGTTAAGAAGCAGAAACACAGCTAATAAAACTCCAGCCAGACTTCCAGCAGATGCAATTGAATCATCAAAATAGTTTTGCCAATAAAGAAGAATAGTTGCAAGCTATGATAGAACTGCACAAGGAGGATCCCAAAATTGGGGAATTTATCATAGAAGCACTCACTCTTAATGCCTAGCTCTTGCAACAGGAATAAATACTTTTCTAGAACATCTCGCAATGGGATTCCCATTATGAAACGAGCGATAATATTACAAATCAAGTCATAGACTTATGACTTGATTATGATTCAATTTTTAAGAAGGTTTCAGAATTCTTAAATTGGCAAAAGATCAGAAGAAAGTAAAAGAGTTGACTTGCCCAGAATCGAGGAATCACACAAAGAAATGTTATTTGCGAAATGGGATTCATAGCTTAAATAAGTAGAACAGGCGATGGAAGAGGCAACGACAACAACAAATAGTGTCATTGAGTGCATAAATTAAAATTTGCACAAGGCCAATTTGATATAAGGGATTACTCCAGGCTTCCTCCCAAAGGCACAAAAATTCAAACAAAGTGGAAACAAACAAAAGAGGAAAAGGCCAAGGTGATTAAAAAGGTAAATAAGTTAAACTGGGACACATACTCGCAGTACCTGGTAAAGCCACATAGCTAATGGATGACCCTAAAATGCCTCATAACCTCTGCCGAGAAGATAGTGCCAGCGCTAGCTAATGTCATATTTGGAGGATAGTTAAGAGCTGAAGTCAGCCAACCAACACTCTTGAAACCGATACTGAACATTTGCAATCTAAAAGATTAGATACATAATTTATCATAGATACAGTTTTGTTTTGTTTTAGTTCATTTTTTTTCTTAAAATGAGGTAGGTGGTTTAAAAATCCTCATCTATTTTTGTAATATTTATTTTTAGATTTCATTAGAGTAGTATTTAAACCCCTCTCATGCATTTAGAGAGGGGTCCAGAGTTTTATCAAAAACAATTATTTAGAACGTGTTGTTTGTCCCCCATGAGGAAGTTTTGATAAAATGAATGGAACGAGATTTATTTTTATATGAGTTTGATGTCTGCTACTGAAATTCACTTTTTAACTCTTAGTGGATGTTGATTTATTTGAAGATAAATCTATATTGTTGTAGCTCATAAGTAGAACTTATTACCAATCGTATTTTTATCTCTTGATACTTTTTACTTATGTGCCCAGTGATAAATATATTTTCAGTTATTGATATATGAAATTCTGGATCTTTAGTTGTCATTATTGCACTTCTATATGGTGATAACTTATTTTTTGTTGCTGAGTATATGAATAACTCTTATGCGATATGTTTCTCATAATTTTTTCGGCTAACTTTTTATACGAAACAATTCATTTTTAATGGATTCTTTTCTCATGGTGATTGAATGGTTTATATTACTAATTCCTATTAGAAATAATTTTAGATCGCATAAGTGAGACATCACTCTCAGGATTGTTTAAATTTAGATGATTTCTTTCATTAGAATAAATTTCATATGATAGTTAAAGGATAGATTGGATTTAGAACAAGCATTCACCCCATAAAACCCCAAAAAGAAAAGCATCATCCCACCATTAGGCACATCATAAACAGATTGGGAAACTGATCCCATTATCCCCAGTCGGAGCCACTATTCCAAATGGAAAAGGAGTTGCTTTAAGGTCCAAACTGGGTGGTTATCCCCCTTGTTGTGGACCCAATTTTTCAAGCCTTCAACATATTTGGCACTAGAAGGAGGGCCTGACTATGAATGGCAGGTAAATATACATCTTCATGCCATTCTAAGAGTAAAACTCCCTCACCAACACCCTCAACTTCTCATTCGCATTCCAAATCTTCCATCGCTGAACCAAAAGTTGAAAAGAAAAATACACAGCACATTACTAAAATCCCAAGAAAGCCAGATCATTCTTCTTCAGATCCTCCTGAGTTGCAAACTTTAATTCATAAGTTACAGGGAATTTATTTATCTCAAGAAGAATCTATGTTTTCCCAAGGTAGTGTCTCTTCTCATTTGAGCCCGACTCAATGGCTGACTAGAGCACAAAGTGAAAAATTAGGAATCCCAATAGTTGAGTTTATTTTACCAAGTCATAAGAAAGCTAGGAAAACACCAGTGAAATCTCAAAGTGAGGTTCTCTCATCATATTCGTCCACCATCCCATCCATATCATCACAAGTTCACTCATCCATCTCTCAAATCCAGATCATGGTTCACACAGGTACAGAAGCAACATTCTCCTCTACTGAACCACCTTCAACTACTGCCACTCCTCCTCCTACTCATACTCCAATGATGGCAAGAAATCACCACCAAGGCCATGGGCTAATCCAGGAGCTGTGAACATGCCTGCACCCTTATCACAGTTACCAACTCATCATGAGAAATGGCATATAAATAATGGTCAAACAATCGAAGAGCATATAAATAATTTCATGTTGTCCATAAATTTAAATGGAGTAATGGAAGAGGACACCGTTGTACGATTATTCCCTGATACTTTAAAAGGGGTAGCAAGATCATGGTATTTTTCATTACCATCATGCTCCATTAATAACTAGGATACATTTCAAGATTAGTTTTTAACAAAATTTGGAGATGACCGATTGACAACAACTTTAATTAATGACCCCTCCAACTTGAAAGCCGAACCAAGAGAACGAATTAAGGATTTCAATTATCGCTTTAATAAATTAGTAAACAAAATATCAGCAACATCAAAGCCTAGTAATGAAGTCCAAAATGAATGGTATATTTCCGCTTTTCCTTCCAATTCAACCATCTTTGTAGATAGAGCTACCAAGCCAACTGATCCAGGTGGATGTTGGTGGCCACCCACCTATCCCATTAGGACCCCCACAACTGTCTCTTTCAGTCTTTCTAGTTTCCTAAATTGTAGCACAGTTTACTATTTTTAGAAGTTTTTCGGGTCCTGAACTTCCGGAGCCATTTTGAGGCCCTAAATGATGTTTCTTGGGAAATCTGGGGCAACATGGGTCCATGGACCGATGTTGCCTCCCAAAGTGGTAGTGCTCGGATAGATCTTTCTAACGATCTATTGTACACGTCAAATGGAGATTGTATGCCAAAGTTATGACCCCGGGAAATTGATGTACCAATTTACCCAAACGGGGCCCACAATTTGGCGTTTCATCTTCTAGGGTTAGGTTTTGGAATGTTAAGGGCTTTCCATTGTTTCTCGACAATAAATAGGCCTTTGAGCCTCATTGTAACTCAGTTTTAGAACAGTTCAGAGGCATGTAGCCACACATCTCTTCTCAGAGATAAGCTACCATCGCCCTAGCTGGTTTATTTCCATTTCTGGTTGTAAGCATATTTCAGTATTTTACAGTAATGAAATGAAGTATTATTTCCGCTGCATCTTTGTGTTTATGGTTATTTCTGTATTTTATTGCGTTCCTGTTTAAATCCGGATCAGTGGTATCAGAGCGGTCTGCTTTTTCTCTGTTTTTCTTTGCATGTCCCCAACGAGGTCGGGATATAAGGAGTTAGGGCTTGAACTGGTCGAACCTTTGCAAGACCAGCCTCGCAAATCCCGACGGCCTCCCATGGCGGATGAGAAGAAAGACGAGGGGGCAGAAGATCCTATCAAAATCTTGCTCGAAGAAGCCCTCGATCGACAACGGAACGCGATTATGCACAGTTTTGCCCAAATCCTTCAGAGGCTACCCAGAGGCGACGCATCGGCTTCCAACAGTGACTCTGGAAATGTCATGCCGTTTAAGGTACAAGTTAATTTTGAAATCCCCATATTCGAGGGTCAAATAGATGCAGATGCCGTAGATAAATGGTTAAATATGCTAGATGGGTATTTTTCTGTTCACGAATTTTCAAGTCAGGAAAAGATTATTTTCACTCTTCTCAAAGCAGCCCCCCATGTCAAGGACTGGTGGGAAACCTACTGTGAGCAGAAGGATGAAAGTACAGGCTCACTATTTTCAACCACACCCACTTGGAATGACTTCTGAGATGCCATCAAGGAGCAGTACTACCCTGTCAGAAGCTATGAGGACAAATACATCAAATGGACCACACTGCGGCAGGGAGGAGACCAAGATGTGCCGGAGTTCACAAACATTTTTCATACCCTTCGCTCACAGTTAGGTATCAAATATTCTGAGCTGCATTTGGTACTCAAATACCGCGACTGCCTACACAAATACATCCAAGAAGAGATGGGGTTCTTGAACATCTCCTCACTCGGGACAGCATACTGATACGCTGTCAAAATGGAGCAAAAGTTCAAACAAAAGAAGCGAGACTTTGGATCTGCAAATCTGAAGCCCAAAGGACAAAGCCAAGGAGGGCTGACCCAAGACAACCCGTCGAAGCCGCAAGAAAAGAACAACACCATGAAGCCGAAGAAGGACACAGGGATGTGGTGTGAGTTCCACAAGAGTCCCACTCATAACACAAGTGAGTGTCGGACCAAGCAGTCGCTGGTGGCCGAGTTGAAGGCTTCCGAATCAGATGCATGTTCCGACCCTGAGCTAGAACCCGACAAGGGGAATGGCAAAGGGAAGCAGATCATTGATGTGGATCCCAGCACCACTGTTGCCACTACCAAGATCCAGCACAATGAACCTACAGATCCAGAAGAGGGGGAGCGTCTTTTCCACTCACAGATGTGGGTGAAGGGTTCACTGCTGCAATTCATTGTCGACAGTGGCAGCCAAAAGAACCTCATTTCAGCAGAGGTCGTGAAGCGGTTGGGCCTACTGACTACACCGTACCCGCAGCCATACAGTATCGGGTGCCTTAACGAAGGACGAAATCTAAAAGTTCGCCAGCAGTGCCGCCTTCCCTACAGCATCAAGCCCTTCACATATGTGGTATTGTGTGATGTTACACCTTTGGATGTTTGTGATGTATTATTAGGCCAACCATACTTGTGGAGGCGACATGCTGTGTATGAGTCAAGGCCTCGTGCTATCATTCTTTCTTTAAATAATTCATTATTCAGGATACCGAAGGTAGCCCCATCTACCGCCACATCTTTGATCACTGCTAAGAAAGGCAGCAAGCTCATATCCCAGACAAAGAAATTTATCTGTCTGGTTCACTCCCAAAGTAAGGGGAAGATCGTTGCTACATCCATGACCCCTGCAAAGGGTTCCTCCACGCAGCAGCAGCAACAAAGGGATACGGTCATGAAAGAACACAGGAACAACTTCTCCTCACCCACAGGGGTACCACATAAGTTTCAGGTGGGCAACAAAGTTTGGTTACATCTGCAGAAAGAACGCCTTACAAGAGCCCATCAGAAGCTCCGACCACTCCGACATGGTCCTTACACCAGTACCAAGGTTACGGGAAACAATGCTTTGAAGCACAACATTCCTCCATTCCTTCGCTTGCACCGAGTGTTCAATGTGGACCATCGTCGACCATGCTTCCCACCATTTCTGGTCGCAGCAGAGATTGCAAAACAACTCACCAGAGAACCAGCTCAGCAGAAGCTTCCTCATCATAGGGAGGAACTCAACGCAATGGGGACCATTGCTTCCTAAGGGGGGAGGAATGATCCAGGTGGATGTTGGTGGCCACCCACCTATCCCATTTGGACCCCCAGAACTATCTCTTTCAGTCTTTTCAGTTTCCTAAATTGTAGCACAATTTACCATTTTTAGCAGTTTTTTGGGTCCTGAACTTTCAGAGCCATTTTGAGGCCCTAAACGATGTTTCTTGGGAAATCTAGGGCAACATGGGTCCATGGACCGATGTTGCCTCCCAAAGTGGTAGTGTGTGGATAGATCTTTCTAACGAGCTATTGTACACGTCAAATGGAGATTGTATGCCAAAGTTACGACCCCGGGAAATTGATGTACCAATTTACCCAAACGGGGCCCACAATTTGGTGTTTCATCTTCTAGGGTTAGGTTTTGGAATGCTAAGGGTTTTCCGTTGTTTCTCAACAATAAATAGGCCTTTGAGCCTCATTGTAACTCAGTTTTAGAATAGTTCAGAGGCATGTAGCTGCACATCTCTTCTCAGAGATAAGCTACCATCGCTCTAGCTAGTTTATTTCCATTTCCGGTTGTAAGCATATTTCAGTATTTTACAGTAATGAAATGAAGTATTATTTCCGCTGCATCTTTGTGTTTATGGTTATCTGTGTATTTTATTGCATTCCTGTTTAAATCTAGATCACCAACGTTAGCTGAAAACATGAAAGAGGCAATAGCTGTAGAAAGCATATTCTAGCCCTAGAAAAGAAAAAAATTGTAGATGAAAGAAAGTCTAAAAAAGTGTCTTTTAGAGGTGACCCTAAGAAAAAAAATCAAAAGACCCGTTTGATTTGGAAGGGTTACAAAAAGTCTTGAAAACCATGTCAAATGAAATGGTAGATATAAAGAAACAAGTAATAGAAACCTCTTCCAAGAAACCTTATAAACCCTTTAAGAGAAACCCTTCAACCGATTCGAAACCTCCGAATGCTATAACAAACGCAGAATCAGAAGGGGAACAGAAGAAGTTTCAAATGAGGAATCGATCAATGATGATGAAGTTGTAGAACTACAAGGAATCTAGGACTTCATTCTTCTGGATGAAGAAGAACAAGATGCATTACCAGTTACTACTAGAATTAGAAATCAACTTGATCCCCCACAATCTAGTGCTAAGCAAAAAAATCCAAGCTCGACTCTTAAGGATAAAACCCTAGGTAAGAATTCCTCACCAAAGGCTACTCAGACAAACCCAGTCCAATCTGATTCAACAACTCCATCTAAAACACTTATCATCTCCGATGGAATGGAGTATGACATTGTTGAAGATATGAAGAAGACTAGAGCTAATATTACTTTTCATGAGCTTAACAAATTAAAGCATCAACAGAAATTTCTCTTGAAAGAGCTGAATTCAGTACCGATTGCGCCTCTACCTGTTGATGTAATATCTCAAGCAACTCATGGAATGGGAAAACCTCCGACTAGTATGTCAAATAAAGTCGATCCAACTGAAATTGCTTTGATTGGAGGAAGGTCGAAATCCCATACTCTGCCATTTCTCCTTACCTTTGAAGTTTTCAATAAAAATTTGCAGAACTATTTGATAGATTCTGGTGCTTCATGTAATATTTTCCCTAAGACAGTTTTCACAAAATTAAATGTCCAACCTTAGAAATATGCAGTGCGCATTGTACAGCTAGATCGATCTCAAGTCAAGGTTATCAGTGAACTTAGTCAAGTGACTGTAGGGCTTTCATCAAATCCAAAGGTATCTCAAGTCATTGATATACTTATCGCAAGTATAACTGAATTTTATGGGCTAATCCTTAGCAGGGATTGGTCAGAGAAGCTTCATGGATACTTTAAGACTGACTGGTCTCATATGTGGCTCCTTTACAATGGTAAGCCAAATCAGATAAAGGTTGAAAGAGAAAGACACCAAAAGTATATAGTAACGAAGTTGGAAGGAGAAAATGAACCTATAGCATACAACATAAATATAATTGGAAATTATTCCATTGATTCATTCTTAGGGAATTTCAATTCTCATACTTCACCTTTTTTAGAAAATTTCTCTCAAATAGACACTTCTAGGTGCATTAATTTTGAAGGTAGACCTGTAAATAGTACCTTGTTTTGGAAATTAGTTTTTTATCGTTCTAAGTCTAATGATGGAGCAGCAGCAGGTTGTATATTAGTCAGTGTAAAATGAGAGAAACCATCCTAACATGTAGACTCGAGTTCGAGTGCACAGACAACACTGCTGAATATGAAGCATGGAAAATTTTAGGGGCTAATCTTCGCCCAGTGGGCTAATTTTCCATGATTTTTCCACAAAATGATTCGCCAATTTCCAATTTTTATAAAAGACAATTCGCCCAGATTTTAGAATATAAAATTATTTTACCTTAAAAATTGCCAACATTATATAGAGGCTACATATATAATCATTATAAATTTGAATAATTTTACAAATATATCAATAAACATTTTATAGTTTGCATATTAGGGATTAGTGAGATTCGCCAATGTTTGAAACTTCAAGAAAATTTTCCATCCTTAAAATTTTCCTTGATATGAAGCATTAGTTCAAGGGTTATACAAGGCAATCGGGCTTGATATCAAATATCTGCAAGTCTTTGGAGATTCTAAGATTGTTATTAAGTAGGTAAGAAATACTATACATTGTCTGTCAGGACACCTGAAGCATTATCAATCGTTAGTACAAGACCTGACTTCACACTTTATAGCATTTAATATATCATCTATTCCCAGAATCCAAAATGCTAGTGTTGATCTCCTTGCTAATGTGGCTTCTAAGCTCATTCCATTAGAGGACTATAGTCTAGACAGATTCTTGATTGAGTTAATCTTTAGACCCTCCATTCTTGATAATATTACCAACTGGAGAGTTTTCAACGATGACCCTGATATTGTAAGTTTCCTTACTTTAGAAGGCTCTTACAATAATCAAATAATTAATGAAGACCAACATGACAAGCAGCTGGAACAAGGAAGCAACAATAATGCTATACTTAAATCCGTAGTCAAGTTGGAGGACCTATATGATTTAAAGGACAGGTTCAAAAGGTCCACCAATTCAAAGCTTCAGAGTTCAACTCTGAGATATGATTTAGTGAATCTAGGGACTGACATAAAACCACAGAACATCAACCTAGGTCTTGGTCTAATACTTGAGGAAAAGGCAACTTTCATTTGACTGTTAAAACAATACAAAAATGTATTTTCCTGGAATTACGATGATCTCAAAACTTACGACACTTCGATTATACAACATACAATTTCGATGATTGTTAATGAAAAGCCAGTCCAACAGAAATTGAAGAAAATCCATCCTAATTTAGAAAACCAGATTAAGTCTGAGTTGAACAAATTACTGAAAGCCAAGATTATTTTTCCTGTTAGGAATTCCAGATGGGTTTCCAACCTGGTACCAGTTAGAAAGAAAAACATAGATATCCAGATTTGTATTGACTTTCGAAATCTAAATAAAGCTTGTAAAAAGGATAACTTTCCACTACCCCCTATGGAACTGATACTACAATCGGTTGTAGGGTCTGAACTGATGTCCTTTTTAGGTGGCTTCTCAAGGTACAACCAAATCTTAGTCCACCCAGATGATCAATTGAAGACTACATTTAGAACAAAATGGGGCACTTTTGCATATCAAAATATGTCGTTTGGGCTGATTAATTCCAGTGCAACATTTCAAAGGGCCATGGATATTGCATTTAAAGGACTAGTGAATAAGTCAGTGGTGATTTACTTAGATGACATAATAGTGTATTCTAAAAAATGCAATAGTCACCTCAGAGACTTAAAACAGATCTTCCAACGATGTAAAAAATATGTGATCTCACTTATTACAAAAAAGTCATTTTTTGCATTAAGTGAAGGGAAGCTTCTAGGATTTATAGTGTCTAAAGATGGAACCCATATTGATTAAGATAGAATTAAGGAAATTTCTGAGATATCCCTACCCCATAACAAGAAAGTGATGCAGTCTTTCCTTGTTCTGATTAATTTCGTCAAAAGATTTGTCCCCGACATTTTAAGAATCGTATCACCCCTCCCATCAATGATAAAGAAAAGTTCTCTTTTCAAATGGGGTCATGTGGAACATGAAGTGTTTGGTTTTGACAAAACAAGTGATTATAAATGTCCCATCTCTACTGACTCCAAACTTTTCCAATCCTTTCACTTTGTACACATTTGCCTCTGATAAATCGTATGCTGGAATACTCACAGAGGCCAACCAAGATAAAGTCGATGCCCCAATTGCCTTCTTCAATTCAAACTTGTGAGGAGCTAAGTTAAATTACTCCAATGTTGAGAAATAGGCCTATGTTGTATTCAAAACAATTAAACACTTTAGACCTTTCCTTCTCAAGACTCATACGAAAATAATAGTACCATTTCCAGTGGTAAGAAATCTTTTGGTACAGAAAGACATAGGTGAAAAGAGGGAAAATTGGGTCACAACCCTACAAGAATATGACGCTGAAATCAAACCAGAAAATATTGTAAAAGGTCAAGGTTTTTGCAACATGTTGGCTGGAGCATCGCACATGTCATAAACGCACTCTCCAAATGGTGAAGTACAATTGCACGAGGTAAGCCTAAGCAAGACTGAATCAAGATATGCAGATATCATATTTTACTTAAACAATGGATATGCTCCTTCTATTCGAATCAAACAAAGAAGAGGGCACTGAGGCTAAAATCTAAACAATATCAAATTGTAGATGATGTAATCTTTAGGATGAATTATGATTCAATGCTCCTTAGATGCCTTGAGAAATCTAAAGTTGAAAATGTATTAGAGGAACTTCATGATGGACCAGTGGGTGGACATTATGTAGGTGATGCGACAACACACAAAATCTTGTGTGCAAGCTATTACTGGCCAATGTTATTTAAGGATGCACATAGCTATGTAAGAAGGTGTCAAGTTTGTCAAACTACTGCCGGAAGACAGAGGAAACCATCATTTCCATTACAACCGGTCAACATCAATCAACCATTTGAACAATGGTGATTAGATATAATAGTTAAGATCATTCCTCACTATTCTAAACAACATAAATACATCCTTACTGCTACCGATTACTTTACTAAATGGGTAGAAGCAGTCCCACTCAAGTCAACCAAATCTTAGAGTATCATCGAATTCATAGATCAATTCATAATTACCAAGTTTGGCTTACCTTCTGCTTTAATGTTCGATAATGGATCATATTTCTCAAGTAATGTTACAACTGAATTTGTGCTCAAAAGAGGATTTAAGCTTAAGTATTCTACCAATTATTATCCATGAGAAAATGGGTTGGCTGAATCAACAAACAAAAACCTTATTAGAATCATTAAATGAACTATTGATCAAAATCATAGAAATTGGAATAAGTCCTTAATGTATGCTCTTTGGGCAGATCGAATAACTAATAAAACTTCTATTGGCACTTCTCCTTTTAATTTAGTTTATGGGAAAGAAGTGGTCCTCCCAACAAATCTAGGTATTCCTTCTTTAGCCTTGGTTTAATTCATTGAAGAAACTCCTTCCTCATCCTTGCAATTAAGAAAATTGTAGATCCTTAAGCTTGAAGAGGAATGAGAAAAAGCCAGAATTACCCATGCACATCATCAAAAATTAGTGAAAGCTTCTTTTGATTCAAACATGGTGTCTAGAAAAGACTTTCAGCTTCGAGACTTAGTATTGAAATGGGATAAAGCCGATGAAGAGAAAGGCAAGCATACTAAATTCCAAAGGATGTGGCTTGGACCATTCCAAATTGTTGAAATCATAGGTCCATCAACTTTCATGCTACAAGATTTAGCGGGGAAAAGAGAGTCTTTACCTATTAATGGATAGATCCTTAAAAAATATTTCCCATAGAAGATGATCTCCTCTATTTTTTGTAAATTATTTTTTCTAGTTTAATTTTTTTTTTTAAATAAAATAGGTTGAAAATGTTCACTTTTTGGTTTCCACGAAAAGAATAGTGTCTCTTATCAATTTTGTTTTTTCGCTTGTATAAGTGGAAGCGGTTAGGAAAATTAAGCTTTATTTTTGAAAGGTTGGGTCAAGTGCTATCCTTCTGAAAACTTTTACTTGTTCTTTTGTTTCAACTATACAAGTTTTGGTTAAAATCAAACCTTAGAAAGAAATTTTCCTCATATCAGTCATAAAAGGTATCAATAACAAGACAAAGATTCTCTACAGAAAAGCTATTTTTAAACTCTACACTTGTAGTCTAGAAGAATTCTTATGGAACCAATGACTTCCTCCCCACTTTAGGAAATTGCAAGATTCAAAGAGTAATCCAACTATGGACTTTAAACTTAAAGAATAAGAGGTCTCGTCAAGAGTCGTCTTACCACATGATCATAAAGATTATAACTAACTGACATTGCTAGACTGCATACCAAAATAGGGTAACGACTCGAGATTGTTCCAATCAAAAGACAAGGGGTATCATAACGAGCCAACTTGTTCAGTTAAGTTATAAATCAAGTGAATGGAACTATCAATTTTGGCCACCAAACCAAGACATTATTCTTTAAGAATTAAAAGAGAAATAAGAAAAGAAAAATAAATAAGTGTATATGAGGATTTATCTTTGAAAATTGCATACATCTTAAGTAGGATAATGGATCATTGCTGGGTAATAGGTAACCTTGTCGAGGCTATGGATGCCTGCTGGCAGCAGAGGCGCTACCTACAACAAATGAGTATACCTAAACTGATCTAAGGAGATGTATTTGTTTTTATCTTTACAAACTAAGTTATGACTGATGTGAGTACAATGACTACCTCTAGGGAAAAGATAATCAAAATAAGGATAGTTGGAACAAGATATTGTTGTTAACAAATATCACTATTTACCTTATATTTCTACAATAAAGTTTAACTTTCAAAACCATTTCTATTTTAGAAGTTTTAGAAAATTCAAAAAACCATCAGAGGTAACTGGTTCTTTCAAGTGAATCGCCAATTTTTGTAACCATCAACAACCCCACTTTTTATTAGTGTTAACAATAACATTAATAAATGGGGACCCTTCCAAAAAATCAAATCTTAGCATTTAATGTTGCCTTTTGTTTTTAGAATATAACAATATATCAAAGTAGAACTTGATAAAGCATGTAAATTTACCTTTTTATACTCCAAGCGCATGAAACATCACAAACTATGAGTTACCTTTTAAAATTGCTATATGACCACAAGACCTAAGAAAAAATTTATAAGCGGAAAGTCTCATACATTAAGAGAAGCTTTAAAAAACTCACTTTTAAACGATATTATCGCATCGCAAAAGATCACAGTAGGCATCTCTTATGAAATAACTCCTCTAAAATGTGATATGCTAGAATGCGAGATCACAAAGTATTGCAACCTTGTCATATCACAAATTCAAAAATCAGCCATGGTACTTTATGTAAATGCCCAAATATTGCGAAATGCGATAAGCCTCTCATAAATTGCATATCGCAACCACTCGATGAAACGATGATTTCTAAACGATAGCAGGTTTTGAGACATTGCGATCTGTGATATTGCGAAGCAAATCCCATAATCTCTTTTATCGTATATCTAAGGTCTCAGAGTTCTACAAAAGTAATTTTCGTCGTTCGATGCAAAGTTATGAACATTAAATTTTAACTTAACAGTTCGCTAGTTGTCATTTATTAAAAAACGGTTCGGATCAGGGTAAAGGACCATTTCATGCAAGGTGATATCTTTTGATATGATTGATGATTTAAATTTTTCCCATCACCTTATTTTTGTCTTTCTATTGATATTTCCAACATTCATTATCATTCTTATCATATCCTTTCTCTCTGCTTGCAATTTTCAGGAAGACTACGCAGAGCGTATTACACAACGATATGGGAAAGAAAGGCAAAGCACCTACATTTGAGAAAACAAAAATGACTCCATTATTCAAAGAAACCACTTGTACTGGGGATGCAGGGATATCTATCTCGGAATCCATGTACAGATTGTTAGAAGAGGAAAACCCGAGAATTATGAAGGTTAATGTTACAACAGATGCATGCAGCTCCTCTGAAGCATCCCTAACAGAGCTTGCATGCTCATTTCTACACCGTATTGCAGCGAGGCCGAAGGTACTCTCCTACACGGATATGGTGAAATGGATCATAGATCACGCAAACATATTTGATAGAGAGTTGAAGACGGCCGATCAGCTAATCATGAGGTCATTTTCCCCAAATAATCTGAGACACATGTATCACTTTCCAGAACCCCAGGCTAGCTACAACCAACAGTTTATAGAGAAGTTTTCCAAGGAGAATGAAGACTTGAAAAAATGTACAAAGCATTGGTCAAACAATGAGGAAAGATTAAAGAAGGATGAAAATGGTATGTATGCCATTGGCTCTCTTTCTTCTCCTTAGTATTTTGCTGCTGCAATGTTGTGTAGACTGTTTGGGAGGCTAGATATCAATAAGTTTTCATCGGAGTGGTTACCTTTATTGGATGTAGCTACCAATGCCACCATAATGGATTGGGCCCAAATTTTATTAGATAATTTAGCTTCTGCTATTTTAGCATATTGAACTAAAAGGAATTTTACTTCAAGAGTTTATCCTCCATTCTTTCTATGTGCCTAGGTTATGGACACCAGTTTTTTTGTCTCCGATTTTCCTATTATGGGAGGGAAGTGGACAGTAGAGAGTCCTCTTCCCATTCAATTTTATCACAAAGTATTGTGGGAATCCAATTTCATCCCACATTTCTACAAAACATGTCATGGCGTTATTATTCTTATTTATAAAATTCTCTACAATAAAGACGCCCCAAGATTTTCCCCAGAAGCTGAAATTGACATTCTCCCTGTAGGAAGTTGGTTTGGAAAGGAGTTGTTCACATACATCAGGGTGTTTGGCAGCATTTCTTCACCCCATGTACTTCCTTTTTTGTGTCCATGATAAACTAATGGCCATGGAAATAGCCTACCAGACTTGTGGTGTTGGGGGAATGAGCAAAGTGCTAAAAGATTCTAAAAAGGCCATTGGGCCTCAATTCCCTATAGTATGTCGAGATTTCGCATTATTTGACTTAGGTTATGCTTTTAAAGAGGTTGATAATATGTTATGTTTACAGCAACCAAAGTTCCCTAGGAGGCAGTACGATCCCTTTGGTGTTGTAAAGAATTTTACTACAGCGACTAAAATAAAAGTGTTTACCAATGAAGAAGATCCCTTTGACGATGTCTTTCTGTAGAAGCACACTTTTAGAGAGGTTCTACATATGGCACAAATTTAGTTTAACTGAGAAGAACTTCAAAAGTTTGACAATTACAGAAAACATAGGTTAACAAAGGTCCGTTTGGACGAATTGCTCATTGAAACAATAAGGGAGCCTATTCCCAGTGTTAGCATAAGTGGTAGTTCAAAAGAAGAGAAGTATAAATCAAATTTTGAAAAAGAATCAGCTGAAAATTCTGAAGAACAATCCAAGAGTGAACACAGCAAAAGTGAAGGGTCAATTAAAGACACAGCTCAATCTACTGAAAAGCCTGACCAGCGGGTTTTTTCCCTGAAACAAGCTGATGTTCTCACTCCCCTTACAAAGCCAAAAAAGCCACTTGTATTGGATATAGAAACGGAATGGGAGAATTCTAATGAGTTAATCAAAAATGAGGAACAAAGCGTAGAGCCACTGATAAACCTAAGAGAGATAGCCACAGAAATGGTGGTAGAAGGGGCTACCAATACTGAGGAAATGGAGCATATTCTTGTTGCTCCGTGATCTGAAATTGTAGTAAAGGTAGAGGAGATTCCTTCTCTAGATGTATTTTATAGCTCGGAACATAAGTCTGTTGTCAGGAGGCAAAGGAAGAAAAGAAAAATAAATGCCATGCTCGCTCCAAAGGATGAACCTCTGGATGTTCTGTGGAAAGACCCAACTATAGATCCACTGAAAAATTTAACTAGGTTCTCTCAGATCGCAGGAGCATATGCTTCAGCAACAATTGATAAAGCAACAGAAGTTCAAATGCTACTAAAAGAAAAGGAGGACAAGATTTTGTTTTTAGAGCAGCAACTACAACAAGTTAGCATCAGTCAAGAAGCAGAAACACAACTAATAAAACTCCAGCAAGACTTCCAGCAGATGTAATTGAATCATCAAAACAGTTTGGCCAATAAAGAAGAACAGTCACAAGCTATGATAAAACTGCATAAGGAGGATCCCAAAATTGGGGAATTTATCATAAAAGAAGTCACTCTTAATGCCCAACTATTGCAACAAGAAGAAATACTCTGCTAGAAGATCTCGCAATGAAATTCCCATTGCGAAACAAGGGATAATATTACAAATCAAGTTGTAGACCTACGACTTTATTATGATTCAATTTTTAAGAAGGTTTTAGACTTCTTGAACTGGCAAATATTAGAAGAAGGTAGAAGAGCTGAATTTCCTAGAATCGACGAATTGCACAAAGAAATGTTATTTGCAAAATGGGATTCACAACTTAAAGAAGTAGAACAGGCGATTCAAGAGGCAGTGACAGCAACAAATAGTGTCATTGAGTGCATAAATCAAAATCCGCAAAAGGCCAATTTGATATTAGAGACTACTCCAGGCTTCCTCCCAAAGGCATAACAACTTCAAACAAAGTGGAAACAAACAACAAAGGAAAAGGTAGAGGTGATTAAAAAGGTAAATAAGTTAAATTGGGACACATACTGGCAGTAACTGGTAAAGCCACATAGCCAATTGATGACCCTAAAATGCCTCATAACCTTTGCCGAGAAGATAGTGCCAGTGCTAGCTAATGTTGTATTCGTAGGAAAATTAAAAGATGAAGTCGGCCAACCGACGCTCTTGAAATTGATGCTAGACATTTGCAATCTGAAAGATCAGATACAAAATTTATCATAGATAGAGTTTAGTTTTGTTTTAGTTAATATTTTTGCTTAAAATGAGCCAAGTGGTTTAAACCTCCTCATCTATTTTTGTAATATTTATTTTTAGATTTCATTAGAGTAGTACTTAAACCCCTCTCATCCATTTAGATAGGGGTCTCGAGTTTTATCAAAAACAATTCTTCACAACGTGTAGTTTTCCCCCCCACTGAGGAGGTTTTGATAAAATGAATGGAAAGATATTTACTTTTATATGAGTTTGATGTCTGCTACTAAAATGCACTTTTGTACTCTTACTGGATGTTGAGTTACTTGAAGATAAATCTATATTGATGTAGCTCATGAGTAGACCTTATTACCGATCATATTTTTATCTCTTGATACTTTTTACTTATGTGCACAGTGATAAATATATTTTCAGTTATTGATATATGAAAGTTTGAATCTTTAGTTGTCATTATTGCACTTCTATATGGTGATAACGTATTTGTTTATGCTGAGTATATGAATACCTCTTATGCGATATGTTTCTCATAATTGTTTTGGCTAACTTTTTATACAAAACAATTCATTTTTAATGGATTTGTTTCTCGTGGTGATTGAATGATTTATATTACCAATTATTGTTAGAAATTATTTTAGATCGTATAGGTGAGATATCACTCCCGGGATAGTTTAAAGTTAGATGTTTTCTTTCATTAGAATAAATTGCATATGATAGTTAAAGGATAGATTAGATTTAGAACAAGCATTCACCCCATAAAACCCCAAAAAGAAAAACATCATCCCGTTAATACACACATCATAGACAGATTGGGAAACTGGTGCCATTATCCCCAGTTGGAGCCACTATTCCAAATGGAAAAGAAGTTTCTTTAAGGTCTAGACCAGGTGGTTATCCCCCTTGTTGTAGACCCGATTTTTTAAGCCTTCAGCACTTGGATAAGAATTCCATAGAATGATTGAGTTTGATCATGATGCCGCTAGTGTGGTTAGCTAAGGCATGATATAGAAGCTCCTCAGAAAGCTATTTGATCATGATCGGGATATTACATGGTTACATATATATATATATATATATATATATATATATATATATATATATATATATATATATATATATATATATATATATATATATATATATATATATATATATATATATATGGGGATAGAGATACTCTCACATATTTAGATAGTGCATCTGTTCAAGACAATATCAGGCTTATGGTTGGTAGCTTCTTGAGAGGGAGGCCAATTATGATATCCTTTTTTGATTTATGTGATTATATATGATATCGCATGATATTTGATTTGATGTTTTGTATGAAATAGAAACAAATGCTATTAAGATAAGAAGATTTCATATATTCTCTCAAAGGAATCTTGGTTTTTAGAAAGAATCCCCTCCGGATGAGAGACAAATATGATCGAGGAAACTGAGCCAACTCTTCCTACCCTGTTTTGAGCTCCCAGAGTGAGGAATCTAGATGGAGGGCTCCTAGGGTTGAGTGAACACTGGACAATGTGGAGTTACCCTTATCTATTAGCCATAGGGTTGGAGTTGTATCTCACCCTATCTTGGTCTTTTCAGGGTATACCCTAGCTAGTATCAAACTAATAATTCAAGATTTTTGGGAGTACCACTCCTCGTTTGGCCAACGAGTTGAGTGTACTTTGTGGTGTACAACCCAAGGCGATTATGGTGTAGGTTTTCTACTACGTGACTATTTTGGGTCATTGATGGGAAGATCAGTAGGCAATAATATGGGTTGAGATGACCTGATATGATTCTTGGTTGAGGATATAACTCCTCGATGAAATTTGTGGGTCGAGCAATTACTCCCCTATGTGATGAGGTATCGTATTGCTCGGTATGGGTGGAAGCTATTTCTCCTTGATGTGATTCCAGGTTGACATGTTCTACCTGATGATATGCTCTTCCATGAAAACATTCCAGATAAAAGCTTGCCAATAGAGATTCCAGATATCAACTTGATGGATAGAGGGTGGTAGCTCGAGCTCCCCTCTGGTATCTAATTCCTCTTCTTGTAAATATGAGAATGTTTAGCATAAAAGCAAGAACAATTAAGGGATAAGAAGAAATAAGAAAAGGATAGGTGAGATATCAATATGTACAATGATGATTTGTGATGGACATGGCATGATAAATACATAATAGAGAAGTTTCGTGATGACACGTGAAGATATCAGAATGACATATTGCTCAATGGACAAATATTGGTAGGTCGAATTCTCACTGGTTGAGAGGAAGTGTTAATGTTTCGAAAATGTGGTAAAATTCCACCTTGGATAGCTCAAAATACCGATATGATGATTTCATTACATTCCCCTTTTTGAGAGAACCAAAATTTACCTAAATAACACCCAATTTGGTTAAGCAGAAGTTGAGTTATGAATTATTTTATTAATACATGTATTATGGAATGGGTCGGCACTAACCACATGAGTAACTACTTTGGCCAGTCTTAACCCCAAGTGAGCACTCAAGGAATCCTACAAATAAAAGATACCTCAAGATCATTTGGACATATCTTATCTTCCCTTTTGTCTTGGTTTGCATAGGTTCGACAGAAGGAGTTCGCTCAAGGGTCTGAAATCATAGGAGAAAGGTTTGTTTTGGGTTAGGGTCTTATGGATCTTGGTTGTTGGTGTAGAACAAGGCATCACGATCGCTGGTCGCTAGCCCACAAGCCTATGAGAGTCACTATAAATAGTTGGATGCTAGCAGAAAGGCATATGGGAGTGACTATGGCTTCATAGACAAATTTGGAGGTATTGGTCCCTCCTCACTTGCACATAGTGGTCCTGCGAGTGACCAGGACATCTTGGTCACTTGAAAAACAATAATAAGGGCATGACTCTAGGTTTTAAATGTATTACGCCACATTCACATGAATAAAGACTTGCTTAGAGTGACTTTGTAGTCAGATTCACCCGCATAGAGTGACCAAGAGTGCGACCATGGAGTTTCAGTCGCACACAAGAAATTTTGATGAGAGAGGCTAGCGTTCAGATCAAGAGTTTGACATCTTGGCTTTAGATGACTATAGTGATCTGGTGGATCTAGGTTTCTCTCTACTATTATACATATTTGTGGATCTATAGATATGTTTTTTTAGTTTCCGCTGTAATCATATGTATTGGGCTCATTGACAGTGACAACAGTGCTTAGCAGTGTTCGACATAGTGACAACAATATACAATAGTTGACATCATTTTGTGACAACACATTTCAGGCATCAGTATGAGGATTCTGATTCCTAGCATGATTAGATCTATTTCATAGATATCATTATTATTTTGCTGCATAGATAAAGTTATGGATCATTGTACTCTCTTTTCCTGCATTATTTGGTGACGATCTAAGAAGAAGAAAATTTGCAAGGGTTTCCATAGAATGGGTTTTTCCCTAGTCTTGGACCAATCCTGGTGCTCTATATGTGTGCATGATTTCTTCTACTATTCCTTTTATGTTCTGCAACATTGATGATGATGGCAATGTTGTTTCTTTGTATGTGATTGTATATGTTGATGTATAATGGCATAGAGATGAATAATGTAATGATGATATGGGATGAAATTACTATATTAATGATGAACTACAATTATCATAGCAAAGAATAATGTCTCCCTATTAAAAATTAACATCATGTGCCATCAAGGCAATCATCTATCACTAAGATAAGCATATCATCTTCCACGAAGGCATGAATCTATCACCAAGATAAGAATATCATCTTGGAACAAGGTAGGCATATATCACCAATATAGGAATATCATTTGCATGAATGTGTTAACAAGACAAGGATATTATCTGCCACCAAAGCAGGAATCCTTCACTAATATACGAGTATCATCTGCCACCAAGGTAGGAATATGTCACCCATATAGGAATATCATCTCCCACCAAGACAATAATTTGTCACCAAGATAGGAACATCATATGTGGGAATTTGTTAACAAGATAGAGATATCATCTACCACCAATGCAGGCATTTTCCACCAGGCAAGGAGTATCATATGCCACCAAGGTAGGCATTTGTCACCAAGACAAGAATATCATCTGCCACCAAGGAAGGTGTCTGTCACCAAGACAGGAACATCATTTGTAGGCATTTATCAACAAGACAGGGATATCATTTTCCACCAAGTTAGGCATATTTAATCAATACAAGAATATCATATTCAACTATGGTAGGCCATCAATCACTAGGATAGGTATATCACCTATACCAAGGCAAGAATCTATATTTTTCATATAATTCATAATTTCCTTCTTCCTTCCAAACTTGTCATCATGATTCAAAGGCATTAGAAATGTTGGCAATAATATATTGAGATATTCCCATACCATCACATCATAATTCCATTGTATCTTTATTAGAGATGTATCAACATAATAAATGAATTCACATGATATCATAATTTTCATAGGTTAGTATTAAGATTTGGGGCATGCATGGACCACGTCATGGTATCTCACACCCTTAACCAATATTTTGACATATGGGGACCCGAATCAGACATAAACATTTTCCAAATTAAAAGAGAATAATTATATACCAGTATTGATATTTGGGTCATGTCATGACCACCTCATGTTATCTCATCTCTTCATCGGTCTTTCAACATATGGGGACCTGAATCATACATAAACAATAATCTTACAGAGTGAATAACCCATAATTCGCAAGAGAATTCTTTTCATGACTTGTCAATTTATTTCATTCCATCCATCATAAAAATAAGTTGGCTTCCATGAACTCATTGAATAAATTAGCTCATCTTCAATCAATTTCACCATTTTCTTCTAGAAACTTTATCTACATCATGAGTAGTAGGAAAAATTACAAATTTGTATGTCATCACAAAATTTATAATATTATTGCTATCAACACCTTCTGCATAGATTTGGTTACTATTAATACCATCATATAAGTTCCTTCAATCACTTGATGTCACTTCACTTCATATAATATACTTATAAAAAATAATAATATAGTTTCAGTTAGACATAATTTAGCCAAAAAAAAGAATAATTTATTCAAAACTTTCAACTTGAGTCTAATTTAATAAATCCTAATCTAATAAATAAGGAAAATCATGACACATAGTGTTTTCATGTTCCCAAGTAGAAAAACTTGTACTACATTGGTCCCATTGGAATTTTACTTGTTCAATTTCCTGATTCCCGAGCTACCAAAACCTATGGTCTGGTACAAAGCATGGTTCATTTTGGAGAAAAAATCCATTAGAAACCTAAACATCATCAAATTTTAGTACATAGAATTGATCAAGTACATAATTCCTAAGTAGAGAGATGTGAAAATAATCATGCATTTTTCTTATATAGGGTGGCATCTCAAGCTTTTGTGCAACTTGACCAATCCTTTGTAAAATATTGAATGGTCCTATGAACCTAGGGGATAGCTTGGTACCTTTACCAAAACTAAATGAACTCTTTGAGGTTCTAATTCTCACAAAAACCTTATCACCTTCCTTATAGCTTCCATCAATCCCTTTTGCATCAACATAAATTTTTTATTAGTCCCTTGCCTCCTTCAATATTTGCTTAATTGTAATCATTTGATCTTCCATTTCATATAACATGTTTGGTCCTAATATTGTTCAATATTCCAAGCAATCCTACTTTACAGGTGTACGACAAGGACTTCAACAAAGGATTTCATATGGCACTTTCTTAATAACACATGTTTCATTAAAATTGGAATTCTATAGTGAATCTAGATTTTTTTTTCTTTAACTTGATTGAGATTTTCCAAAATGAGGAATTAGAAAATTGTTTAATTCACAACTTTGAATGGATATATTCACTATTTTTGTGATAAAATTATTATAATAAACTATATAACACAATTTTTTATAAACTTTCATAACAAAATATTTGATGTCTTCATTTCTTAATGAATAATAATATGTTATTGTTAATTATTATTATTCCTTTTTAATTAAATAGTAATACCTATAATTTACTAATAATTATTATGATTATTAATAATAATTGCTAATAATTAGTAAACATTAATATAACTTAGTAATTATTATTATTAAGTAATTCATAAATTAATAGATTACTATTAAATAACTAATCAATTAATTAATTAATTAATGTAGTGTAATTATTTAATAATTAATAATTGAGGGGTGTGATTGTTCACCATATTGATCAACGAGAAATCCATTTTGTGGGGGATTTGAACAAATCATCTAATAAACAAGTGGACTAGGCCTATGGACATTTTATGTGGGAACTAAATAAAATATTCAAGATATGCTCATTCTTACAGAGTCCACTATTATTATTTTTCATTTAATCTACAATATCATCATTTTTTATGATAGAATTATCATGATAAGCTATATAATTTCTTTTATATAAAATTTCACAAGAAGATTTTAAATTGAGCTAAATATAAATTTTAGTTAGATTTTAAAATATATTAGGTGAATATATAATATTGATATGGTTGATATGAATCCACTTCAAAGTTTTTGTTTTTGTTTTTGTTTTTGTTTTTGTTTTTGCATGCATGATTATTGTTTTAATATGGTGTAAAATGAATGAAAACAACACATATCCAATCACGAAAAATATGTTAGGAAGAAATTTTTTCTTGTTTATTTGAAGAGAGGCCTAGTTTTAGGGTTATAGTTTAGGAGTGCAGAAAGTAGCTTATATGCTTATGGTCTATTTATGTTGATATTTAAGGAAATACACCATAATATCAAATTATATTCATCGAAGCATATATTCTCCCTTTAAAACATGACATCAATATCTTATGTTTAAGAAGTGTATAATAACATGAAAGATGAGGTTTCATAAACTTTCTTGTAACTCTAGCAAAAACCACCATCAACTAAAGTGGGAATGGAAAAAAAACCAGCTAGACCATCGAGAGATAAAGGAGATCATTTTGTAGAATAAAGATATTAATATTAAAGATATTATTGCATCAAAATTTAATTATATTTAAATAGTTGGGTGAAAATTTTCCAGAGGGTAAAAAGAAACTAAGATATTATATTAAGGAGGTGATCAACCCAAATATTGAAAACTAGAAGTTTCTATACTTGGTTTTGAATAGTGTAAAGAAGAGAATATACATTTTTTAAGTAAGAAGAAATGCTTATGATATCCTTAGTGAAACTAAGATGTAACCAATAAGTTCTAAAAGTAACATGAGACAAAGGTGTCTGTGACATTTGTGACACTCAGAGGTTTGATTATGAAAAATACAAAGTTCTCTTAGATTGTCTAGCTCATACTCAAATAAATTTCAAAATATTTGTGACACTACCAACCTTCTTGACCTTTTAATTCAAAAAAACTATGTTGATCTTGAAATGCTTCTCTTAATGTTTTTTAAGCTCAGAAATAGAGTTCTAAAGAATTATGAGTAATCACTATATGCAATAGAAAGGTCCAAGGGACCATTTTAACTCTTAGTATATGTTAATCATCCTCATCATTTCCTTCATCATTATGTATTACTATAGTACATTTACAATGCTTAATAGTTGAAAAGATAAAATAGATTATGAACTCGAATAACAACATATTTTATTTTTATTTATTTTTAGTTTTTTATATTTTTCTATTAAAAGGTAAGTTGATTGAGGTTGACTTCATGAATAATATATTAACGTGGAAGAAATATCTTACTTATAAAATTCTTTAATGACAATGACATTAGTAATGTGCAGTAGCTATGTTTAATCATTTTAACAATCAAAATCAATTATGAGTAGTATACATTGATTTCTTCCAAATATAAGAGGAAAAAGGGTAAATCGACTGAACTAGTTATTGTAACTGTTAAATTTCAATATATTATATTGAAAAGAACATAATTGATACTCATCTAAAGTTTAAATTGCTTACATTATTCTATTACAATTAATGTTTATATTTCTCTATTAGAACCGAGTTGATCAAGATTTGACTCATGAGTAATACATTGCATAAGAAATTTATTACCTATTATATAACATTTTAGGAAATTTGCATCACTTTATAGTTCGCAAGAGAAAAATAAATTATGAATTTGAATAACAACATAATTTATTTTTATTACTTATATTTTTGTGGTAAAAACTAACTTGATTGAGGCCTACTTCATGAATAATAAATTAATGTGTAAGAAATATCTTACTTGTAAATTTATTTTAGTGATAATGACATTGATAATGTTCCTTATCTATTATTAATCATCTTAACAATAAAAATAAATTATGAATAAGAATAGAAATATAATAGTATAGATTGGTTTTTTTCAAATACAAGTGGAAAGATGATAAAGTAACTAAACTAGTTATTACAAGTGTTCAATATTTATTCTTGAATTGTTTGAATATATTATATTGAAAATAAAACATAGTTCATATTCCTCTAAAACTTAGATTGCTTACATTATTTCTATTATAACTAATATTTATATTTTTGTATTAAAATGAAGTTCATCAAGATCTAGCTCATCAATAATAGATTGCATAAGAAATTTCTTACCTATAAAGCTATCTAACAACATATAACTATTGTGTTTGTTACTATTATCAAATATTTTAATGTTGACATGAATCATCTCCACCTAATCTATTGTTATTATTTCAAGTATATCAAGAAGAACTTGTACACCACATTTATTTATCTTGATCTTCTTGAAATGTTCTTTCATTGGCATCCATCCCCAAACTATGGTATTTATTTGAATAGAGAAAAATAATATGTCATTAGGATCTGGTACCCAATATTGTTTGAAAACATTTCCAATGTATTTCCCTGAAATAGGCTTCCAATGGTCAACCTTTACATGTTGAGTGTCTGTTTCATTATCCTTGAAGACATCTGAGGTTGATTTTTCCATCAAAATCATCTCTCATTCATCCTCATTCCTTGATCTAACCAATAACATGTTTCCTTTCTCAACATAAATCAGAGGGTTGAATCTTGGCTTTGGATTACTGCATTTGGGTCCAACATATACTCGTTTTCCTGTCACATTATCAAAATATCCATCCATAATACTTGAGAGTACTTGGACTAGATTATGGTCATCATACATAATTTGCCTTGTATTGGGTCATAAATCCTCTAGAGTTAAATTACTTAATTCCACTATTATATGGTCATTATAGATTTCATCTAATATATTAAGAACTCTTTCCCAATACTCTACTCTATTTTTCCATTCTTCTATAAGAATTGATGAATCCTCATTGCCAATAGTGTCTTTCCACATTTTTATGTATGATGTTATGCCTTCCTTTGGTTATTTTAAGTAGACATCATTCACTTTGGGACATAAGAAATATGGTGTTTCTATGGGTAATCTAGGACAAACTTCATCATCTATATTCCAAAACTCAACTGGTTTTGACCACTAAATTTGTCTGATGGATTCATTGTATCTTAGTACTGGAACATTATTGAGTACAAGAAATTGGAAGTATTAGACATTAAGATGTTTAACTATTTCACTAATACCCTCCATGATATATTCATTAAGAAAAATTTTGAATTCATACACATTGTCAATATGTGTAGGTGGAAACATGTGCTTTTCTTCAATTATGTGATATGTATCCATTATTTCAGGTAAGGAATAGACATAATTACTTTTCAAGTTCGAAGACATTCTTCCATATGTTCCATCTATGTCTTCATTGGTGTGCTCCACACACAAGAACCAAACCTCAATAGTGATGAAAACACCAAGAGTAGTTAAAATTGATAGAAACATGAAAAGGTAACGATTCTTATTGTCACGTACTACATTATACAATTGTAACCACATATGTGGTGGAAGAAGGTTAAAATGAACATTTTGTTTTTTTGATCTTCTGTGAGACATAAAATCATCTTTCTACACTTTAAATATTGAGTAAATAGAAGTTTCAAGAAATGCAATTCAAAGGAGGTTCCTTGAACATCCACTCTCATAAATTAGATCACCATACATATAAGGGTATGGGTCTTCTAGGTCACTCAAACATTGTACAAGGGATGTAATAGTAAATTTTGATCACATCTATACAAATGTTAGGGAGAAATGGACAAAACATCTTGTATTATGCCCATGTGTTAGTATACATATCAAGGAGAAACCTAAGTGTGTTCCTATAATCGATTTAGGTTTCAATTGTAGCCTTGGAATTGAAGTCTTTTTTTGTCCATTTTAGCATGGATAATGCTCAAATAATCCTTTGGAAACTGCTCTGACATAATTCTATGTGCAAGGTAGCAATATATTCCACACATAATGATCTTGTTATCTCTTTTCAATGTACCTTGTGCCTTTTCTTCCAACTCTTTTTAGTTGCTGACTTCATTTGTGCTTTTAGCAAAATGGATTCACTACATTTACTAAAGTTGGTGTTCTTTGAAAATGCCACATCATGAAAATGAGTATTCCAGATCTTGCTCATTGTTGGTTGTGATATTGATGGGTAATTCAGCTTTGGAGGAGCCTCATTGGTCTCTTTTAAGTGGAAGGAAACAATATTAAAGGAGCGTAATTTCCATTTTCTTCAACTTGACGTGTTTCATTTGATGAAAAGTCTGAATTATCCATTACAATCCTATGCAATATATCTCTAGCAGCCACGGTGTGTGCATGTTCTTTGCATGTGTTGGTGTTACCATGAATGGACTTAATATGTCCATGTTGGAGATAATGTTGGTAGTTATAAAAGGTTCTTTGAGGAATATTATGTATCTTTTACCATTCTTTCTTACAAATAATATTTCCATGAAATCTCATATCCGTTACTTTTCTAACAATAGGTGGTAGACCATGGCCATGGATCTTTGACATGACTTTATTTGAGAGGAGTGAATTAAAGACAAATTCCTTGACACCATTTTTATTTGTCTTTTAAACCCCTTCTAGCTACTACAATTGCCTTCCTATCAACATTTTGAAGCTAATCTTGTTTGTAACATTTAGCTTTTGGCAAAATTTGAATTTCATTCTCTTCATCTACTTTCAATTGGCATTTTGCAATTCATTTTGTAGCCATAACTTGTTCAATCCTTTTATATGGCCTTGTTACATTCATATATGAATTTAGTTTACATAATTTTCATTATAATTATTCCTATCTCATCTATTTAATGGATGTGTGTCCTCAATAACATCCCATATTGCAATTTCCTTAAGTGGTTCTTTGAAATTTTCCTTGACATTTAACATATAACCTTTGTTGTCCACTAACTTGTTTATTGGGAATATAACAAAACAGTTTTTAGACTTATCCATAATCTTACATATTTGGCAGTTCATTTCTATCTCTTCCACAAACATACCAAAAGTCGTTTCACCTAGTGCTTCACCCTCAACCATGTCATCCTCACTGGCATTAACTATCATTCCTTTGGAAATGCACATGCTTGTTCCTTTGCATTCATGTGTAAGAGAAAGAATTGTACATATGAAGGTAACCCTATCATGGGAAAAAAAATTATGGCATGATCATGACAGCAAGGTTCCAAATTTGATTCTCGCCAAATATGATAAGATTTCAATGCATCCCCTAGTGTATGCTCAAATCTTATTGGATGTGGTAGAGGATCATCATGTTTTAATACCTTCTCAATTCTAAGCACTATGCACCCTTTCTTTATCATATTTCCATGCACCTTATTTCTAAGCTCTGTATTGAATATTGAGCCCTCACCCACTTTCACTCCATCTTGCAGAAAGATCTACCTTGTCCCTAGGATAAAATGCAGAAGACCCATTTGCACATGTAAAACAAAGTGAATAAGATTAATATTTTTCTCAAAAGAAAACATTTAGTATACTCTCAATAAAACTAAACACGTGATTCAATATTTGATCCTCAAATCCATGATATTCCAATGATGAATTTCCCCTTCATCAACGTCCTCCACACACAAATGTGGTTGAGTGACATTAATTATCAAAAGTGTAACCTAGTGTCCATTAACCCTTTCTCGAGCATAATAAGTTATTGCCTCTGTATATTGAACCCTTCCGAGCCCAATAACCTGACCATTAATTAATAAGTCAACGTAATCCCCTTTTGCCAAAATTGTTTTTTCCATTGTAACTTGTACCAATCCTGTAACAACTAAGTTGTAATTTGTAACTAACATTAGACAATCTGAGGTGTGATTTTATATTTTATCCAAAACACTAGACAATCTGAGGTGTGATTTTATATTTTATCCAAAACACAACTTTTAGAGAAATAATATGGATGAAATAATTTATAATATTATGGTAACCATAATTTATAATATTATTATAAACATTTTGTATTTAATGAAACATGTTCCCCATCATCTAGTTCTTTTTAACAAAATGCACTTTGCATATAAATTACTCTCTCTCTCTCTCTCTCTCTCTCTCTCTCTCTCTCTCTCTCTCTCTCTCTCTCTCTCTCTCTCTCTCTCTCTCTCTCTCTCTCTCTATCTCTATCTCTCTCTATATATATATATATATATATATATATATATATATATATATATATATATATATATATATATATATATATATATATATATATATATAGACATACATATCTATATATATATATATATAGACATGCATATATATATATATATATATATATATATATATATATATATATATATATATATATATATATATGATGACGACGATGATGATGATTAACTCCATTAAAACAAAAGTGGCATATCAGACCTCAAAAAAAGAGACTCTAATTGTCATTCTTCAAAATCTTATTTTTGTGATCAAGGAGTACGGCAAGAGTGGATGTGGGCAAGAGTCGAGAAGTATAAAAGGAAGTGCTTTTCATCTTCCACCTTCTTAGTATCATAAATATGACAGATTCTATCGTCGTTGGGAGTCTTGGGAGTATACCACCTCCCAGACTCACTCCGAAGCTCATGAAAGTTAGTTCTAATGCTGGCGATTTTCATTTTCTTCTTAAGACTATTCAACATAGAGAGATAATTTTGGTTATCACGGGTGGGGTTGATCACCTCCTTATAGTACCTTAGCTTCCTTTTACCCTCCAACTTCTTAGCATCCAACATCTTGTTATTAAAAATTGAGGTGATAGTATCTCTGATACTGTCCTTTATTCCCATAATGATCTCCTCCTTAATCCCCTAAAGGTTGAGCCAAGACTTAGCATCTTGATTACACCCGCATGAGGTGCAGGCAGGGGTTTTGAGTAGAGTTATAAGTAGTTTTTGGGAGCCTCTTAAATTCCATATTGTGAGGCTTCTTCTTATACATCAAATATCTAAACATAGCTACATTTTCAATGGGGGAGGGGTTAGTTTCGATCAAGAGAATAAGATAGGGATTATTTCCCTTGATCTTGAGGTTATAGGTTATGAATTTCTTATGGATCATATCAATATTTCTCCACGACTCCCTAGATATAATGCAACCCCAAACTTCATATCCATATAAGATAATCCGGGTGATGAGAGTCTCAAAGAGAAACCTTTTTTTACTCCAAATGTAAATATCGACTGACTTACAATTACTTTAAAGCTCATAATAAGCTTTCCAACCTCCAATAATTATTTTCTCGATTTTGTAATTCCAGCTGAGCTGATGAGGAAAGTCAATACAAAAATATTCATAATAAGAAACCTACTCAAGACAATGATTATCATAGACAAAACTACCATGGGTGATATTTTTGGATTTAATGACCATGACTTTAGTCTTGTTAGTATTAACTATCATACCCATCTTGGAGAAGTAGACATGAAGAGTTTTAAGCTACTTTTCTAGGTCATCATGGCTCTTTGCAAGGAGAATGATATCATCAACATGAAGTGTTAGTTCTAGTCTTCACAGCCTATCACCAGGGATCAACATGAGCTCTTACTAGGTTTGGTTTGGTTAGATGTTTTCCACATGATCTTTAGTACAAAACAGGTCATAAGCATGTTTATCAGGAGCAGGTTAGAAAAAACTTTTCAGCAGTATATCACACTGTTATGAAACCAGCTCAAGAAAAGATAGAAAAGATAGATCAATGCCTTAGAATTCAGCCTCTTCGAGGGGGCAACCTCCTTTACATTACATAAATGAAGAAATATTGGATGATTCAAATGACAAAACCTCCTTTCTATATATAGGAGTCTAAGGAGTCACAATATAATCCAGCCGACCTAACAATAATAATATAAAGCCACAAAAATAACAATAGAGGGATTCTATGGGGCACAATAATAACAATATGGGGGCAATAGGGGCACAACAATATTAATAAGGGGTATAACTACAATAGTAATGGGGTCATCACTAGTATTATAGGGACCCAACATGCCCCTCGCCTTCAAAAAAGTGTTGTCCTCAACACTTGAGTAGTTCTGGATACTTCTACATAAAATTGTCATCCTCCCATGTGGAATCTTCAGCGCATAAGTTCTTCCACTTGATAAGATACTCTGAAATTGATCGATTTCGTAGCTGCTGAATTCTTGTTTCTATGATTGCTTCCGATTCCAATATAATTTTTCCTTCCTCGTCAAGTTCTGGAAATATTGTTTGAACTGGGAGCTTGTCTCCTATAACCTTCTTTAAACATGAAACATGGAAAACTGGGTGCAATTGAGAAGTTGCAGGAAGCTCCAATTTGTATGCCATAGTACCAATGTTTTACAACACCTTGTACGGACCATAATACTTTGGTGATAATTTATTATCCTTCTTAGCTTACTTGAGGGACATTTGCTTATATGGTTGCAGCCGTAGGAATACCCAATCACCTACATCAAAACTTCTTTCACTGCGATGTTGATCTGCCTGTTGTTTCATTCTATTCTGTGCCAACATGAGGATATCCTTCAAGCATTGGAGGACTTGTTGTTGATGTTCGATGTGATGTTCCACTGCCTGAACCTTAGAATTTTCTCTTAAATATGATGTGATGGATGGTGGTTGATACCCATAAAGTGCCATAAATGGGGTCATTTTTGTTGCTGTATGGAAGGAAGTGTTAGACCACCATTCAGCCAGAGGCAACCATTTTACCCATTGTGTTTGTTTATCAGATACAAAGCAACAAAGATATCCTTCCAAACATTTGTTTACTATCTCAGTTTACCCATCAAATTGAGGATGATAAGATGATCTATGAGCTAACTGAGTACCAAGACAAGAAAATAATTCTGTCCAAAAATTTCCAGTGAAAATGGGATCTCTGTCACTTACAATAATCTTTGGGTTTCCATGTAGCTTTTGAATTGTTTCCATAAATGCAGTAGAAATTGTATTGGCTTTAAATGGATGTGATAATGCACAAAAGTGTGCATACTTGGTAAGTCTGTCAACTACCACCATGATGACACTCTTTCCCTCAGACTTGGGTAAACCTGTGATAAAATCCATTGAAACCTCCTCCCAACGTTGGCTTGGAATGGATAAAGGTTGTAATAGACCCGGTGTCCTAATTGTTTCAACTTTATTTTGTTGGCAAACCAAAAATTCCTCCACAAAATTTTGAATATTTGATTTAAGGCCATCCAAAAAAATTCCTTCTTAACCCTGTGGTAAGTTTGCAGAAATCCTGAGTGCCCTCCTAAAGGAGAAGTGTGCAATTCCATAAGAATCTTTTGTTTTAGCTGGGAATTCTTACAGAGGTATAAGCGATCTTTGTACCATAACGAATCATTTTGCCATCTAAATGTATGAGACGTATTGGAACCTTGTTGTAGCTTTCGAATAAGTGCCCACACTTCTTCGTCATTCTTCCATTCCTCCCTTGCTTTGTTTATCCAATCTGGTTGGATAATAGAAATGGCGCACAACAAAGCTTCCACATCCTCATCCTTTCTTGAGAGTGCATCTGCCACCAGATTTTGCTTCCCTTTTTTGTAGATGATTTCAAAGTCATAACCCAACATCTTTGTGACCCACTTTTGTTGCTCTTCAGAGGATAATCTTTGTTCTAAAAAGTATTTAAGGTTATCATGATCCGTTTTTACCTTGAAGTGTCTTCCCATTAGGTAGGGTCGCCATTTCTTAAGTGCATGGAGTATTGCCAACATTTCCTTCTCATAAATAGCTTTGTGTAAAAACGTTCCCTTGATTGGATGAATTTCAAAAGCAATGGGTCTTTCACCTTGCATTAGAACGGCACCAATTCCATTTCCTGAAGCATCACATTCCACAATAAAGGTTTTTGTGAAGTCTGGTGTAGCTAAGACCGGTGCTTGGCACATTGCCTCTTTAAGATGTTCAAAGCCCTTTGTTGCTTCCGGAGTCCATGAAAATGCGTCTTTCTTCAATAATGTTGTTAGCGGTGCTGCTATTCTACCATAATTCTTAACAAACTTGCGATAATACCCTGTCAACCCATGAAATCCTCGCAGATGCTTTATGGATGTGGGGATTTTCCATTCCTTAATGGCTTTAATTGTGCTAGGGTCTACCTTAACTCCTTCATGAGATACAATATCACCCAAATATTCCACCTCTTGGACTCCAAAGAAACATTTGGATCTTTTGCATATAATTGTTTCTCCTCCAATAGTTGTAGCACCCTGTCAACATGTTCAACATGATCCTTCCAAGACTTGATGTAGATTAGTATATCATCAAAAAATATTAACACAAATTTTCTAAGGAATGGTTTGAAAATTGAATTCATCAAACCTTGAAATGTTGAAGGTGCATTGCTAAGGCCAAAAGGCATGACCAAAAATTCATAATGACCCTCATGAGTTCTAAATGCTGTTTTCGGAATGTCTTCAATCTTCATTTTGATTTGATGATATCCTGAACGAAGATCCAACTTGGTGAAGTAAATTGATCCATGCAATTCATCCAGTAATTCATCAATGACAGGAATGGGGAAATTATCTTTAATAGTGAGCTTGTTGAGCTCCCTATAATCCGGACACATGCGCCATGATCCATCCTTCTTGTGCACCAATACTACTGGAGCAGATAAAGAACTTTGACTCAGTTGAATTATACCAGCCTCTAGCATTTCTGCAACCATACATTCAATTTCACTCTTTTGGACATAGGGATATCTGTACAGCCTGATGTTTGGAGGAACACTTCCTGGAATCAGATGAATAGCATGATCATGATCATGCATAAGTGGGAGACCTTTAGGAGTCTCAAATACCTTGGAATGATTGTCCAGGACTTTTTGGAGATCTGGAGAAATAGATGATTCTAATGTGGAAACATCTAGCGAACATAATTTTGCAATTACACCTCTTTGTTCCTTTTTTAGAAGCTTTGTCATACCATTAGAGCTGATTATCTTTCGTGGTTTCCCTGCAATATCGCTTAATTCAACTTCCTTTCCTTCCGTAGAAAATTTTATGAAAATTTCTTGAAAACTAAAAGCTATTGTACCCAAGGATTGTAGCCATTGGACTCCTAGTACAACATCAACACCTCCCATTGGAATGGAAAGCATTGGGCTAGTCAATACATATTCTCCCATGGATAGCTTGATATTATGGCACTTTCCAGAGAAATTTATTGTTCCTCCATTTGCAATCATCACTTGACACTTTGGTGCTGGATATAGGAAGAAATTCGATTCTTTTGCTACCCTACAATGAATAAAATTGTGGGTGCTTCCTGAATCAATCAATACTATTACCTTTTTCTTCTTGATTTGTCCTTCTATCTTGATGGTTTGAGGAGTGGTAATTCCCACCGATGCATTACAAGATATGGTTGGATTTATTTTTTCTTCATCTAGGCTTTGTTCCTGGAGTATATCCTCTTCTTTTGACCTTTCTCGCTCCTTTTTTTCTTCCTCTTCACAATCTATGTAGAATAATTTCTTCTCAGCACACTTATGACCTTTAGTGTATTTGCTATCAGAACTGTAACAAAGCCCTTTTGATATTTTTTCTTCCAATTGTTGTGGTGTCAACCTTATAGGTTTTGGAAGACTAGGGGCAACAACACTTCCGTCTTTATAGTTGTGAGTGGTATGCTTCCTGGTTGCCATAATTTTGCTTTCCATTTTTCTTGCTAACCTGAATGCCTTTTCTAATGAATCAGGTTCCCAAAGGTGAACATCATGTTGGATATTATCCTTTAAAGACCCTATGAACACATCAATCCTATGCTCCTCTAGAATATCTTTTACCCTTATGTTCAATTTTTGGAACTCCTCAATGTGCTCCATTATTGAACCCTTTTGTTTGAGACTTATCAATTGGCTAAAAAAAGTGTTTCTTTTTGTATCCTCATAATGTGCTATCAATTCTTCCGTAAAAATTGCCCAAGTGATAAATTGTTTACGAGAGCAAAGACATTGATACCATACAAACTAATTTTCTTCCAAATATAAAGTTTCCATACGTACCTTTTGTGTGTTTTGCACATTATTGAGATCGAAGAACTGCTCCATCTATAATATCCATGTGGCGGGATCCTTGCCATCAAACTTCCTCATATCGATTTTTGGAATATGGTGAGTCTTCGATCCAACATTAGAGTCTATGATATCATGATTAACATTTCTTTTGTTCGCATCATGAGTTTCCTTTACTACCTTTTCACCATTAGTAAGTATTTCTTGTAGAAAATTTGTCAAATCTGTCTTCATATCTGTCATGCCTGTCTTCAAGTTTGTGTTCAAATCTATCTTCAATTCTTCCATGTCTGTCTTCAAATCTATTTTCCAATCATCCATATTAGCTTCCATGCACTTTATCTTAGATTCCATGCCATTTATCTTAGCTTCTGTTAGCTTTTGTGAGCGTGACATTTGTTGCACTTGTTCTTGTAATTTTGATATATCATGTAGCATTTCTTCGTCTTCTTCATGAGTCATGCTAGAGCTTTCAGGTTCCTTACTAGTTGTTTTCATTTTCTTTCCTCGGGGCATTAGTTACCGATAATAATTCCTTCAAAATAATTTTCAAACCGATCTCAAGAAAAAATTTAAGAAAATCTACACACTTTTTTTCACTTTGTAGGAGCTCAATATTGCCTCTGATGTATCTCTATATTTTTCGATCATCTAGTTCTGAATTTGTGACCTGCAGTAGCCCTCTGTGTCCTCTTTCCAATTCCACAAGTCTGACCCAAATTGGATTCTCCACGGAAGAGTTATGCAAAATCTCCCACAGTGACTTTATTATAGACTAGTTCAGTAGAGCGAACTTGTACGACGTGGCACGAGTCATTGTTTCGACATTTGGATCTTAAAAACACATACAAGAAACTAGAGTCTGTCCTATTTCTGTACCTTCTTAGAAAATTTCAATCTGATCCCCAGAGAGAAAGTTATGACGATTTTCCCCAGGTCACCTGTTTGGAATGTAATTTAGGAGTCTGCAAAAAGACCAACTTCCTCAGATCATATCTCCGCAAATATAGTGCGAAAAGCTCTGAAATTCGGCTCTGAGGTTCAGCACGATTTCTTCTCAAATGGGTTTTTCTTGCAACTTTTGAAACGTCACAGAAAAAAGAGTTATAGTGAAAATTCCATGATGACCTATTTGGAGCAGCGAAACCCTAGAATCCAAAGCTCTGATACCAAATGTTATGAAACCAGCTCAAGAAAAGATAGAAAAGATAGATCAACGCCTTAGAATTTAGCCTCTTCGAGGGGGAAACCTCCTTTACATTACATAAATGAACAATTCTTGGATGATTCAAATGACAAAACCTCCTTTCTATATATAGGAGTCTAAGGAGTCACAATATAATCCAGCCAACCTAACAATAATAATATAAAGCCACAAAAATAACAATAGATGGATTCTATGGGGCACAATAATAACAATATGGGGGAAATAGGGGCACAACAATATTAATAAGGGGTATAACTACAATAGTAATGGGGTAATCACTAGTATTGTAGGGACCCAACACACACTCCCAAAAACGGCTCTCGGATCAAAAGATATGACCAAATGAATGATTGACTCAAAAATCTCACTTGGAATCGCTTCATGTATGCAATGGGTATGATAGCTTTAGGAGGATTGAATTTGGTATCTCTACAGATAGAAGATCACTTGTTAGTAGGCAGAAAATTAAGCAGTTCCCCTCAAGGTGGGACTAGACAATTGCCACATAAAGGACTGAAAGAGTTTCCAAAGAAGTTTGTTGAAAAAGAAGAATTCACAATAAAGCTACAAGATTGGCTATCAGTAAAAACATATGAGTTTGTTGATGGAAAACTTTTTTTTAACTCTCATTTTCAGGTTGAAGAACTTTATAAGTTTGATTATGCTTTAGAAGGGGTTGTTTTCCAACAACTACTTCGAATGCCTTGTGCATCCTATGTATCATCTTCAGATGGCTGTGAAGAAGATGCATATCTTGCAGTTGAAGACTTTGTTCATACCAGTGCAGAGAGTTTATGAAGGAGCTTTTGGCATCGGGATGGACCAATGCCATTTTTTATAAGTTTCCCATATGGTGTTAAATCCAAGTTCCATACCACAGGAAAGGCAATTGCAAGGGGAAAAGTAGGAGAGTTATGTGGAGGAGCTTTGGTGAAAAAGAATGGTAGAAATATGCATGTGAATTGGATTCAATGTGCAGAAGTCAAAGTCTCACATGTGGATCACATTTGGAATGAGCTGGGAAATTTTACCTGGGGAGATTTGGGGACATTGCAATTTCTTCTAGCCACATTTTACTCTGTAGTTCAATATAAAGGCCCTCCTAAACTTTCTATTGCTAAGATAGCTACTAATCACAGTATTCGACTTCAAAAAAGGAGGATTGAATGCCTCCTCACTGAAGTGCATGAAAATGGCAATGACTCATTTCATTACCATCAAGGTAGCTAAACTCATGGGGAGATTGTTGAAATTGATGATGAATTAAAGCCTGTTATTGGTAAAGAAATGGAGCGAATGAAGCTTGAGGTAGGTTCTATGATATGGTTGGAAGATTCACAATGTCAAAGGGGTTTTCAAATACATGATGTTTTCAGAGATGGACAACATTTCTTTTACAGTGCAACTTCTTTGGAAAAGACAGGCACACTTTTGGCTGTTTATGTGGGTGTTCATCCCTCCCAATTTTAGTTTTCATGGGAGGATATGAGTATGTGGTACCAGGTTCAAAGGCAAACTAAGGTTTTAAATTTCACGAAACAAAGGGGCATATCTAGCAAGTATCTGCCATAGCTTATTGATTATGGAAGGGTCGTGCATTATGCTCCTTGCTACAAATAGAGTCCTGGTGGCTGCTGTAAGCATCCATGGTGTGGAACATCAATATTAGTTACTTCTCCTCTTGGAGAGCCCCTTTCTACCATTATTACAAGAGATGGTGTCTTTGATTTACAGTGAGCTCTACAGTGCTGTTATGATATCTTTTCTGCTTTGCAAAGTGCAACATCTGCTTCTATCCAGCATGAGGATATCTGTCCTGAACATGTAATGCATGTTTCAGATTCATAGAGACATACATATTACATCCTTGTTGATTGGGGTCATGTTGTACTAGAACATAAAGATAATCCTTCTATTAATCTTCATCTTTCTTCAACTTATGCATTGCAAGAAGGAAAACTCTGTCCAACATCTGATGCAGAGAGCCTTGTTTACCTCCCCTATCATTTATGTGGTGGAACTCATCAACAACTAGAATCAATAGAAGCTGCCTTGCATTGGAGAGAGAGATCTTGTTCAAAATGGCACATACAACAATAGCTTGGACAAGTCTCTGCTCTTTTGAAAGCTCTTGAAGGCCCTACCTCCTGCTAATCCATTGCCTATGAGGAATGGGTTGTTATCTGAATTTTATTATTGTGGGGTATATCCAGGGCTTGAATATTTACACTGTCAGAGAACAAGGGAGATGATATTTTCATTGAGCATACTTTATCATTGACAGAGGCATTATGTGGGTTATAGTTTATATTGACCCATCTAGATGGTCTGCAACTGCTTATTAAATCTAGTCATAGTGAAGTTGTTAAGCCAGGTCATTTCAAGGCTATTAATGATGAAGGAATGCCTATTTACTAGTGGCCATCAATGAAGGGTAATTTGTGCATTCGTATCTCTATAGAGTTTCCAAATTCTTTAACTCCTGAACAATGCAAGGATCTGGAAGAAGTTTCGCCTCCTCAAACTGCAAGCAAGCTAATAGACAAAGGCCTAACTCAGTGCCCCTACATCAAACAACACACGCAAGTCAAAATTTGAAGTCGATTTGAAAATAAAATTGAAACTCAAGCTAATCTGGCTGTGGCGTTGCGCTCCTGGCTGTGGTGCCGCACTTCTGGGAGTGTGGTGTTGTGTGTAGCACTGTGGCGCTGCACTCCTGGGTTTAGTGTTGCACGTAGAGAAATGTCAAAAGACATGGACTGCTATTTTGGTAGATGAATTTTAGGATACAAGCAACATGCAATACTGTCTCTTGAAATTTCTTTTTTCCCATAATCATATTACTGTTGTTGGAAATGATGACCAGTCAATTTTTACCTTCAACGGAGCTGACATTTCTAGTTTTGATTTGTTTCAGAAAGACTTTCTCATAAAGAGGTTAGATTGCATCAAAATTATCGCTCAACATGATGTATTGTTGAGGCTGCACCTTCTCTTATTCGAAACAATGTAAAACATTGTACCTCAAAGCACGTCTTTGCGAATAATGTGTCTGGTGAATAAAATTATTAAAAGAGAATGGCGAAACGAGGATGCCAAATGTGCATTTGTTGTTGATAATATCCTGATGGCTACCTCGGTGAACTCTAAAGGTGAACACTTATTTTCCAACATAGCCATCTTGTACCGTCGATAGGTCTCAGGAAAGTTGTTCCAGTCAATTCTACATGCTCGAAAGAATGCATTTAATGTGCATGGTGTGGCTTTTTGTCGGAGAAAGGTAATAAAAGCTGTGATATCAATGCTTCAAACTGCGTTGAATATGGGTGGAGATGGCCTATGTCGTTCTGTCTTAAAAGCACTATACCCTGGTGATAAGGAAGAGAAGAAAAGGGTTTTTGAGTATGTCGAGAAGGTTGCAAACAATACAAATGTGGATTTTTGATGGCCGTTCATGAGATATTTACAACAAAGGTTTTCAACAGGTAGCAACTTGCCCAAGGTTGTAGAGTGCTCTTTATTATTGACACCCTTTATAAGCTTGTACACAAGGAAAGATCTCTATCAGCTATTGTAACTTCAGCTGTTAACTTTATACCTCATAAATTTCTATTTGAGAAGCATGCTATCATAGATGAACATAGTGGAATTTTTTTGAATGCTTTCACTCAATGCACCTATGGTCAATGCTTCTCGAAGAAGGGGAGTTTGAAATTGAGTTCATAGAAATCAGATTTTTAACTCAACAACCAGCCATGAAATCACGAGTGGTGAGTTTTTCAAAGGAGAGGTGTAAGTATTCAAATAATTCAACAAGAAAATGGAAAATATTTTTGGGCATTCAAGCCATATATAGAGCACAGGTGGAGGTTGATTTGATCAACATCCCAGATTGTCCCTTATTTCCAGCAATGTTCCAAAACAAACTTAGGCAAGAAATTTGACTTGTGGCAACAAATTAATCGTTCTGTTTTGTTATCATTTAATTCCTTAGTTATAATTTAGATTTATTTTATTTGACCACATAAAAATATGTTTAGGTGTTTGTTTGTTTTTTCTATTTTAATTATTTTGATTCCTATGCTTAGGAAATCATATTTAATATATAATAGAGTATATATAGAGTGATTTAGGAAGATGTAGAGGTTCGATTTTGGCAACGGGGAGGCTACTTGGCATTGTGTAAATTTTTCCTAAATATCATTTTAACAAAGTAGTTTTTTGCTCTTTGGACCTGGGATTCATCACAGTGCTTAAATGTCCAGTATGTTTTTCTCATAAATTCATTTACACATTATGTTTTTTTGCCTTGTTACAATATAATCTAAGATATATGCTAGGAATCCATCCCCTATGATGCTCCTTTCATGATGAATTTTCTGTTAGATGTAGTGGTTGTCTTTGCATAATTCATCCTTGGTTAGATGTTCTGCTGAGAAACCCTGTGTTTCTCATTCGTCTAAAGCTGCTACTACAGATCCATCCCCTATTTGATGCCTGCAGGGCAGCGGGTTTTCTCCCCTATTCTTCTCATATTTTCAATCTTTTATTTGGTTGAACATGGAACTTACTTTTCCCCAAGTTTTCTGGTAGAAACTAGCATTGATTCCATAGCCCAAATCATCCTTTCTCTTGTTGTTTCAACCCAAAACCTTTCAAACAAATCCCCACACTCCATATCTAGCCTAAAATTTCATTTATTGCAGCCACATCTTGTTGGCAAAGAGAGAGCCCTCTCTGGTCTGGCAAGACTAGATGCCAGATAAAAAGCTTGATCTGTGGTTACCTCGGAATTGCCTTTCTCATCCTTGAGGTTAATTCTGAGTGCTAACATATTGGCACAGTTGTCGAGGACGAGGTGACAGATCTTCTCCGGGAAAGATCGTTTAAGTTGTAGAGCTGATTGCTGTTGGTGGACAACATTTAGACACATATGAAGGCTAAAATCATTCACCTGGTGAATCCATTATTCAAGATCCCAAGCTTCAAAGTTCAGAGTGACTTCATTGCCAAAGAATCCAGATTTCAGAGCACTAATGACAGGGTATGTGGCAAACCTTGTGTGTTGTGAAGCTTTCAAAGAAGTTAGAAATCAATTAGTGGATATTGAAATAGATGAAGTATTTTTCATTATTGTGCTTCAATGTTTGAGATCTCTGAAGTTTCATCCTAAAGCTAAAACTAGTTTCTTTGAGTTAGTTGTTGAAAAATTTGAGAAGGAGATTTAGTTTTTAAATGATCAGATCCAATCATATGAATTTCGAGATCCCAAAAAGTTCTTGGAAACTCTCCCTCCTTCAAAAAAAGAAACAATAGGGCTGCCCGTGGATGTTTTCATTGACAATTTGCAGTTGGAGGTCTGTGTTGAGGAGTTAGGGTAGAAAACACAGTCCGGTTTCTATGATCCTATTGTCACATATATTGAGTATCTTTTTAGTTTGAATGATAAGTCAGATTGTCTTTCACACAACAAAATTCATTTTGGGCATGTATGTCAACATTTCGAGTTGTGTCCTAGTTCAAGCACTTCCAAGCAGCGTCCTTGTCACAATTACTTGATTGGTTGATTTGGCATTACAATATCACTTGATATATTGTTTTTGCTGTAAAGTAGGATAGGTTTGTAAATAAATAAGCTACTAAAAGTAGCTTTTCAATTTTCGGCATTTGTTTTAGTTTCCAAATGTATATGTTCTTGTATGTATATGGTTTTGGTTTGGTATGAGTTGTTTTGGGTTTGTAGTTGTTTGACCGCATTTCCCAATGGATGAGGCACTTGGTCTACAATGTTCTTGACACCTCCAAGGAACTACCATCCCAAATAAGGTCGATGTTAGTTCTAGTCTTCGCAGCCTGTCACCACGGATCAACATGAGCTCTTATTAGGTTTGGTTTGGTTATATGTTTTGCACATCATATTCAGTACAAAACAGGTCATAAGCATGTTTATCTGCAGCAGCTCGGAAATAAATTTTCAGTGCTATATCACACTCCCAAAATCGACTCCCGAATCGAAAGATATGACAAAATGAATGATTGACTCAAAAATCTCCCTTGCAATTGCCTCATGTACATAATGGGTATGAGAGCTTTAGGAGGAGTGAATCTGTTATCTCTACGGAGAGAAGATCACTTGTCAGTAGGCAACAAATTAAGCAGTTCCCCTCAAAGTGGGACTAGACAGTTGCCACATAAAGGACTGAAAGAGTTTGCAAAGAAGTTTGTTGACAAAGAAGCATTCACAATCAAGCTACAAGACTGGCTATCAGTAAAAATAGATGAGTCTGTTGATGGCAAAATTTCATTTAACTCTCCTTTTTAGGTTGAATAAATTTGTGAGTTTGATTATGCTTTAGAAGGGGTTGTTTTCCGACAACTACTTCGAATTCCTTGTGCATCCTATGTATCATCTTCAGATGGCTATGAAGTAGATGCATATCGTGCAGTTGAAGACTTTCTTCATACCAGCGTAGAGATTTTATGGAGGAATCTTTGGCATCAGGATGCACCAATGCCATTTTATATAAGTTTCCCATATGGTGTTAAATCCAAGTTCCATACTGCAGAAAAGGAAATTTCAATGGGAAAAGTAGGAGAGTTATGTGGAGTAGCTTTTGTGAAAAGGAATGGCAGAAATATGCATGTGAATTGGATTCAACATGCAGAATTCAAAGTCTCACATGTGGATCGCATTTGGAACAAGCTGGGAAATGCTAACAAGGGAGATTTGGGGAGATTGCAACTTCTTCTGGCCACATTTTACTCTGTAGTTCAATATAAAGGCTCTCCTAAATTTTCTATTGCTAAGCTAGCTACTAATCACAGTATTCAACTTCAAAAAAGGAGGATCGGTGTCGCCTCATTGAAGTGTATGAAAATGGTAGTGGTTCATTTCCTTACCATCAAGGTAGGCGAACTCATGGGGAGATTGTTGAAATTGAGGATGAATTAGAGCCTGTTATTAGTAAATAAATTGAGTGAATGAAGCTTGAGATAGGTTCTGTGATATGGTTGGAATATTTACAGCATCAGAGGGGTTTTTAGATACATGAGGTTTTCAGGGATGGACAACATTTCTTGTACAGTGCAACTTCTTTGGAAGAGGCAGGCACACTTTTGGCTGTTTATGTGGGTGCTCGTCCCTCCCAATTTCAGTTTTCATGGGAGGATATGAGTATGTGGTACCAGGTTCAAAGGAAAACTATAGTTTTAAATGTCATGAAACAAAGGGGCCTATCTAGCAAGTATCTGTCACAGATTGTTGATTATGGAAGGGTCATGCACTCTGGTCCTTGCTACAAATAGAGTGCTGGTGGCTGTTGTAACCATCCATGGTGTGGAACATCAGTATTAGTAACTTCTCCTATTGGAGAGCCCCTTTCTACCATTATTACAAGAGATGGTGTCTTTACTTCAAAGGAAGCTCTATAGTGTTGTTCTGATATCTTGTTTTCTTTGCAAAGTGTAGCATTTGCTTCTATCCATCATGGGGATATCTATCCTAAAAACGTAATTCATGTTTCAAATTCACAGAGGAATACATATTACGTCCTTGTTGATTGGGGTCATGTTGTACTGGAAGATAGAGATATTCCTTCTATTAATCTTTAGTTTTCTTCAAATTATGCATTGCAAGAAGGAAAACTTTGTCCAACATCTGATGCAGAGAGCCTTATTGACCTCCTCTCTCATTTATGTGGTGGAACTCACCAGCAACTAGAATCAATAGAAGTTGCCTTGCATTGGAGAGAGAGATCTTGGGATAAATAACACATACAATAGCAACTTGGAGAAGTCTCTACTCTTTTGAAATCTTTTGAAGGCCCTACCTCCTGCTAATCCATTGCCTGTGAGGAATGGGTTGTTATTCGAATTTGATTATCGTGGGGTATATCTAGGGCTTGAATATTTACATTGTCAGAGAACAAGGGAGACGATATTTTCATTGAGCATACTTTATCATTGACAGAGGCATTGTGTGGGTTTCAGTTTATATTGTCCCATCTGGATGGTCGGTAACTACTTATTATATCTAGTCCCGGTAAAATTGTTAAGCCAAGTCAATTCAAGGTTATTAATGATGAAGGAATGCATGTTTACCAGCAGCCATTCATGAAGGGTAATCTGTACATTCATTTCTCTATAGAATTCCTAGATTCTTTAACTCCTTAATAGTGCAAGGATCTGGAAGCAGTTTTTCCTCCTCAAACTGCAAGTCAGCTAACAGAAAAAGGTCCAGCTCGGCGCCCCTGCATCAAACAACACACACAAGTCAAAATTTGAAGTCTAGTCAAAAACAAAATTGAAAGTCAAGCTAATCTGGCTGTGGCACTGCGCTCCTGGCTGTGGCACTTTGCTTTTGGGAGTGTGGCACTATGCATAGCACTGTGGCGCTGCGCTCCTGGGTTTAGCACTACGCATAGAGAAATGCCAAAATACATGGACTGCTATTTTGGTAGATGAATTTCAGGATACAAGCATCATGCAGTACTATCTGTTGAAAGTGCTTTTTTCCCGTAATCGTATTACTATTGTTGGAAATGATGACCAGTCAATTTTTACCTTCAACGGAGCTGACATTTTTGGTTTTGATTTGTTTTGGAAAGACTTCCCTTCTCATAATGAGGTTAGGTTGCATCAAAATTATCACTCAACATGATGCATTTTTTATGCCGCATCTTCTCTTATTCAAAACAATGTAAAACATTGTCCCTCAAAGCACGTTTTTGTAGATAATGTGTCTGGTGAATAAAACTATTATAAGAGAATTTCGAAATGAGGATGCCTAATGTGCATTTGTTGTCGATAATATCCTGCTAGCTACCTTGGTGAACTCTAAAGGTGAATGCTTATTTTCCAACATAGCCATCCTGTACCATCGACAGGTCTCAGGAAAATTGTTCCGATGAATTCTACATGCTCGAAAGATTCCATTTAATGTGCATGGTGTGGATTTTTATCGGAAAAAGGTAATCAAAGCTGTGATCTCAATGCTTCAAACTGCATTGCCTATGGGTGGAGATGGCTCGTGTCGTTGTGTCTTCAAAGCACTGTATCTTGGTGATAATGAAGAGAAGAAAAGGGTTGTTGAGTATGTGGAGAAGGTTGCAAACAGTAAAAATGTGGATTTTTGATGGCCTCTCATGAGATATTTACAACAAAGGTTTTGAATAGGTGGCAACTTCTACAAGGTCGTAGAGTGCTCTTTATTATTGACACCATTTATAAGCTTGTACACAAGGAAAGATCTCGGTCAGTTATTGTAACTTCGGCTATTAACTTTATACCTCAGAAATTTCTATTTGAGAAGTGGGTTATCATAGATGAAGACAGTGGAAATTTTTTGAATGCTTTCACTCAATGCACCTGTGGTCAATGCTTCTCGAAGAAGGGGAGTTTGAAATTGAGTTCACAGAAATCAGAGTGTTTAACTCAACAACCAACCATGAAATTAGCAGCGCTAAATTTTTCAAAGGAGAGGTGGCAGTATTCGAATCATTCAACAAATAGAGGGCAAAGATTTTTGTGCATTCAAGCCATCTACAGAGCACAAGTGGAGGATGATTTGATCAACATCCCAGATTATCCCTGATTTCTAGCGATGTTCCAAAACAAACTTAGGTAGGCAATTCGAGTTGTGGCAACAAATCAATCGTTCTATTTTTTTGTGATTTTATTCCTTAGTTATAAGTTAGATTTATTTTATTTTACCGCATAAAAAAAGTTTAGGTGTTTGTTTGTTTTCTCTATTATAATTATTTTGATTCCTATGTTTAGTAAATCATATTTAATATGTAATAGAGTATATATAGAGTGATTGAGGAAGATGTAGATGTTCGATTTTGGTAGCAGAGAGGCTGCTTGGTATTTTGTCAATTTTTCCTGAATATCATTTTAATCAAGCAGTTTTATGCCCTTTGGACCTGGGATTCGTCATGGTGCTTAAATGTCCAATATTGTTTTCTCATAAATTCATTTATACATTATGTTTTTCTACCTTGTTACAACATTATCTAAGATATATGTTAGGAATACATCCCCTATGATGCTCCTTTCATGATGATTTTGCTGCTAGATGTAGTGGTTGTCTTTGCAGAATTCATCGTTGGTTAGACGATCTGTTGAGCAACCCTATGTTTCTTGTTTGTCTAAAGCTGCTACTACAGATCCATCCCCTCTTTGATGCCTGCAGGGTAGTGGGATTTCTCCCCTATTCTTCTCACATTTACAATCTTCTATCTGGCTAAACATGGCACTTACTTTGCCCCAAGTTTTCCAATAGAAACTGGCATCTATTCCATAGCCCAAATCGTCCTTTCTCTTTCTGTTTCGACCCAAAACCTTTCAAACAAATCCTCACACTCCATATCTAGCCTAAAATTTCATTTATTGTGGCCACATCTTGTTGGCAAAGAGAGCCCTCTTTGGTCTGGTAAGGCTAAATGCCAGATTGAAAGCTTGGTCTGTGGTTACCTCGAAATTTCCTTTCTCAACCTTGAGTTTAATTATGAGTGCTAACAAAAAGGATAAGAGAAATGATAATACTAGTGAGCTCGTTTCCTTTGCAGCCCACAATTTCAAGACACTCCTCTAGTTTATCAATGTAAATACCAAAAAGGGTAGGCGAAAGGGGACAACCTTCATTAACCATGGTATTGCATTTAATATCTTTAGACCAACATTCGTTGGTATTAATATTGGAAATGGTAGTCTCATAGAGGAAGATTACAACAACCCTCATTTTAGGAATAATCGTGATCTCTCCAAGCCTCTCTGAGAGCTTATTTCGAGGGACAGTGTCGAAAGCTTTTGTAAGGTCCACAAATGAGCATAAGAGATTGGTTTTTCTATTATGACATTCCACTACATTGATCCAAAGAGTGACAAGGTGGTCGATGGTTGAGTGATGTCTCCTAAAACCATCTTGCCTTTTAGCCCTTTTCCCCTCGTTCTTAAGCCAAAGGCTAAGCTTTGTTTCTAGAATGAGCCCATAAACCTTGGCTAGGATGTGGCTAACCATAATGGTCTTGTAATTAGAGGGAACACTTTTGTCCCCATTTTTTAAGATAGGCACAATAAGGCTTTGTGTCCAAAGCTTACGGAAGCCATGCTTTACAACTAAATTGAGAATCTTGGGAAGATGATGAGTGAGGATAGATTTTCCCATATTAAAGATCTTAGCTTGGCAACATTGAATATCTCTGGATTTCCGATTAGCTAGCTTATGAATCCCAAACTTAATGTCTTCTAGAGAAAAAATATTATCCTTAATAGGAGTGTTTAGGATGGTGCCCATGGTGTCTGAAGAGTCATATAACTTCTTAAGATAGTTACCGATTTTTCTAGGGGGATAGAATGCTTACCTGTAGTTTTATGAACAATCGATTTTTGCCAAAAAAATTTGGGCGCAACTTTAGAAAGGTAGAGAAGATGCTCTTGTCTCTTATTAATATATGACCTTTTATTCCTCTAAATGAGATATTTGTAAATACTTATATTATGGATCTTAATGCTTTCATTCGTAGCATCTTTGATTTCTTTCCTAGAAATCTTAGAGTCTTTGTCATACCAAGGATTGGAGGTTCTAGTGTTTTTGTTATATGAAGTCTTATTAGAGAACTTGCTAATGGTGGTCGAAAGGGTAGTAGTAAAATAGTAATAGATTTTCTCAATGTTGTTATTAGAAGTCAGGGAGCCTAAATCCCTTTCCAAATTCCTTAAGGAAATGTCAACCTTAGATATGAAGACCTAACAATTAGATATGCAGAAAGCATTATAGAATGATAGATATCAATTCATATGAAACCACCAAGTTCCTATTTACCTCTTAAAATGACACTTGTAATATTGGCGTATATATACAAATATTGCTCAAAGAAACTTATAGAAATTGATGAACTGCAACATGGTCCTTTGGAAAATCAAAGAATGTCCAAAATTGATGCTAAACAACGTTTAAAAAATCCCTATGTAAATAAAAATTTATACTTATATCTCACTTAGTGATGATGTTTTATGTTTAAACTTGGAATTTCGAAGTCATTCTAGAGGCTTTCTTTTTCTTTCAAGTAGTTTTTTTAGAACCATAAATACTGGATAATTCTCATTTTTAATCTAAGAGTTTTGAAATTAAATTTGAAAACTTTAGTTCCAATGTTAGTACTCCCTACCTTTACATATCAAAGGACATACTATTTAGGATGGATACATAGGGATGTTAAACTCCACTTCCTTGAAAAATTTTAGATCTGAGTTTTGAAATAAAGATACGTTGATGAAGAAAAGTATGACCTTATGCATCTAGAAATTAGTGTTTCTTTTCTTTTGTAAATCAATATTCTATTCAACTAGCATAAAATATATACATCCAAAGTTTCAAAAAATAGGTGGTCTCACCCCAACCAAGCTTTTTTACCACTATATGCAAGAGGTGACAAAAATACAAAAAGGATGATAGAGAAAAATTCCCAACCTGAGAGAGACAGTGACTCCAAAAAATACGAAATACCAAGAGGGCATTTGTGATCATGCTATTCATCAAAAGTGATTGATGTTGGGTTATCTATGGCTATTCATGGAGGAGGCGATGGGTGAAAGGCCCGTTGGACATGCCCTTCGAAGTGAGTGATCAATGAATCTAGCTTTTCCACCTTTTCGGAGAGCATGTTATAGCCAAACCAAACCACAACCACTCGCTGACAAACTTGGCACTAGAAGTACTATATTCTGTCCACGGTGGCTACCATCTCTACGTGTTCCTCCCTTTTTATTCTCTTAGTTGTTTCCATCTGAAATAGTAAAGGTTGTATTAATTCTTAGCAATTCTCTAGGTAGCAACGTTGAATTTATTCTAGGTCAGTTTCCAAGTAGCTGCCAGACTCATCAATCCTCTTCCCACCACGCTTCATTCCTCCTTGCTGTTGGGAATAATACTGAGGGGGGGTGAATCAATATTTACAAATCAATAACTTTTGCATTTCCATAATCATATATACATACGTTACTTCAGTGAAGGGAACTCGTGTGTGCACGCAACTATTCTTAAGGAAACCAACGTATATCCAGTGAACTTATGATTCAGTTAATTCATCATATGTCAATCTTTAATCAGTTAATCAATACGTTATTTAAACATTAAACAATAACCATGTGCAGTAATAACATAATAAAGCATCACACACAAGCAAGACACAGGAACACCAATATTTAAGGTGGAAACCCAATGCGGGAGAAAAACCACCTGCTATTGTTGTCTCTGTCTTCTTTTAATATAAAGAATAATCTGTTTACAATTGTGTACTAGTGCAGGTTCATACCAGTATGAAGGTACCCACCTGCAGAAGGATACAACCTTCTCTCATTCTCCAACTTCTACTGGAAGGGAGCTACAATCCCCTAGTTCTGGTAGTAGCTGATATCTTTACTACTACGTAGGCTCCGACCTATAGAAGGCCACAACCTTCACTCGTTCTCCAGCTGCTAGTGGAAGGGAGCTCCAACCCATGATCAAATCACCAGCTACTATTAGCAGGAAGCTTCGACTTCCTCATTGAAGGATCCAACCCTCAGTATCCTCCACAGACCATGTTTTATAATTTTTCACACTGGATCCATTAGTAACATTGAAGCTCAAAATCAATCACCATTGCAATACAACAATCAAAACCAACCACTAAAACTCAATCATCAATCTCTGAATCAACCAAAACTGAATCAATAAATCACTGAAACCTCTGACATACTGAATCAACAATCACTAAAACTCTGACAAAACTGAATCAAGCATTCATTCAAACTTAATCAAATTCCACCAATCAACTAGAACAGACAGATCACTATAACCAGTACATAGATCTAAACCTACAACACCGCATCCAAAGCCAGAACCAACTGTAACCTCAAAAATCATGTGTCAAACTATATACGCTCTTTCAATGAAGCCAACTTGCATGCATACACAACTTCCTTTAGCCCATCCTATGTATACCACTAAAGATACTGAGTCATAAAACCTCTAAACCACAAACTATACAAATTAGTGACATTCTGAAGATCTACTATCAATTTATAGTGTTCTAAAGAGATAGCAGGAAGGATCACCTTTCTTACTAAATTAATTAATCAATTAGACACAAACTCTTTATGCATTCAATTTTACTTTTAGATTTAACAAGACTTCATTAACAAACACTAGTAAAATAGTAGCACTGATATGATAGATCATGCATTCCTCAACATCAAACTTTTGTTTTGCATACACTACTTGGAAGAGCCGAACTAGCTTGTATACACACCTTCACCAAAGCGAACCAACTTATATATCTGCAAATACTTACTTATAAATTCGCTCATCAATACAGACTTCATACATACCCAGATCATCACATACAAAGGATAAAACGTGCATTAGCAATCAGATCTAGCCTATCCATTATCAGATCACATAATGATAAGTCATTATGATCTCGATCAATCATTAGATATCATCCATCATCAAACACTTAGGTGCATACTTAGTTCATATCAAGAAAAGCATCAGAAACCCTTAACATGTATATTTGCTTTTTATCTAACACTTCCTAAGATATTCATTACTTCTACGCTTAGCCCTTTGATCTTCTCCTCATTATATAGTTTTAGTGTTTCTCAATACCTCATATCAAAACAACACTTAGAGCCTGTGGTATTCTTAGACGGGATCAAATAACCGTTACTCTGTTCAATATTTTGGGCTAATACCATGGTATTGAACCTTGGTATTATTTCACCTTAATTTCCTTAATTTTTCATACCATATGAACATTTTCTTCTATGAAAGTGTGTGCATATGTATACGCTCTTTTTGTACAATAAACCCCCAAGGAAGCACTCTTTTTGTATAGTGAACCTACGTATACAACTTAACGTACCTGAAAATGTCCTTTTTCTTCAACTTCTTGATTCTGATCTATAGTCCTTTCTTTCTTCATCCTATTCTTTTGTACCATTACTCTGTTCCCTCTGAATAGGCCTGTTATAATGTGATTTTCAATTGTTCACTACTTTTGAACTGATTCCTTTGAAATACCATGCATTTTGTCACATCTATAAACACAACTTCCATGCATTCTATCACATCTAATATCTCTCCTGTAGATTCATCTAGTTACATACATTCATCTAATTACCATATACAAGTGAGTTGTTCTGCTACAAGTGTGTTGCGATCAAGTACAACACATGTATCATAATGCTAACAATCTCCCCATTTAAACTTGATGAAAATCATGTCGACGTTGATTACTACAAGTTGTAGAAATTACTAGAGATAACAAGCAACACCAAAATAGTCTCCCGCTTTGACATCAAGGGCAAAGGGCGAATGAAGAGACTCTCCCCCTTTGATATCAAGGGTAAAGGGCTGACCAAAATGAAGAATTTTATATCTGAACAACTGAATATGAGCATTGATCATGCTCCCCCTAGGCACATGCTGAATTCTCTGAATAAAATCCCCCTTTGTAGATGTTGAGATGCACGATACCATCCATGCTCCCCCTGAGCACATGCAGAGTTTGCAAAAATTATTTTCCAAAGGAATAACATGACTCTATAACTCAACTATGTGAGTATGAACTTTCTATCACCAATGACTCATACATTCATCAATTTCCCAGCTAGGTGGGGATATAACAAATTGGACTCATCTACCCAACCAAGTGGGGATATACCAATTGTTTATACATGACTGAAATATAGAAATTATTACATCATTATTCCCATACATAGTGGGGTTACAAGTTACATCAGCTAAACAAAAATGACTCACTAAAAGACTATGACAGATAGAGACATATTACGGGCCTTTATATGACCTTTACATCAAATTATATATATGACACTTATAAAAAAGACCAAAGATCTGAAAAAGACCATGATAGTCATCAGCAACTATCATACACCATATATGATATGCACCATAAGTATCTGTCAGCAACATCCATACCAACAACTTGTATATGTCCATCATCAACTCCCAATATAAGACAATGTAATTATCATCAACCTGTGATAAAGTATGCTACCTACAGATATCAACTCATCTTCTTGATCTCATCAAGATCAACTTTCTTTGTTTCCTTAGAAGAAAGAGCCTTATCATAACCTTCCATGAATAAACTAAGCATTTGTCATATCTCCAATCAATAACACAAAAACATTCACATCATATCATATGTATGTGAAAACACCATAGTCATCATTTATGATCACAACATCATTATAGAGAACTGCATGATATTTCCACAAGAACCCTCACTATATCAACCATGTATCATCACTGGGGAACATCCCACATCTGATAAGTGTCAACCATGATAATTAACATATGTGAGTATTAAAACCTATCATCACAAAGTAAGAAGCCATCATCATTATGTGGCTAAGTAAACCATATCTCTAAATATCCATGTCTTCAAATAACTATGCCTTCATGAGAACTGCAATAACACCATTCTCTTGGCCAACCAAGTAATCATCCATGTATCCGCATAGTGTGTATCAATCAAAGAGATGACAGTATGTATCTAGCAAACCATGAGCTCATAGTCATTTGTCAATCTTTCTTGATACCATCAACAACGACAATCCTTAACCATGTGAGAGCCAAGAACTATAGGAATCCTGCATCATAACTGCACCATCTAAACTTTATGCATCTTTGAAGGCATGATGAGAGTAGCATAAAAGAAATGAGTGGCTCATCACCAAATAATGAAGTTGTGTACTCGAGCTTTGTACTTCTCCTTGTCCTTATGAATATCATCATGTAAGCAGCATATGTGTATTGTATGCATCATCAAAAATCATCCATATTCACCCATAAATTTGATCTGAATAACAACTATGTAACCCCAAACAATACAAGTATCATCATCATAGGCAACTCATAACCACAACATAGCATGTTGTATCATTTAAACACTTTAGCCACATAAGCATCATTACCATTGATAGGAATCATTAGGTACCAAAGACTTCTAAACATAATGGCAACAATGCAATATTAGAAGCATAACATATTCTCCCCTTGAGCCTGTGCCACCTATTCACTATCAGATCTAATCATTACATATATCAGTAAGAAATATCAAGGCATCATCATCAATTAGATATACATCAAGTCATCAACAACTTATGAGGATCAAAATAAGTTCTAAATAACATCCACAAACTGTAGTCGTCAATTACCAAGACAGAAACTATAATTGATAATTGTTTGAACCATATCAGATCATTTTTCTGAGTCTGTCCCACTACTTCATCAAACCAACATGTACATGACTATGTAGCTTCGAACTCACGTATATACGTGCCTTTTCTTCATGATACTTGTGTATGAGAATTATAACAACGAAATTTTATACTTCGTGGGCTCCAGTATTGCAGCAATGATGCTGCAATTCCTGGAACTCCCTTCTTTACTTTTATCAACTCGGCAGTTTGTAACAAACTTGGAAGCGACGGCGTTGTACGTACAAGTACTAGCTCTTGCCACAGGCTGTCACTTGATCAGATGGTACAAGTCCTCTAGGTGCTTAAGCCAACTTCTATGAGCTCTTAGAAGAAGCTTTTAACTATGATGGATGAAATCTAACTCAAAGGAGGCTAATCTACTTGCAGAAAGAAACTGAAAGCTTAAAGGAAACACAAACCCTAGCAAAGCCTAGTTTTACCGACTAGCCCTACTGGTGCAAGAAAAGAAATGAAAGTTGTAGAAATGGATGCCATTGAATCTTGGAATGGTGAAATGCATGTGACTAAGCTACTTCTGAAGGAAAATATGGAAAACACATCTTTTTGTATTTTTGAGTAATTTCGCAGGATTATTATGCATGTGCTTTAACTATGTTTAACTGTTCAGGGATTTATTGGCGAAAGGAAATGGAGTGGATATTTGCAGGAGGTCGGGAAGGTGAGAAGAGGGCCTAAAGGGTCCCTAGCATCCTTCCAGAGAGTTTCACAGTGATTAGATCTCGAGAAACTGCTCACATGATCTTTTACAGGAAGTCTGTAAGGGTTCTACATGATGTTCTACAGGAAGGGCCGAGGGAGGATTTTTGAGGGTTGATGGAGGGAAAACGGTGGAAAAGTGGAAATGGAGGATGGATGAGGTTATGAAGAGGTCTAGGACCTAGTAAATGAGACTAAAGAGTGATGAAGACGGTTGGATTTGCTGAAGGATGGAGGGAGCAATGTTGCACAAACATGAAGAAATTAGGTCAAACTGGCAAAGTGTGGCAAATGAAGGGGAGTAATCCAGAATTTGGGGTTGAAGTAGGTTGTGTGAGGAAGGAAGGATAGGTAGGGATAGATTACAACTGATATGCATACTATCTCTCAAAACTAATCAAAAAAAGACTAAAAAAACTCAGAGATATATCTACTTTGACTTAATCTGACCTAGAAACCAGAATCATGATGAACATCAAGCTATGCACAAGAAATCATGAAAGATAACTATGGAAATCTAATCAAGAACAGATCTAAATATGCAAGTAGAACTAGTATCACTTTTCCGTCTAAAAATCCAACACTTGCAATTGCATTGAAAGGCAAAACAGTGTTTTTTTGGCAGCAAGTATGCCTTGGTCTCAGCTCATGGTCCCAAGGAGGGAGAGGTGAGATCAAGGGTTGCTTGATGGCCTTTCTTGAAGAAATTTTTGTATTCAAACTATCAAATCAACCTGAATCTTGAAAAGCTATTTTAATCATCAAAAGAAACCTAAGTAACAAAGCAAGATCTTAACCTGAATAGCATAAATTATTCTATGAATGTAAAGAAAACACATAATAGTACACAAAGGAGGTACTGGCACTTGGGTTGGGCACAAACCCAAGAGGTACAGCCTCCTAAGAAAAAATTCGAGCTGGTGCAAATTGAAATGTATCTCCATTACTCAAAAAATAATCATGTCCTAGAAATGTTTACAACAAAAGCTCGCAAATGAGCTGAAATGCAAAGCTGCACTAAAGTGCAAAAATATACTAACAAAATGACTATCCTACTGACTAAAATCTAACTAACATCTGACTAACTCCTACTTAACCAAACTAAGGCCCTAAACCTTCTTATTTATACAAATTGACAACCCCAACAGTCATCCTAAACTTTAGGAACTCGGCTGCCAAAACTTGCAGTTAACAACAACTATACTAGCCCTGCTCGGCTGCCCTTGTGATAATTGATGTGGTGGCCCTTGAACTCCAAGCTGCTGGTGGAGAATTCAAGGTAAGGGCTCATAAATGAAGGGCACACCTTCCTAAAAATCCTCTCCCTTGTTGTTCCACGAATTTGGCTGCCAAGTGCTCATTAAAACCTTTGATTTTGTCTCAAAATTGACCAAAGAGCTGCATAAAGCACACATTAGACTTTTTGGCATGATGACTAACCCAATTCACTCTATTAGCATAAATATAATAAAAAAAATTCAATAAAATAATAAGAATGGTGGATTAAGTCGAATTAGGAGGTAAAATGAGCCCATATAATTACCCATTTTTGGGGCTCATCATCAACCCCCTACTGAAAGTTTTGCTCAACCTCTGAGAAACTAATCTATCTCTTCATATTTGATGGCCCTAGTGGCCTCCCTATCATCCCAAGTTTCTGATGTGGTCTACACATGTGCGCCATAAAATTCTGCCTTCTTGTCCATGTCCTTCCACCGCTCCTCCTATTCTATTTGTTTGAATTCTTATGCTTTTCCTGGCCTTAAAATACATGGAGGCCTGGATTTTTCTCTTTCTTTTGGCTGAATTGGTGTGCTCAGGGTAGTGAGACCAGATGCTACCTCCCTTGCCAACATTTCAGGGGATTTCTCTTCCTGGTGTTCTTTTTCTTCACTTCCTGTAGAAATTTCAATGCCCACTATTTCTGCTTATGGCACTGATATCTCAGGGTGTGTCTCTTCTTCCTTTTTTCTCTTCTTTTGTCTTCTTTGGCTTTGTTAGCTTTGCTTCCTCAAGCTCTGTTTTGGTTTTCTTCTCATCTTGTTTAGTTTCTGCCTTCTCTGCTTTAGTCTTTTTCTTTTCTGTTTTGGGTCTTCCTTCTCATTTTCTGTTTTGATTTCCTCCTCTGTTTCAAGTTCTTCTTTCTCCATTTTGGTATTTTCCTCTTTTTCTATTTCCTCCTCATCTTCCCCTACCAAATTTCTAAAAATATCCCTATCATGATGTGTAGTGACTGCTGGAAATGTTCAGGTGAGGAGGGATGAACCAAACTTTCAAAATCAGAAATAGAGAAATGGCTGAGGTTTGTCTTTCTGGAATCAAGAATTTATCATGTTCTTTTTCACAACATCAATTTGTAATTTTTTCTTCAAACTGTTTCCAACTTGAATTTGCTTCTCGGGTTTTGAGAAAAATCAATACTTTTGATAGAACAGAGAATATTTATAACACAATGTTTTTTCTTCAGAGAGTGGACAGTCTTGCAAATTTGGTTTTTCACAGGTTGGCTTCTATGGTTGCATCCCTTTTTTCAGAAGAATGTGAGAAAGAAAAAGGAAGATTTTGGATGCAGAGAAGAAAAATGGAGAGACTGTGTAGAACTCAGAGAAGGAAAAAAACACGCATACTTTTAAGCTTTACTTTCCTTTCTTTCAACCCAATACTATGTTTTTAATCCTCCACCTTATATAAATATATCATATGCAGAGCAGTTTCCCGAGCCTACCTCTTTTCAAGCTCGAATTTTGACAAAAATCTCAAAATTTCTTGCTGCAGAACTGCTCTCTGCCCTTCTGTAGAAATCTTCCTGTAGACATTGTTCCTGTAGAATGAAACTGTGCTTCTTGTAAAGCCCGATAGGCGGAATATTTTCAAAAAAAAACATGTAGAAATCTGGCGGAGGATGACTAGTTATCTGCTCTAGAAGTAGTAGATGCGTACTCTAGTCGAGAACGTCATGAAGGCACAGTAACAAAGAGTGGTGAATGCATTAACTGAGTTTTCTTTTAACTACTGGCATGATTTGTGGTGAGGAGATGAGGTGGCCGGATGTACGTTGGCCCCATGCAGACTGCAGTGCTGTTATGAAATTGTATGCTGCTTGACCGTAATCACTTCCATCAATTATGTTGGAGTTTAAATAGCCACCACTACCTATTTTCAATTTTCTTCTTGAGATGGCTGAGCAGACATGCCACTTGCACCCAATGAGCATTGTTTGAACTAGACGAGGTTCTATCTGATCTTGTTTAATCACAACCATCTCACTGTCCATGCAGTTCTTAAATTACATTCATGGAACAGAGGAATGGGTTTAGTCACGTACCTGGAAGTTGAATGCGTATGCTGTGAGGTGTTGTGGCCTTTCCTTCTGTTGCATGCCTTTGTTTCTGTGGATGCATGCTAGTCTGCTTGCTGATACATGGCTTTTTCTTATGCAGGTATTCTCTGGCTGGATCTAAGCTGCAGGAGTCTGTTTCAACTCTTAGATTTGCACCCTCATGCTGCTGATGTTGGATTTTTGCAGGACAACGAATTTTTTTGTCCATAGCTCCCAAACAATAGACCGGATTGACCTGAAACATTTTGAGCATGTTTCTATCATCATTATGCACCTCCCATAGAAAAATTGTGGTGAATGGATGCACGGATTTCAAGAAAAATAGAAAATGGCTTAAGGTGATGGTGGCTAATTTCTCAAAAGTCGTGCACTAGAATTGGCTGAAATTGCTTGGGAATGTTACTGTCACCCATATGCATCTCCCCATGAAACAAGTTTTTAAATGGATTCACAAATATGGAGAAAATGAAAAAATACCTAAAGGTGATGGAAGCTAATTTCTTGGAAACCGTGCACTGGAACTAGCTGAAATTTCTTGTGCATGTTGCCATCATCCCTATACAACTCCCCATAAAACAGTTTTTTAAATGGATGCATGGTTTTCAAGTTACGGAAGAACCAAATTTCTGCTCTATGTATTTTTGTATTAGAGCATTCTGCAGTTTTTGCATGGTAAGGAAAAAATGAGCTTGGGCTGTAATGCAGACTTGGGTCTCGGCTAATGAGGAATCTAGATGGATGATAACAATTATGGTGAGCGAAAAATTGCTGCTTGATTTTTCATTAAAGAGTTTTTGCTGGAAGTATGAAGAAAACAGGATTTTTGTGTGTGACTATGCAGGAACATAAAAAAATGAGTACAATGGAGGTGTATGGAGATGGAAAAAGGTGACATATGGCGATGGATGGAAGCAGAGATGTTTACAGGCCTCATGGATAGATTCCCAACCTTCGGGTCCTCTTCGGAGATCAATTTTGGCTTGTTTGTAGGCTCTACAGGATCTTCTTGTAGAAGACACAGAACTTCTTGTAGAAGGTGAAATCTCAGTCCGAATGAGGCCAAATCTTGGGAAAGGGTAGTGGTCATGGAGGAATGGATTGTGAGGGATGCTTGCAGCCTAGTGCTGACTTCTGTCTTTTCTTTGTGTGATCTTCCTAACCTGCAATGTTCTTCTTGCAACCTGCAATTATTCAAGAGAAATTAGGTTTATTTTTCTTTTTCTCTTTTCTTCTTTCTTTTTCTCTTTTTTTTTTTTGAAAACAACTAGGGTGCCTCATGGAGGTTTTCACCCTAATTGCCTACCTTGGTTGCCTCCAATGGACGTTTTCACCCAGGGATATTATTCTCTTTTTCTTTTCTCTTCCTTCTAGCCCATTGACTGCCACATGGAGGTTTTCAATCAATGAGCCAATCTGAGGCGCCTCCAAGGAGGTGTTCACCTTAGATTTTTATTTTCCTTTTATTTTCATTTTTTTCTTTTTTCTTTTTTCTTTTTTTCTACCCTACCATACTTGAAAAACAAAATCATTTTCAAGTATAAGAATACTTCCAATGGAGCCATGTGCACATCGAGATGATAGACAAGATGATGTGGAGGCTTGAAATGGGTACTTTGACAGGTGTCCAAATTTCAGAGACCAAATGATTTGACTTTGAAAATATCAAGCATAGCCGAGGAAGAGAGTACTGTTGCAACTTAGTGACCGCCTGGAACCATATCTCAATATAGCTCTGATATCCTTGGTCCTTTTGCTGATCTGGATCATTCTTCATGCCACCTTTTATCATGACCTTCACATCTTCCTTTTTCTGTTCATCTTCCTCTTGAATACATGGAGGAATTGATGGCAACCATGAGGGAGCTCTCTCGGTCTCTGATTCTGTTGTCTTCTCTTTATCAAGTGTAGCCCATGGTTCTTTGATCTTCTCTTTTGAATCTTCTTTTGCTGGATGTGGTCCTTCAATGCTATCAATATAATCTCTTTTTCGTAATACTCTTCCTGAGCTATGGTGAATATCATTGAGCTCAAGAGGAGTTGTTTGGACATGTTGTGCCTCATCATTATAATTGGGTTGAGCTACTCCAATGTGCAGGTTCAGAAATGGTGGTACGAGTAGTTGAGTGGGGCTGTATATTTGAGATGGATGTGGATGGGGTTGTGGTTGGGCAGGTGGTGGAGGCAAAGGAGTGAGAGGAGAGTTGTACTGGGGCCTCCATCCCTGATGAGGTGCATTCCACTGAGGCTGTGTCTGAGCATAGGGGTGAAATGGATGAGTAGCTGGTTGAGCATGATATTGAGATGGATGTGACCAAGGAGGGGGCGTGGAACAAGAAGGATGAGTAGGGGGACCACAAGAAGGCATGGAAGTGGCTTGATAGGGGTTGTAATAAGTCTAGGATGTCCCTTGGATTCCCTGCTGGTAAGGTATGAGTCCATGTGGCCTCCTTTGGTTCATATAATAGAGTGGTTCAGTGGCTCCTTTGGCCCTCTGATATGCAGCTTTGAGGTCGGGTAAGGAAGGGCACTGGTTCATAGGATTGTCTCTTTCACAGACAAAACACACTTCTATGGAGGGAAATGGACATTCATTCCTAGGATGCTTTCTAGTGCACCTAGGACAAAAGATGGCCAGAGCCCTCTCGGCTTCCTCTTGCTTCCTTTGGATCTGCAAGGTATCCATTTGCATGGCAAGAAACTACCTCATATTGCTCTTGCAATCTTCCCACATGCTTCCAATTTCACCTTCAATGGATGATTTGGAAGAAAAGGTATTGCTCCCAACATTTCTGTTTTCAGCCATTTGCTCCAGAGGAATGTTTTCTTCTTTTTCTCCCCTAGAGGTTCTTCAAATATGTCTTTCTGTCCACCTAGGGATTCATCTTAATCACAGCCATCAAAGAAGAGAGAAGGTTGGTTGTGTGAAGCAGTGGGGGCGTTGTGCAAAAATTTTTCTGACTTATCTCTAATCCTACAAGGAATGAAAGGAAATCTTTTTGGTTGATCTTTGTTTTTTTTTTGTTTTGTTTTTTTTTCGTTTTGTTTTGTTTTGTTTTGTTTCGTTTTGTTTTGTTTTGTTTTGTTTTTTTTTTTTTTTTTTTTTTTTTTTTTTTCTGCTTGTACCTGCAAAACTGAAATAGATTGAACTGCAATTAACTAAAATATATCTTGTTGAAATGAAAATGCAGAATTTAAACGAAAGCAGGAAATGACTAATATATGTTGTTGAAATGAAATTGTAGGAATGAAATGCTAGGCTCGCTTGCAGAATGGAAATTGCAGAATTGAAATGCTAATCTATGCTTGCAGAATTTAAATTGCAGAATTGAAATGCTAATCTACGCTTGCAAAATTGAAATTCTAATCTACACTTGCTGAAATGAAATGAAAGTAGGAAATGTCTAATCTACTTTTGTGGAAATGAAATTGCAAAATGGAAATGAAGCAACTACTCTATTGTTGCTGAAATAAACTACTTAGCAGAAGGTTGTAGTAGAAAATAGAAGAAAAGTAGCAATCACAAATACTCTAACGCTTCCCTGGAAACGAGGCCAAAAAGATGGTGGTCTCCAGTATTGTAGCAATGATACTGCAACTCCTAGGACTCCCTTATTTACTTTTATCAACCTGGTAGTTTGTAACAAACTTGGAAGCGACGGTGCTGTATGCACAAGTACTAGCTCTTGCTGCAGGCTGTCACTTGATCAGCTGGCACAAGTTTTCTAGGAGCTTAAGCAAACTTCTATGAGCTCTTAGAAGAAACTTTTAACTATGATGGATGAAAGCTAACTCAAAGGAGGCTAATCTACTTGTATAAAGAAGCTGAAAGCTTAAAGGAAATGCAAACCCTAGTTTTACCGACTAGCCCTACTGGTGCAAGAAAAGAGATGAAAGTTGCAGAAATGGATGCCATTGACTCTTGGAATGGTGAAATGCATGTGAATAAGCTACTTATAAAGGAAAATATGTAAAGCACATCTATTTGTATTTTTGAGTAGTTTTTCAAGATTATTATGCATGTGCTTTAACTATGTTTAACTATGCAGGGGTTTATTGGCGAAAGAAAATGGAGTGGGAATTTACAGGAGGTTGGGAAGGTGAGAAGAGGGCCTAAGGGGTCCATAGCACCCTTCCATAGAGTTTCACAGTGATCAGATCTAGAGAAACTGCTCACATGATCTTCTACAAGAAGTCTGCAGGGGTTCTATAGGATGTTCTACAAGAATGGCCGAGGGAGGATTTTTGAGGGTTGATGGAGGAAAAATGCTGGGAAAGTGGAAATGGAGGATGGATGAAGATATGAAAAGGTCTAGGACCTGGTAAATGAGACTAAGGAGTGAGGAAGACGGTTAGATTTGTTCAAGGATGGAGGGAGCAATGTTGCACAAACATGAAGAAATTAGTTCAAACTAGCAAAGTGTGGCAAATGAAGGGGAGGAATCTGGAATTTGGGGTTGAAGCAGGTTGTGTGAGGAAGGAAGGATAGGTAGGGATGGATTACAGGTGATCTACACACTATCTCTCGAAACTAATCAAAGAAAGACTAAAAAAAATCAGAGATCTATCTACTTTGACCTAATCTGACCTAGAAACCAGAATCATGATGAGCAACAAGCTATACACAGGAAATCATGCAAGATAGCTATGGAAATCTAAGCAAGAATAGATCTAAATATGCAAGTAGAACTAGTATCACTTTTCCGTCTAAAAATCCAACACATGCAATTGCATTGAAAGGAAAAACAGTGTTTTTGTGGCAGCAAGTATGCCTTGGTCTCAGTTCATGGTCCCAAGGAGGGAGAGGTGAGATCAACGGTCGCTTGATGGCCTTTTTTGAATAATTTTTTTGTATTCAAACTATCAAATCAACCTAAAGCATGAAAAGCTATTTTAATCATCAAAAGCAACCTAAGTAACAAAGCAAGATCTTAACCTAAATAGCAGAAATTATTCTATGAATGCAAAGAAAACACATAATAGTATGCAAAGGCGGTATTGGCACTTGGGTTGGGCCCAAACCCAAGAGCTACAACCTCCTAAGAAAAAATCAGAGCTGGTGCAAAGTGAAATTTATCTCCATTACTCACAAAATAATCATGTCCCAGAAATGTTTACAGTAAAAGCTCAAAAAATGAGCTAAAAGGCAGGGCTACACTAAAGTGCAAAAATAGACTAACAAAATGACTAACCTACTAACTAAAATCTAACTAACATCTGAATAACTCCTGCCTAACCAAACTGAGGCCCTAATCCTTCTTATTTATACAAATTGAGTACCCCAACAGTCCTCCTAAACTTTAGGAACTCGGCTGCCAAAACTTGCAGTTAACATCAACTTTACTAGCCCTGCTCAGCTGCCCTTGTGATAATCGATGTGGTGGCCCTTGAACTCTAAGCTGCTGGTGGAGAATTCAAGGTAAGGAATCATAAATGAAGGGGACACCTTCCTACAAATCCTCTCCCTTGTTCTTCCATGAATTTGTCTGCCAAGTGCTCATTAAAACCTTTGATTTTGTCTCAGAATTTACCAAAGAACTGTATAAAGCACACATTAGCCTTTTTGGCATAATGACAAACCCAATTCACTCTATTAGCATAAATATAATAAAAAACATGCAATAAACTAATGAGAATGGTGGATTAAGTTGAATTAGGAGGTAAAATGAGCCCATATAATTACCCATTTCTGGGGCTCATCAATACTCTCAGTTTGTCCTAAGTATGTTCTGTCTGTATACTGAGCTATGCCACATATTTCTAGTTGTAATTCCTTCTTCTTCCATACCTTGGAGTGTGATGATGTTTTCTCCTTTTGGTATGTTGGGTGAATTTTGTTCCTACATTCTTTTGCTATATGAAGAAACTTGTTACAAGAATAACATCTTATATGTTTCATATTGCCTTTATAGCAGTTAATAGCTTTGTGAGCAAAGATACTGCGGGAAAAAAAATATCCCTTAAAGTACCTTGAAGTTGTCGATCTTTCTATGTGATGGTTATTAGCTTGAATCATTCTACTTCTGCATCTGGCTACAACATGTCCAACATTATGACATATAAAACATTCAACATTGTTGATTAGAGGAAAGAACCAATTATAGCTTCCATAGTTAGGAGCAAAAGATTTTCTTTGAAGACTTCCTTTCCTTGGTTGTTGATGGGGTTGACCTCTTTTCTCCTTGTTGAGCATTTCAGCTTTTGCATTATAGTTGTTTGCTTCAGTTTGTGAGCTAGATTCACCTTTAATAGTTTCATGAAAAACAAGATGAGATTTGATGGTAGGAGACACTTGATTACTAAGAATATCATCCAAAATCTTAGTACTATCTTGAAATTGTAAAAGTTTATCCTTTTCTTCTAATTTACCTTTTAGGATATTAATGTCAACCTGATATTGCTCTTCCTTTTCAAGATACTACTTGTTCATGCTTTCTTTATCTTTTCTTCCTTCTTCCACTTGTTGCCTTAATTCGAGAACTTCATTTTCTTTTCTTCAAATGCTTGGAGTAGTTCTTCATTCTGCTTATTTGAATTTTTGAGATCTTCTTTTAGAGAAATGACCATAGCTTCAAGACCTTCATAGTAGTTGGTTCTTTCTATAAGTTTCTTGGTTATTGTGTCCTTTTCATTCACTTCATTTATGAAGGATGTCACTTCATCCTACAACCTTTGACTTTGATCTTCCTATTCTTTGTATCGCTTCTTTATTTTGTTTCCTTCCTCCAACTGGGCTTTTAACCTAGTAAGTTCTTTTTTGTTGGCACATTCCATTTTATCAATTAGATACTTTTGATCAGTAATTGTTTCTATGAGATTTTTAAATTCCATCTCTATTTGATTTCTTTCTCTTTCACCCATAAGAGAAAATTCAGTTGTTTCGCTGTCACTTTCATTATCTTGAAATGAACAGAGAAATGTATCAACAAAGGATAACAAACTCATACCTGATAGTTCTTTTGCTTGTTCATCTTCATTCTGAGGTGATTTTGAGTATGAAGAGATTCCTCCACATAAAGGCCAATCGTCTATCCCACTATCACAATTTCTTTGAGATGTCTTCTCTTTTTGAGGTGCTTTCTTCTTTAGCTTCTTTCCCATTGTTACTATGGATCTCCTTCAAGCGATGAATATTCTATCAGAGGACCTACTCTGATACCAATTATTGGGAATAATAACGGGGGGGGGATGAATCAATATTTACAAATGAATAAATTTTTCATTTCCATAATCAAATCTACATATGCTACTTCAGTGAAGGGAACTCGCATGTGAACGCAACTGTTCTTAAGGAAACCAATGTATATCCAGTGAACTTATGATTTAGTTAATTCATCATATGTCGATTGTTGGGTCCCTATAATACTAGTGATTACCCCATTACTATTGTAGTTATACCCCTATTTATGTTGTTGTGCCCCTATTACCCCCATATTGTTACTATTATGCCACATAGAAGCCCATCATTGTTACTGTTGTGCCCTACAATATTATTGTTATGTAGGCTTTGATTGTATTGGGACCACTTAGACTCCTATATATAGAAAGGAGGTATTTTCATTTGTATCATCCAAGAATTGTTCATTTATGTAATGTAAAGGAGGTTGCCCCCTCGAAGAGGCTGAATTCTAAGGCGTGGATTTATCTTTTCTATCTTTTCTTGAGCTGGTTTCATAACATTTGGTATCAGAGCTTTGGATTCTAGGGTTTCGCTGCTCCAAACAGGTCATCGTGGCATTTTCGCCATAACTTTTTCTCTGTGACGTTTCAGAAGTCGCAAAAAAAATTCAGTTGAGAAGAATTGGCGCTGAACCTTGGGTCCGAATTTCAGAGCTTTTCGCGCAATATTTTCGGAGATATGATCTGAGGAAGTTGGCCTTTTTGCAGACTCCTGAATTACATTCAAAACAGGTGACCTGGGGAAAATCGTCATAACTCTCTCTCTGAGGATTGGATTGAAATTTCGTAAAAAGGTACAGAAAGAGGACGGACTGTAGTTTCTTGTGTATGTGTTTCAGATTCAAAGGTTGAAACAGTGACTCGTGGCACGTCGTACAAGTTCGCTCTACTGAACCAGTCTAAAAGCAAGTCACTGTGGGAGATTTCACATAACTCTTCCTTGGAGAATCCAATTTGGCTCAGACTTGTGGCATTGGAAAGAGGACACAGAAGGCTACTGCAGGTAGCATTTTCAGAATTGGATGATTCGAAATTACAGAGATACATCAGATTCAATATCAGGCTTCTATAAAGTGAAAAAAGGTGTGTAGTTTTTTTTTAATTTTTGTGTAAGCTTGGTTTAACGGAATTCAAAGGGCATAGTAAAACATTATTATCGGTAACTGATGCCCTGAGGAAAGAAAATGCAAACACCTAGTAAGGAACCTGAAAGCTCTAGCATGACTCATGAAGAAGAGGAAGAAATGCTACATGATATATCAAAATTACAAGAACAAGTGCAACAAATGTCACGCTCACAAAAGCTAACAAAAGCTAAGGTAAATGGCGTGGAATCTAAGATAAAGGGCATGGAAGCTAAGATGGATGGCATGGACGCTAAAATTGATGGCATGGATGATAAGATGGATGAATTGAAGAAATTGCTACAAGAAAAGGTCACTAATGGTGAAAAGGCAGTAAAGGAAACTCATGATGAGAATAAAAGAAATGTTAATCATGATTCCATAGACTCTAATGTTGGATCGAAGACTCACCATGTTCCAAAAATCGATATGAGGAAGTTTGATGGCAAGGATCCCGCCACATGGATATTACAGATGGAGCAATTCTTCGATCTCAATAATGTGCAAAACACACAAAAGGTACGTATGGCAACTTTATATTTGGAACCAAATCAGTTTGTATGGTATCAATGGCTTTGTTCTCGTAAACAATTTATCACTTGGGCAATTTTTACGGAAGAATTGATAGCACATTATGAGGATACAAAAAGCAACACTTTTTTTAGCCAATTGATAAGTCTCAAACAAAAGGGTTCAATAATGGAGCACATTGAGGAGTTCCAAAAATTGAACATAAGGGTAAAAGATATTCCAGAGGAGCATAGGATTGATGTGTTCATAGGGTCTTTAAAGGATAATATCCAACATGATGTGCGCCTTTGGGAACCTGATTCATTAGAGAAGGCATTCAGGTTAGCAAGAAAAATGGAAAGCAAAATTATGGCAACTAGGAAGCATACCGTTCACAACTATAGAGACGGAAGTTTTGTTGCCCATAGTCTTCCACAACCTACAAGGTTGACACCACAACAATTGGAAGAAAAAAGAGCAAAAGGGCTTTGTTACAATTGTGATAGCAAATACACAAAAGGTCATAAGTGTGCTGAGAAGAAATTATTCTACATAGATTGTGAAGAGGAAGAAGAAAAGGAGCAAGAAAGGTCAAAAGAAGAGGATATATTCCAGGAACAAAGCCTAGATGAAGAACAAATAAATCCGACCATATCTTGTAATGCATTGGCGGGAATTACCACTCCTCAAACCATCAAGATAGAAGGACAAATCAAGAAGAAAAAGGTAATAGTGTTGATTGATTCAGGAAGCACCCACAATTTTATTGATTGTAGGGTAGCAAAAGAATTGAATTGCTTCCTATATCCAGCACCAGAGTGTCAAGTGATGATTGCAAATGGAGGAACAATAAATTGTTCTGGAAAGTGCCATAATATCAAGCTATCCATGGGAGAATATGTATTGACTAGCCCAATGCTTTCCATTCCAATGGGAGGTGCTGATGTTGTACTAGGAGTCCAATGGCTACAATCCTTGGGTACAATAGCTTTTAATTTTCAAGAACTTTTCATGAAATTTTCTGTGGAAGGAAAGGAAGTTGAATTAAGGGGTATTGCAGGGAAACCAGGAAAGATAATCAGCTCTAATGGCATGACAAAGCTTCTAAAAAAGGAGCAAAGAGGTGTAATTGCACAATTATGTTCGCTAGATGTTTCCACATTGGAATCATCTATTTCTCCAGATCTCCAAAAAGTCCTGGACAATCATTCCAAGGTATTTGAGACTCCCAAAGGTCTCCCACCTATGCGTGATCATGATCATGCTATTCATCTGATTCCAGGAAGTGTTCCTCCAAACATCAGGCCGTACAGATATCCATATGTCCAAAAAAGTGAAATTGAACGTATGGTTACAGAAATGCTAGAGGCTGGTATAATTCAACCAGGTCAAAGTTCTTTCTCAGCTCCAGTAGTATTGGTGCACAAGAAGGATGGATCATGGCGCATGTGTCCAGATTATAGGGAGCTCAACAAGCTCACTATTAAAGATAAGTTCCCCATTCCTGTTATTGATGAATTACTGGATGAATTGCATGGATCAATCTACTTCACCAAGTTGGATCTTCGTTCGGGATATCATCAAATTAGAATGAAGATTGAAGACATTCCAAAAACAGCATTTAGAACTCATGAGGGTCATTATGAATTTTTGGTCATGCCTTTTGGCCTTACCAATGCACCTTCAACATTTCAAGGTTTGATGAATTCAATTTTCAAACCATTCCTTAGAAAATTTGTGTTAGTATTTTTTGATGATATACTAATCTACAGCAAGTCTTGGAAGGATCATGTTGAACATGTTGACAGGGTGTTACAACTATTGGAGGAGAAACAATTATATGCAAAAAGATCCAAATGTTTCTTTGGAGTCCAGGAGGTGGAATATTTGGGTCATATTGTATCTCATGAAGGAGTTAAGGTAGACCCTAGCAAAATTAAAGCCATTAAGGAATGGAAAATCCCCACATCCATAAAGCATCTGCGAGGATTTCTTGGGTTGACAGGGTATTATCGCAAGTTTGTTAAGAATTATGGGAGAATAGCAGCACCTCTAACAACATTATTGAAGAAAGATTCATTTTCATGGACTTCGGAAGCAACAAAGGCCTTTGAACATCTTAAAGAGGCAATGTGCCAAGCACCGGTCTTAGCTACGCCGGACTTCACAAAAACCTTTATTGTGGAATGTGATGCTTCAGGAAATGGAATTGGTGCTGTTCTAATGCAAGATGAAAGACCCATTGCTTTTGAAAGTCGTCCAATCAAGGGAAAGTTTTTAAACAAAGCTATTTATGAGAAGGAAATGTTGGCAATACTCCATGCACTTAAGAAATGGCGACCCTACCTAATGGGAAGACACTTCAAGGTAAAAACGGATCATGATAGCCTTAAATACTTTTTAGAACAAAGATTATCCTCTGAAGAGCAACAAAAGTGGGTCACAAAGATGTTGGGTTATGACTTTGAAATCATCTACAAAAAAGGGAAGCAAAATGTGGTGGCAGATGCACTCTCAAGAAAGGATGAGGATGTGGAAGCATTGTTGTCTGCCATTTCTATTATCCAACCAGATTGGATAAACGAAGCAAGGGAGGAATGGAAGAACGACGAAGAAGTGTGGGCACTTATTCAAAAGCTACAACAAGATTCCAGTACTTCTGATACATTTAGCTGGCAAAATGATTCGTTATGGTACAAAGATCGCTTATACCTCTGTAAGAATTCCCAGCTAAAACAAAAGATTCTTATGGAATTGCACACTTCTCCCTTAGGAGGGCACTCAGGATTTTTAAAAACTTACCACAGGGTTAAGAAGGAATTTTTTTGGGATGGCCTTAAATCAGATATTCAAAAGTTTGTGGCGGAATGTTTGGTTTGCCAGCAAAATAAAGTTGAAACAATTAAGACACCAGGTCTATTACAACCTTTATCCATTCCAAGCCAACGTTGGGAAGAGGTTTCAATGGATTTTATCACAGGTTTACCCAAGTCTGAGGGAAAGAGTGTCATCATGGTGGTAGTTGACAGACTTACCAAGTATGCACACTTTTGTGCATTATCACATCCATTTAAAGCCAGTACAGTTTCTACTGCATTTATGGAAACAGTTCAAAAGCTACATGGAAACCCAAAGATTATTGTAAGTGACAGAGATCCCATTTTTACTGGAAATTTTTGGACAGAATTATTTTCTTGTCTTGGTACTCAGTTAGCTCATAGCTCATCTTATCATCCTCAATCTGATGGGCAAACTGAGATAGTAAACAAATGTTTGGAAGGATATCTTCGTTGCTTTGTATCTGATAAACAGACACAATGGGTCAAATGGTTGCCTCTAGCTGAATGGTGGTATAACACTTCCTTCCATACAGCAACAAAAATGACCCCATTTATGGCACTTTATGGGTATCAACCACCATCCATCACATCATATTTAAGAGAAAATTCTAAGGTTCAGGCAGTGGAACATCACATCGAACATCAACAACAAGTCCTCCAACTCTTAAAGGATAACCTCGTGTTGGCACAAAATAGAATGAAACAACAGGCAGATCAACATCGCAGTGAAAGAAGTTTTGATGTAGGTGATTGGGTATTCCTACGGCTACAACCATATAAGCAAATGTCCCTAAAGCAAGCTAAGAAGGATAATAAATTATCACCAAAGTATTATGGTCCGTACAAGGTGTTGGAAAAGATTGGTACTATGGCATACAAATTGGAGCTTCCTGCAGCTTCTCGAGTGCACCCAGTTTTCCATGTTTCATGTTTAAAGAAGGTTATAGGTGACAAGCTCCCAATTCAAACAATATTGCCAGAACTTGACGAGGAAGGAAAAATTATATTGGAACCGGAAGCAATCACAGAAACAAGAACTCGACAGCTACGAAATCGATCAATTTCAGAGTATCTTATCAAGTGGAAGAACTTATCCGCTGAAGATTCCACATGGGAGGATGAGAATTTTATGCAGAAGTATCCAGAACTTCTCAAGCGTTGAGGACAACACTTTTTTGAAGGAGAGGGGCATGTTGGGTCCCTATAATACTAGTGATTACCCCATTACTATTGTAGTTATACCCCTATTTATGTTGTTGTGCCCCTATTACCCCCATATTGTTACTATTATGCCGCATAGAAGCCCATCATTGTTACTGTTGTGCCCTACAATATTATTGTTATGTAGGCTTTGATTGTATTGGGACCACTTAGACTCCTATATATAGAAAGGAGGTATTTTCATTTGTATCATCCAAGAATTGTTCATTTATGTAATGTAAAGGAGGTTGCCCCCTCGAAGAGGCTGAATTCTAAGGCGTGGATTTATCTTTTCTATCTTTTCTTGAGCTGGTTTCATAACATCGATCTTTAATTAGTGAATCAACACTTTATTTAAACATTAAACTGTAATCATGTGCAGTAATAACATAATAAACCATCACACATAAGCAACACAGAAGAACACCAAGATTTAAGGTGGAAACCAAATGCAAGAGAAAAACCACCTGCTGCTGTCGTCTCTGTCTTCTTTTAATATAAATAATAATCTATTGAAAATATTGTAGTGGTGTAGGCTCATACCAGTACGTAGGCACCCACCTACAGAAGGCTACAACCTTCTCTCGTTTTGCATATTCTACAAGAAGGGAGCTACAACCCCCTAGTTCTTATACAAGCCAATATGTTTACTAGTATGTAGGCTTCGACCTATAGAAGGCTACAACCTTCACTCATTCTCCAGCTACTGATGGAAGGGAGCTCCAACCCCCTAATCGAATAACCAACTGCTACTGGTAGGAAGCTTGGACTTCCTCACTGAAGGCTTCAACCCTCAATATCCTCCAAGGACCATGTTTCATAAATTTTCACACTGGATCCATTAGTAACATTGAAGCTCAAAATCAATCACCACTGCAATATAACCATCAAAACCAATCACTGAAACTAAATCATCAATCTTTGACATAACTGAAACCAATCATCAAACTCTGAATCAACTAGAACTAAATTAATCAGTCACTAAAACCTCCAACATACTGAATCAAACAATCACTCAACCTCTGACACAATTGAATTAACCATTCATTCAAACTTAATCAAATTCAACAAATAAACTGGAACAGAAAGATCACTGTAACCACTACACAAATCTGATCCTAGAACACTCCATCAAAAGCCAGACGCAACTGTAACCTCAAAAATTATGTGTCGAATTGCATACGCTCCTTCAATGAAGCCAACATGCATGTGTGCGCAACTTCCCTTAGCCCAACCTGTGTATACATATAAAGATAACGAATCATAAAACCTATGAACAAAAAACTGTACCAATCGGTGAATTCTGAAGATCTACTGTCAATTTACAGAGTTCTAAACATATAGCAGCAAGGTTCACCCTTCTTACTAAATCAATCAATCGATCAGACACAAACTCTTTATGCATTCAATTTTACTTTCATATCTAATAATAATTCATTGATAGACAACAATAAAATAGTAGAAATGATCTGAAGATTAGTCATCCATGAACATCAAGATTTTTTTTTGCATACGCTACTTGGAAGAGCTGAAGCAGCGTGTATTCGCACCTTCACCAAAGCGAACCGACGTATAGATATGAAAATACTTAATTATAACTTCATATATACCTAGATCATCACATATAAAGGATAAAACATGCATTAGCAATTAGGTCTAGCCTATCCATTATTAGATCACATAAGGATAAGTCATTATGATCCTGATCCATCATTAGATCTCATCCATCATCAAACACTCAGGTCCATACTTAGTTCAGATCAAGAAAAGCATCATAAACCCATAACATGCATATTTTTTTTTGATCTAACACTTTATAAGATATTAATTACTTCTACACTTAGGCCTTTCATCTACTCCTCCTTATATATTTTTAGCCTTTCTCAATACCTTAGATCAAAACAACACTTAGAGCCTGTGTTATTCTTAGATGAGATCAAATAACCGTTACTCCACTCAATATTGTGGGCTAACCATGGTATTGACCCTTGGTATTCTTTCACCTTAATTTCCTTAATTTTTCATCCCATACGTGCATTTTCTTCTATGAAAGTGTGTGCATATGTATCTGCTCTTTTTATAAAATAAACCCCCATGTACACACTCTTTTTGTACAATGAACCTACGTATACAACTTAAAATACCTGAAAATGTCCTTTTTCTTCAACTTCTTGATTATGATCTGTAGTCCTTTGTTCCTTCACCCTATTCTTTTGTAACATTACTTTATTCCCTCTAAATAGACTTGTTATAATGTGATTTTCCATTGTTCATTACTTCTAAATTGATTCTTTTGAACTACCCTATAGTTTGTCACATCCGTAAACACAACTATCATGCATTCTGTCACATCTGATATATCTCCTGTAGGTTCATCTAGCTACATAGATTCACTAGTTACCATATACAAGTGAGTTGTTCTGCTATAAGTGGGTTGCCATCAAGTACACCACATCTATCATAATGCCAACAATCTCCCCCTTTGGACTTGATGGCAACCATTTTGGTGTTGATTACTGCAAGCTGTATAAATTGTATAACAAGCAACACCAAAATACTCTCCCCCTTTGACATCAAGGGCAAAGGGCGGACCAAGATATTCTCCCTTTTTGATATCAAAGGCAAAGGGCTGACCAAAATGAATACTTTTATATATGAGCAGCTGAATATGAGCATTGATCATGCTCCCCCTAGGCACATGTTGAATTCTCTAATTAAACTCCCCCTTTGTACATGATGAGATGCACTATACCATCCATGCACCCCCTGAGCACATGTAGAGTATGCAAAAAATCCTTTCCAAAGGAAAAACATGATTCTATAACTAAACTATGTGAGTATGACCTTTCTATCAGCAATGTCTCATACATACATCAATCTCCCAACCAAGTGGGGAAAAACCAAATTTGACACATCTGCCCAACCAAGTGGGGATATACCAATTGTTTATACATGACTGAAATATAGCCATTATTACATCATCCTTCCCATTCATAGTGGGGTTACAAGTTACATCAGATGACCAAAAAGGACTGATTAAAAGACTATGATAGACAAAGACATTGTACGGGACTTTATACTACCCTTACATCAAATGATATACATGACATTTATAACAAAGACCAAATCTCTAAACAAGACCATGATAGTCATCAACAACTATCATACACCATATATGATCTGCACCATAAGTATGTCTCAGAAACATCCAGACCAGCAACCTATATATGTCCATCATCAGTTCCTAAGATATGAAAATGTAATTATCATCGACTTGTGATAATGTATGTTGCCTATAGATATCAACTCATCCTCTTGATCTCATCAATATCAACTTTCTCTATTTCCTTAGTACAAAGAGCCTTATCATAACCTTCCATGAATGAACTAAGCATATGTCATATCTCGAAGTAGTAATGCAAAAGCATTCACATCATATCATATATATGTGAGAAGACCATAGTCATAATTTATGCTCATAACATCATCACCAAGAACTGTGTGATCCTTCCACAAGAACCCTCAATGTATCAACCATGTATCATCATTAGGGAACATCCCTCATCTGATAAGAATCAACCATGATAATCAACATATGTGAGTATCAAAACCTATCATCATAAAGTATGAAGCCATCATCATTATGTGACTAAGTAAGCCATGTCTCCGAATATCCATGTCTTCAAATATCTATGTCTTCATGACACCTGCAATAACACCATTCTCTTGACCAACCAACAATATATATCAATATGCAACTTAAGTAATCATCCATGTATCTAGCATAATGTGTATCCAGCAAAGAGATAGCAGTATGTATCTAGAAAACCATGAAGTCATAGTCATTTGTCAAGCTTTCTTGATACCATCAACAACAACAATCCTTAACCATGTGAGAGCCAAGAACTATAGGAATCCTACACCATAACTACACCATCTGAAATTTATGAATCTTTGAAGGCATGATGATAGTAGCATAAAAGAAATGAGTGGCTCATCATCGAATAATGAAGTTGTGTACTCAAGCTTTGTACTTCTCCTTGTCCTTATGAAGATCATCATGTAAGCAACATATATGTACTATATAAATCATCAAAAATCATCCACAAACACCCATAAATCTGATCTAAATAACAACTATGTAACCCCATACAATACAAGTATCATCATCATAGGCAACTCTTAACCACAACATAGCATGATGTATCCTTTAAACACTTTAGCCACATAAGCATCATTACCATTGATAGGAATCATTAGGTACCAAAGACTTCTAAACATAATGCCAAAAATGAAATAATAGAAGCATAACATATTCTCCCCCCTCAGCTTGTGCCACCTGTTCACTGTCAAATCTGATCACTGCATATATCAGTAAGAAATATCAAGGCATCATCATCAATCAGATATACATCAAGTCATCAACAAATTAGGAGGATCAAAATAAATTCTAAATAACATCCAAAGACTGTAGTCATCAATCACCAAGACAAAAAAGATAATTGATAATTGTCTGGACCATATCAGATCATTTTTCTGAGTCAGCCCCACTGCTTCTTCATCAAACCAACATATACACGACTATGCAGCTTCGAAATCGTGTATATACGTGCCTTGTATTCATGATAGTTGTGTATGAGAATTAGAATAATGAAATTTCATACTCTCAGTTTGTCCTGAGTCTATTCTATCTGTAAACTAAGCTATGCCACATATTTTTGGTTATACTTCCTTCTTCTTCCATACTTTGGAGTGTGATGATGTTTGCTCCTTTTTATATGTTGGCTGAATTTTGCTCCACCATTCTTTTGCTATATGCCCAAACTTAATACAATCATAACATCTTATATGTTTCATATTCCCTCTATAGCAATTAATGGCTTTGTGATGAAACATATTGCAGAAAAACAATATGCCTTAAAGTACCTAGAAGCTGATGATCTTTCTGTGTGATGGTAATTATCTTGAATCATTCTACTTCTGCATCTGGTTGCAACATGTCCAAAATTATGACACATAAAACATTCAACATTGTTCATTCGAGGATAGAACTGATTATCACATCCATAGTTAGGAGCAAAAGATTTTCTTTGAAGACTTTCTTTCCTTGGTTGTTGATGGGGTTGACATCTTATCTCCTTGCTGAGCATTTCCAATTTTTCACTAGAGTTCTTTGCTTTAGTTTGTGAGCTAGGTTCACCTTTAACAATTTCATGAAAACTAAGACCAGATTTGATGGTAGGGGACCTTTGATTACTAAGTATATCATCAAAAATCTTAGTGCTATCTTGAAATGGTAAAATTTTATCCTTTTCTTCTAATTTACCTTTTAAGATATTTACCTCAACCTGATATTGCTCTTCATTTTCAAGATACTGCTTCCTCATGATTTCGTCAGCTTTTCTTCCTTCTTCCACCTGCTTTTGTGGCCCCTGTCTTCTTTTAATATATAAAATAATCTGTTTACAATCTTGTACTGGTGTAGGCTCATACCATTATGCAGGCACCCACCTACAGAAGACTAAAACCTTCACTCATTCTCCAACTTCTACTAGAAGGGATCTACAACCCCCTAGTTCGTGTACTAGCTGATATTTTTATTTGTATGTAGGCTCCGACCTATAGAAGGCTACAACCTTCACTCGTTCTCCAACTACTACAGGAAGGGAGCTGCAACCCCTAAACAAATCACCAGATACTACTGGCAGGAAACTTCAACTTCCTCACTAAAGATTCCAACCCTCAGTATCCTCCAAAGACCATGTTTCATAAATTTTCACACTAGATCCATTCGTAACATTCAAGCTCAAAATCAATCACCATTGCAATATAATCATAAAAACCATTCACTAAAACTCAATCATCAATCTATGACATAACAGGAGCCAATCATCAATCTCTGAATCAACCATAACTAAATCAATCAATCACTGAAACCTCTGACATACTGAATCAAACAATCACTAAACCTCTGACATACTAAATCAAACAATCACTAAACCTCTGACACAACTGAATCAACCATTCATTCAAACTTAATAGAATTCAACCAATCAACTAGAATAAACAGATCACTAAAACGAGTACAGAAATCTGAACCTAGAACACTGCATCAAAAGCCAAAACCAACTGTAACCTCAAAAATCATGTGTCAGACTATATACGCTCCTTCAATGAAGCCAACTTGTGTGTATACACAGCTTCCTTTAGCCCAACCTGCGTATACCTCTAAAGATACTAAATCATAAAACCTCTGAACCAAGAAATGTACCAATCAGTGACATTCTCCAGATATATTGTCAATTTACAGTGTTCTAAATAGATAGTAGCAAGGATCACCCTTCTTACTCAATCAATCAATCAATCAGACACAAAATTTTTATGCATTATGTATTACTTTCATATCTAAGAAGAATTCATGATAGACAATAGTAAGACAACAACACTGATATGATAGATCAGTCATCCTTGAACATTAAGCTTTTCTTTTTCATACGCTACTTGGAAGAGCCAAACCAGCATGTATGCACACCTTCACCAAAGAGATCCAGCACATAAATTTGTAAATACTTACTTATAGCTCCGCTGCAATTCCATAATTTAGACATATCCAGATCATCACATATAAAGGATAAAACATGTGCTAGCAATTAGATCTAGACTATCGATTATCAGATCACATAATAATAAGTCATTATGATCTTGATCCATCATCAGACCTCATCCATCATCAAACACTCAGGTGCATACTTAGTTTAGATCAAGCAAAGCATCAGAAACCCATAACATGCATATTTTCTTTTAATCTAACACTTCATAAGATATTCATTACTTCTACACTTAGCCTTTTTATCTTCTCCTCCTTATATAGTTTTAGCCTTTCTCAATACCTCAAATCAAAACAACGCTTAGAGCCTATGGTATTCTTAGATGGGATCAAATAACCATTACTCCACTCAATATTCTGGGCTAATACCATGGTATTCACCCTTGGTATTTGTTCACCTTAATTTCCTTATTTTGTCATCCCATATGTGCTTTTTATTCTATGAAAATACATGCATATATATACGTGATCTTTTTGTACATTGAACCGGCATATACAACTTAACATACCTGAGAATGTCCTTTTTCTTTAACTTCTTAATTCTGATCTGTAGTCCTTTGTTCCTTCATCCCATTCTTTTGTACCATTGCTTTGTTCCCTCTCAATAGGCCTTTTGTAATGTGATTTGCCATTGTTCATTACTTCTAAACTGATTCCTTTGAACTGCCCTGCATTTTGTCACACCTGTAAACACAACTACCATGCATTCTGTCACATATGATATCTCTGCTATAGATTCATTTTGTTACGTAGATTGATCTAATTACCATATACAAGTGAGTTGTTCTACTACAAGTGGGTTGGCATCAAGTACAACACATGTATCATAATTCTAACACTTGCCTTTGAGCCTGTAGAGGTATCTTGCCTTTCCTCGTTGACTTCCAGCCACCTTTGCATTCCCCTTGTGTAACAACTATTAGCTACCTAGAATGTCTCCTAGCCTTTCCTCCCTAAATTGACCCAACACCCTTCTGCCCTGAATTCACTATTGGGATGGCCAATTCTGGGTCTTCACATATTGTTGGGCTATGATTCATATAGAGTGAATTATGATAAAAGCGTGGGGATGGCCTCATCCTAAAGGGGCTTGCAATACCACAATAGTAACTAAAAATAGAAAGTTCAGAGCGACCACCCATTGACCAGGCAAGCTCAGCTCCGAAAGCGCCAATACCTCTCCTAAAGTGGCACCTTTCACCCGAGAAAGAATGCGACTTGCCAACATCTCTCCCGAAGTAGCACCCTTCTTCCTAGAATCCTTCTCCACTCCACTGATTGATTCCACCACAGAAGTGGCTAGAAAGAGAACCAAGGTGGTCAAATTCCAAGCTCATAGTGGTCTATATCAACCCCACTTTCACCAAAGCACAAGAAAACCCTTCTCACTGAATGCTTCAATACCCAAACCCAGTGAATTATAGGAGAGTAGCTCTACTTCCCTCAGTATGCACCAAAAATGACAAGAGCCAAACACTATGGATCAACTCAGCCCACCAAATACTTCACCCACACACGCACTTTCTATACTCACCAGAGAACTAGAATCCCACACCTTCTAAATTCAAATTAAACCAAAAAATATCGGTGGTTATTGTTACCTCAATTTTCACTGGACCAGACCATAAACAACTGGGGATCCCTTCTAGGGAGAGGTGCAGGACTAGACAACCTCACTCAAACCTTGAGAGAAAATACTTGCAATGCCTCCAAATCCAAAAGGCTAGACTCTTCTTCCTTCATTGTTGTGCATAAAAGAACTTAGACTCATGAAGATCCACCTCCACCTCAACACAAATTCCATTCAAATTACCCATATATCACCTTAGAACATCACCCACACTTGACGAGGCACTAGGCAGTTTCACACGCTCAACATTACTCATCTCTGATCACTTGATGAAGTGAGGTGATTGAGGGGCTTGTCCCCCTTCTACTTGTCACATGACGATTGAAATGGACCATGAGGATCCATGTGGTCCTGGGATCTCACTGCCATTGGGGAAACATCTTCCTCTTCCAAAATCTAACATAGATTAGCTAGGTGGGTACTTTTCTCTAGGGGGCGAATTCTTGCAGAATATCTTCGCCCTAGTGGTCACTACCCCAATTACCTATATTATAGTTGCATTATTTCCTTCCCTGTCAACATGTTCTCTAATTACATAATAAAAGGAGGAGAAACGAGAATGGATATGCTCGCCTATTAGATCCAATTGCCATATTCTGATGACTTTCTCTAGGGAAGATCTGTTTATAAGGTTTTGAAGCATAGCTACTTCTATTTGAGGATCTCCTGTGACTTGAATCTTGGAGACCCCCAAATCTATAGCTACGTGGAGTCCCCTTTCCAACGCTAGATACTCCCCCACATTTTTAGTTCTACTATGGCATGATGCTGCATAGAACATGAGTACTTTCCCCGTGTCATTACAAATTAGACCCCCTAGGCTATCTGACCCTAGGTTTCCCTTTGAGGCACCATCGAAGTTGAGTTTGAGGAAACCCATAGGAGGATAGGTGAACACTCCAGATGATGTAACTTGTGCTTGGGGACAGAAACATGGCTTACAATCCATGGAATCCATATGAGTATTAAGGTTCACTAAAATGGTGCGCTTGCACCCCTCTTATTTCCAATCATCCTGAGTCCAATGTGAGATAACAAAAGTTGTATTGATGTTATAAAGTACGATTTTCCATACATTTAAGGCCTAAAAGTATTTTGAGTGGAATATTTATCTGTTTATAGCTTTCCATATATTCCATAGGACAAAACCTTATGAGAGGCACTAGGAACTATTAACAATGGGTTTTTTGAAGAGATCGGGCTTCCAAGTATTCTTGTAAAGTGTTGGCTTACCGGTCAGATGCAGCAAATATGACTTCGAGTTGGTCCTAGATTTCCTCTACCTTGGGGAAAAATTTTAAAATGTGCTTAGCCATTTCCTCCTTGCTGCAACATAAAGGGCACTTGGACAGGCCTAGGAAGCCATTTTTCAATATTTTATCCCACATGAGTAGCTTGCCATGACTAGTTAACCATAGAAAGGATGAAACTTTTGGCCATAATTCAAAGTACCAAATCCCTTTCCACAATGTGTCTCATTCTTGATCACATGATGAAGATAAAATTGAGTAGGCTTCCTTGAGGGTGAACGTTCGTTCTGATCAATGACCCCATCTAAATTTATAAAGTTCACCATTGTTAATAATAGGGAATTTTCGGAGGATCAAAGTCAGCGTTTCCTAATCCAAAGGGGGATTGTGGACTAACCAACTAATTTGAGATTTTCACTCTCTCCACTTTTCCCTAAGGGGGTGTCTCCCAAGAAGTCCTTGACACAATCCATGCCCAACTAAGAGGTGAATACTTGGATATCGATGAGATTAGGGTTTTTATCCAATCTAGGGTTTTGCATCTAGATCTCATCCCAAAATTTGGCCATACATCTATTCCTAACATCCCAGTACCCATGGTCTTGTATGATGCCTTACTGATCATTTGCTCAATTCCAGATCGAGGATCCATTTGGTAAGTTTTGATGGTTCTCTAGTGGGTCTTGCCAACCTTCTACCCTATATTTACTGGCCGAGAGCTGCTTCCATATCTCTTGACCACCTTGCACCTAGCATCACCAAAACTTTCCACTAAGGACTTGAGATAATAACTCTGGATCTTTGGTTTTCATAACTTGTCCCAACCCACCAGGGCCCATTTGTGGCTGATCTGTGGGCCATAATAGAGGAATTTTCAAAATTTTGCCATTAGCTCCTTATAAGTGCTCTTATGAGTTGTAAGGGCTGATAAATAATAGATGGAAATGTCCTACAATACTTCCCTCACAGGAACAAGTCATCCTGTCGATTTCAGAAACCTAAAGGTTGTAGTGTAGAGTTTTTAATGAATATGGGACAACAACTACTTTTAGTGAGAGACCTTCAGAGAATTTGACACCAAAGGGACTCCAAGGTAGGTGCTAGGGAGTGAGCCTATCCTAAATCTAGGAGTTCTTGCCAGATGGGTTTGTACTCGAGGATGAGTGTTGAAAAAGAACATATTGATTTATCATCATTGACCTGGGTACCAGAAGCCTATTAGAAATGCTACAAGATAGATCCTAGATGTGTAGCCTCTTTTAAGGTGGATATCCCATAGAGAATATCGTCATCAATAAATTGTTGATGGGTGAGAGGAGGATATTCTTGCGAGATCCCGATACCCATGAGGCTACGTGATTCGACTGCTACCTTGATTAACCTTCCAAAACCTTCTGCAACAATGATAACGGGGACTAGAGAAATGGGGTCACCTTGCCCTAGTCCCATGGAACCTCGAAATGTCTGAGAGGGTGCTCTGTTCACCAAAATGGAGAAGAATAGGGTCAAAATCATTGACTAGATCCACTTAATCCAAGAGGGGGGAGCCCAAAAGCAACAAGCATGGACAACATATAATCCAAACTCAACTGATCATAATCTTTTGAAAGATATAATTTAATGAGAATACCTAGGGTCTAAGAAGGTGTCAGTGAGTGTGCTACCTCGTGAGCTACCAATATGTCATCCATGATTTTTTGTCCTTCTACAACGCCTAACTGCTTTGGAGCAATGATTATTTTTAACAAAGGTTTGAGATAACATACTACGATTCCTAAGAGGATATTATTAATGACATTTCACAACACAATAGGACAAAAAACACTTGGATCCAGTGCTACACCCTTCTTAGGAACGAGCATCAAGAATGTTGCATTCACGCTTGACCATAGCCAATGAGTGTGCCAAGAATACTCTGATAGTTCCTGAATCTCTCCTCCCAGAAATTTCCAACTAGATTTGAAGAACTCAGAGTTGAATCCATCCAGGCCCGGGGCCTTAATTGACAGGAGAGCCTTTACCACTTCCTTCGCTTATGTTAAGGATATTTCTCACATAAGAGTTTCATTTTGATCTTCTATTATTAAATTAGGAATATGTTGTTGTATCATATAGATTGTCTCCCTCTTGTCCATGTCTGGTTTGGTGAAAAAGGTTTGGAAATGTGTTATCAGTTCTTTATAAATTTCCTCATGTTGCACTAGCCATTGGTTGTCTAATATATTAAAGGAGACGATACAATTTAACTAGTGGTGTTTCAACATGGTCCAGTGGAAAACATTTGTGTTATACTCGCCCTCTTTGAGCCACTGAACCCTCAACTTCTATTTCCACAAAGTATCCTCTTGTTTCCTCCAATGGTCTAAGTCATTTAAGGGTTGACCTTCCTGGGCTATGAGGTCATCAGACCTACCTTCCAAGATGATCCACTATTGGAGAGATCACATTTCATATTCAAGTCTCCTCTTTTCCTGTTCAATATTGCCAAAGTATGTTCTATTCCATTCTTTTATTTTTCCTTTTATTTACTTCAGCTTTAGTTGAAACATCATCATTGTGTTGCAACTTGTTACCCTTATTGCTTTCCATCAGTCCTCAAGTTTAACTAGGAAGTCTGGTATTTCGAGCTAGAAAGATTCAAAATGGAACGACTAATTCCAGGGAGCCATGCGTAGATCAATCTCTAAAAAAATTAGCCAATGGTACGATTGAAGGCACAAGAGAATCTCAGCCTTGAATACTAGGTCATGTTGGTAGATGTTTTCTAAAATAAGAATACTATCGAGTTTTTATGTTATTTGATACTTACCACCATGTTGATTGTTCTAGGTGAAGGATTCTTGAAGTCAATGCCTTTTGTTCCTTGATATTATATGGTGGCTTGAAAATCTTAGGAGATCGGATCTAGGTGCTGAATTCCAGCCTTCTTCTCACCTTGGTCCTTGATAAGATTGAAGTCCCCAACCACTATCTAGCTAGATTCCCCGAGAATCTCCTTGAGGTATCGAATATTATGCAGAAAAACTGATCTCATCCATGGTAACATGGGTCCAGAGACCCTAGTCAACCATATATTGTTTGATGAGCCAATGCATTCAAATTGTCTTGAAAGAGTGTGGGGATTGGCGATCCAATGCCCAAAGGAAATATATTTAGGGTCCCACAATATAGCTAGACCCCTTGAACTACCCCTGCATGGAAAGCCATACACTCTACCACCGACCAATCTCTGCAAACAATTCACCTAACTTTCTTCTGCATCACTTTAGTTTCCTGTAGGATTAGTAAATCCAGTTTCTTTACTTGGATTTGATCATTCAAGTACCTAAACTTTCCTTTAGAGTTGAGGTATCTTATATTCCATGATAGAAACTTCATTGGGGGGGGAGGGGAGAGACCGCTGGTAATACTATGTCAGGACATTAGTTTTTCCTTAGTGAACTAAGATTTCCCCTACTTCCCATATGAATTCACAGGTTGGCCTTCTACCCCTCTTCTTGGCACCCCAGCTAGGCTTTGTCCATTGCATGGGTGTATCCTCTTCCCTGATGAGAATATTCATTTAAGAAGAAGGTTCTGCCATGACTTAATTTTTCTCTCATTTCTTGTATATTTGGTGGAATTAGTCTAGCTGATCTTGAGGGATATCCATTGATCCATATTTTACCCAACATCAGATATAAGAAATCATTACTCACTCATCTGAGTTGAGATGATATAGTTTCACATCGTGTTCCAAGTCTTACCAAACCTAAGCGAGGAATTACTGAATTTCCTTACTCTTGGCTTAGACCTCTGGGGTTTCCATTTCGTCAAGTCTTCAATCCCTGTTATATTTCCATTGTTGTTCAATTTAGGGGTGTTACTCCATATGTAGAAAAATAGTTTCCTACTTGGCTAGGCAGGGCCGCTTTATTACTGCTCGAGGGGCGGCTTGTGATGGTTAAGCTACTTGTCTGGGAGTTGCATGGGAAATGTTTGCTAGGATGAAAGACAGGGAAGCTTTTCTTGTCAAGGGACATCATCGCTAAACTTCCTGGAAGACGTTCGAGGGTGGAGTTGCTACTAGATTTGGGGCATTATTCAAGAAATCCCATCATAATTGTTTGTATTAATGGTAAATCCTACACCTGAATAAGATGTGCTAATAGTCCAACAACTTGGACCATATCTCATCTTGGTATTCTATTTCCATAGATTCCAGGAGAGGCTGGGAAGTTTTCATATACACACAAATCCAAGCATACGATGAAACTCATCTGTGTAGTGTGATTTCAGAGACTTGGACAAAGTCTCGTATAGAATTGCTGATTAATTCCATGATATCGAGCTCCCAAAATTCCTCTGGGACAAAATACATTTGAACCCAGATCAGAGTTGCTAAGAATTCTTCGATCTCTGCATTATAACAGGGTTCCTAATGTCTCATAAAATGACCTGCATTATTCATGAAATAAGGGTCATTTTCCAAGATTCGCTTCTACTCTTCCAGATCTTAAAAGATGACTATGAAGAAACCTTTTGCACGTAGGTAGAGATCAAACAAGGATTTTGGTTTCTATTTAAGCTAAATCTAGTGCATAATATCACATTCTCTAGGCCAAATACCAATGAATTTACATATGATTGCATGATCCTTCATGAAATGGCGATATTGTTCATGATGACTGCTGGGGATCACCACTTTGAGGTTCTTGGTCACCTTTGGTAAGTAGCGGTCTCTCATACACAACTGCCACTGGGCACCTAGGGTAGATTGTTTTGGTTGTTTTTCTTTGTGCTAGCTAGAGCTGGACGTAGGGGAAATAGAGGGGCAAGATGCTTTGATGAGAACATATTTGAAGGAGGGGGGAGATCCACATCCTCTAGAAGGCCCCATCGTGAGCCTTCTCAAACTGTCGGTGACACTAGGGTGAAATGACGACTTCAAAGGGTGTAGAGAAGGAAAATAACAAAGGGATCAGAATAATGTCATTTGCAGAAATTAGTGAAATTAATTTTGGAAGATCATAGCTATATAATAGAGAGGATACAAAAAAATACATTTTGTTAACAAATTGTGCTTTTCACTTTGTAATTGCATACTTGTGAATTGGAAACAAAGTATAGAGTACTTGAATAATACATTTATTCGTAAAAGCCTAAATTGGATAGAGATTATATTTTATCAATGACACAGTGCCTATAATATATGTGGTTTCATTTGATCACAAACTCAAACACATTGCCAACAACAAAATTTTAGAGAAAAATAGGTCTATCACCTTGTAGATTTCCTCATAACTCAAAGAAAAGCAGATTGCCAATAACAACACTATAAGGTGAAAGAAATCTAAAATGTGTAAGATTTTCTTCTAGTGCAAATACAAGAAAATAACAACATTGTAGGATGAAACAAATCTAGTGCACACCAAATTAGCTTCTCAAACAAACAAAACCATGTTGCTAATAACAACATTGTAATGCAAAACAAATCAAGTGCATGCTAGATTTCCTTCTAGTAGAAATAAAAGAAAAATGCAAGGTGAAACAAATCTAACACATGCAATGTGCTTGTGTTTGCGCAAGAAAGAAATGTATTGTGCGCCAAATTTGTTTTACATTGCAATGCATGTGGTTATTTTGGAAGTAAACCTAGTGCATGCTAGATTTATTGTAATTTTCAGTTACGATTTTTGTGATAGAAACAAATATAGTGCAGAGAAAATTTGTTACCTATTAATGCTTGTGTTTGTGCTAGAAACAAATCTAGCACATGCCATTTTTTTTATGTTGCAATGCTTGCATTTGTGAAAGAAAAAAATCTAGCGAGTGGTAGATTTTTTTTACCGTACAATGCTTGCATTTGTTCTACAAACAAGTCTAATGCACTTAAATTTGTTCTACCATACAATGATTTTGTTGTTCGTTTGTTTTACCCTGTAATTCTTTTACTTTTACTTCTATTTTACTTTTCAATCCTTTTACTTGTGTTTTTCCTTATACATTAGACTTGGTTTACCTTACATGTCTTGTGTATGTGTTAGAAACAAATCTAGCTTATGCTAATTTTATTTTACCTTGGAATTCTTTTGTTTATGTTAGAAACAAATCTAGTGCATGTTATATTTGTTTTACTTTTTGATGTTGAGGTTTGTGCTAGAAATAGATCAAGCGCCCACTAGATTTGTTTTACTTTCCAATTCTTTTGTTTATACTAGAAACAAATCTAGTGCATGCTATATTAGTTTTACCTTGGAATTTTGTGTTTATGCTAGAAAGGAATCTAGTGTGTGTTATGTTTGTTTTACTTTGCAATATTGGTGTTTTTGCTATAAATAAATCTAACACACACTAGATTTATTTTACCTTGCAATGTTTTTATTTGTGTTAGAAACAAATCTAGCACTAGATTTGTTTTACCCTTGAATGCTTGTTTATGTGATTTTTTTACCCTACTACGCTATTGTGTTTCTCCTTACAGTAGATTTGTTTTACCTTGAAATGTTGGTATTTGTGCTAAAAACAAATCTAGTGAGCACCATATTTGTTTTACCCTGCAATGTTTTTGTTTGTGCTAGAAACAAATCTAACAAGCCCTAGATTTTTTTTTTAGCATGTAATGCTTCTGTTTGTGCTACAAACAATTTATCACGCACTAGATTTGTTTTACGTGCAACACTTTGTTTGATCTTGCAATGTTTTTTTTAATTTTTTCTTACACTAGATTTATTTTACCTTATAATGCCTGTCTATGTGTTAGAGACAAATAAAGCACATGATAGAATTGATTTACCTTTCAATATTTTTGTGTATGCTAAAAGGAAATATAGCACGAGTTAGATTTATTTTACCCTACATTGTTTGTGTTTGTTCTAGAAGAAAATTTAGTGTGTGTTAGATTTTTTTTACCCTGTAATATTTTTGTTTTTGCTAAAAACAAATCTACTTTGCGTTACACTTTTTTGTTTACCTTGCAATTCTTGTGATTGTGCTAGAAACAAATCTAGCATGTGATAGATTTGTTTTACTTTGGAAATATTATTCTTGTGTTAGAAACAAATCTAATGCACTCTAGATTTGTTTTTCCTTCAAATGTTTATTTTTATGCTAGAAGGAAATCTAACACATGTTAGATTTGTTTTTCCTTACAATACTTTTGCTTGTGTTAAAAAAATTGAGTGAGTGCTAGATTTGATTCACCTTGCAATACTTGTATTTGTTATAGAAACATATCTATCGGGCATAAAATTTGTCTTTCCCTACAATGCTTGTGTTTGTGCTAGAAAGAAATCTAGTAAGTGATAGAATTGTTTTAGCTTGCACTAGTTATGTTGTCCTAGAAACAAATTTAGTGCACACTAGATTTTTTTTACCTCGTAACATTTTTGTTAATGCTAGAAACAAATCTAATGCATGTTAGATTTATTTTATGTTACAATTCTTGTGTTTGTTGTATAACCAAATCTAGGGCATGCTAGATATGTTTTACCTTACAATTCTTTTGTTTTACCCTGCAATGCTTTTGTGATTTTCCTTACACTAGATTTGTCTTACCTTACAATGTTTGTGTTTATGCTTGAAACAAATATAGTAAATGCTAGATTTTTTTTACCGTATAATGCTTATGTTTGTGCTAGAAACAAATCTAACATGCGTTAGGTTTGTTTTACCCTACAATGCTTGTATTTGTGCTAGAAACAAATCTAGCATGCATTATATTTGTTTTATCTATAATGCTTTTGTTTTTGCTAGAAACACATCTAGCACATGTTAGATTTGTTTTACCTTGGAATGATTTTGTTTATGTTTTTGTTTAACCCTGCAATGCATTTTTATTTAACACTATTGAAAATAGCAACAAGAAATGCTAAAAATAACATTGCTATAGATAGCATTTCAGGATATTCCAATTTTGATTTGTCCTTGAATTAAAATTGAGAATTAAAATTTGAGTTTAGTCTCACCATCTGTTTGAAAAATAATTAATTAATTCATCCTGAGTTAATTAGTTGGAGAAATTCAAACATGAAGTCTTTGTGAAGTCATGCAATAGTTATCCCTTAATTAAGGAGATAAGGATGACTTGTATTTGAGTTGTAATTAGTTAGCTCAATTAACTGAGTTAATTCCAATTAGATTAGTTCCAAATAGTTTGTGGAACTCATTGTGACTTCAGTCAGTTAATGCATGCATGCATGAAACTAGTGTACTCAAGATAATTGAACATCCTCTCATAAATAAATCATGCATGTCAGTTCAGACAAAGGCTCAGTTGAGATTAAAGACAAGGACATTGTACTATCAGTTGGAGGCATTTTCCTATAAAGGAAACTCATCCATGCAGAAGGAACAAGGATCCTTGAGGATTGCGTAGTTTTATAGGGTGTGAGATCAGAGTGAGTGATTATTGTTACACTTGGTAATAGTAGGGTCATCCAGGAGAAACAGCGCAGGCAAATAGGAGGCTTGGAGGGCAAAGGAGAAGGCTTGTGAGAAGCTTTGTTTTCGTGTGAGCATCCAGAAGGATCATACTGAGAGCTGGTTAGCTGTGGGAGCTAAAGCTTTGTGTAATATTGATGTAGTTCCACCTTGTATGATAATACAGATAGTGGGGTTTTTAGCTGAGGCTTTCCACAGAGTATTCTTTTGTGTTTCATCTGTGATTGATTCTTCTTCTCCGTTATATGTGTTCTGTTTGATCTTGCTCAAATTGATTAAGCTTCTGTAAGTTTGATTGTAGAAGTAGATAAAGTATTTTGCTTTAGTGCATTGCATAATCAGATTCATATACTATGAGAATTTCTACATGGTATCAAAGCAAAGGTGATCGAAGCTATGAAGAGTAAAATGAGAAGGGAAATTCAAATTTTGAAGTCTGGGAATGAAGCTACAAATCAAATTCATCTCATACTTCAGGTTGGTCAATTGCATTCTATGGCTTGATACTCGAGTATGCCTTGGATGGAAGCTCGAATTACATAGCATGGAAAGATTGCATGGAAGAGGTATTGGAAGACAATGGTTTGAAGGATTTCATTTATCAAGAAATCCCCAAGCTAATTGCAGCTAATGCACAAGAGTTAGCTGAATGGAAGAAGTGTGTGGCGAGGGCGAGACAAATCACCCTGGAGGGAGTTCGAGACCATATTGTCTCGAGTTTCCATGGGAAGGAGAATCTATTTTCAATGTGGAAGACATTGAAGGACCTATATCAGAACAACAATGACCAGAGGAAGCTGGTGCTCAAGGACAAGCTTCAGAAAATCAAGTGTTAAAAGGGCGACACTATTTCTACATATATGAACAAGCTTACCACCTACAAAGATGAGCTTGGGAGTGTAGGAATAATGACAATTGATGATGATATGGTGAGTGTTACTCTCCTTGGTCTTCCTAAGAGCTGGCATAGCTACTAGTACTCAGTGAATGGAAGAGAGAAACTGCTGGATTAGGAACGACTGTGGTCGGATCTCATGCAGGAGGAGATCAGGAGGAACATACGAGATGGTTCTTCATCCAAGGAGGATGAAGAAAATATGGCCTTAGTGAGTAAGGCAAGGAAAGAGAAGGAGAAGGATTCTCATTCCAAATCGAATTCTTCACATGGAGGGAAGAAGGGTGACAAATCTAAAGTGAGATTATTTAATTGTCATGAGATGGGTCGTTATGCAACTAATTGCCCATCGAAGGATCTGAAGGTGAGGCATTGGCCTCTCAGTTCCAAATGGACTTCACCCTCATTGCATGCATGGTGTTTTCAATGACGCATTGTGGTTGGTTTCTTGATAGTGAAACCTCATTCCAGATGACCAGCAATAAAAGTTTATTCAATACCTTGGAGGAGAAAGACCTCAAAATACTCATAGAGATGGCTGACGATGAAAGTTGTAGTGTTTCAGGAGTGGGCACGATTACTTTTCAGAGGGAGCATGGAGCTTCTATCACCTTGACAGATGTGGAGTATGTGTCTGGACTGAAGAAGAACTTGTTACTGATCGCGATGTTGGAGGACAAAGGCTACGATGTTGTTTTCAGTAAGGGAAATATTTTCCTTAGGCACATCACCACGGGACAGGTGAAACAAATCGGTTCACAAGTACAAAACCTGTATGCTCTTGAGGTTCAAGATGCATGCAAAGCCTTGAGGAGCAAGGCCAATTTTAGAGACTCGGTGGTTGAGAGGGAGAGTAAATTACCTGTTAACATGAATCACCAGAATAAGTCTTAGACAATTGTGGAGGAGCCATAATTGAAGAAGTTAGCAGAAGGATCACGTCTAGCAATACCTCTAGGTATGAGGTGGGGTGATGTGAAGTGATAGTCCCATGAAGGCTGAAATAGGGGTAGGATCCTTGAGGTACCCAACTGTTGGGTCATTAATATACCATTATTATTGTCACTTTTGAACGCTTATTCCACCCATTTCTACCATTCTTCATCACGTCATTTATCATAATTTATCATATAATTCTATTTTACAATGATTTATGCTCTTATGTAAAAATATTATTTATTCTCCTTTATTTCTAATAAATTGATGATTATGCATGATTTTATCAATGAAAGTTTAATAAATTGGTTATAACATTATTCACCATTTTTAGCCTTCAAGATAATTTCCAGACTCAAGATTTGATCATTAAAAGTGCCAACTCAGAAATGCGCTGGAATAAGAAGTGACAGTTTTGTGGTTGCGTTTTGTCCAGAAAGGACCCAATTAACTTTAACAAAGAACGGATTGCCCAAATTCCGCTTGTACTAAGAGAAACGCAGGGTTCTTTGAGCATGATTTTCTCAGATTTGTTGTTGTGGCCGTCCTCCAAATATCAGCTGCAAAGCCAAATTCGTCTTGCTCTTGTTGAAAGATGGATGGAAATATATCTTCTTGTTGATCAATTGGTTGTAAACAATCTAATTTTGTAATAGAAATTATGTTGTACTTATCTTTATTGTAAATTCTCTCTGATCTCTCTCTATTTAAATGAAAACAGGGATTAGAGATGGGGATGATTTGGGGATGGGAAAATGATGGAATTGAGGATTTAGAATTAGAGATTTAGAATTAAGAATTCATGATAGAATAGGAGGAAGAAAGGATTGTTTTAGGCTATAAGTCTCAAAGCCGCTGATGTTGTAATGATTTTACCATTTAATGATTAATACCTGATTTGGGAGTTGTTGTTCATTCTTTTCATTCTGAAGTAACCCAGCAGCGTCTGCTGGCGGCTAAGGGCCCAACCTCTGGTGGAGTACGCTGCTGTTGTATTATATCTTTACGATTCATGTGTGGTTTGATTTCTTTCATTTAATCTGTTTAGTAATCTGACGCCCTTTACTGTTTTACATATCAGCGTTGTTATATATACTTGATTGGATACTATCGTTATCTGCAACAGGAATGCTATGTTATCATTTTAACTTTGTATCACATTTATGTTCCTTTCAATAGTTGATATAACATTGTTGTTCCTTACAGATTGTCATTCGATTACAGATTAACCACACTGTATGTTCTACATCTGTACAACTGTATGATGTATTCTTAAATTGTGACTGTTGTTAGTTGTGATTCATGCATATTGTGTCAAAGCTCAGATTACTATTCCTTTTAATGATAAGTGTGTTGCGTGCTTGATTTGGGTTGTTGTACATTCAGGTTTAATCTGCTATTCCATTTCCGTGTGCTGTTCGGTTTATTCTTAGAGTAAAGATTGCTATTAATTTGGCTTTGTTGTTGATTTCCATTAATTAGAGTTTGTTTTTCAGATTCCTTTAATTACAATTTGCTGTCCATTTAATTTTCTGTTCATTTCTGTTAGTTAATTGCAATAGTTTTCTTTTAAAGAGTTTTCCTAGTTTATTTTCAATGGCAGCTTCAGTTCAATTTCTATTTCCTTTTAATTGCTTTAAAGCAGGACTGTCAACTGTAGAGAACATTGGTTATTGCTTCCTTGTTCCCAGATTGATTGTCTTGTTCTAGTTTGATTTCAATTGAATCAATCTCTATAGGAATGAGTTATGGCTACTGTGTCCTCAATTGATGTTTGCTGAGTGAATAGCTGGATTTCAGAGTATTTGAGTTTATGTTATTGTTAGATTTCTTTTCTAGCTTTCATTTACTTTTGGGTTTTAAGCACTATACTGCAAAACATTACCCTTGAGTAAATAGCCGCCTCAGACTGAGTACACTCTTGAAATAAAAAGTCGTCCCAGGGTTGATAATTAATGTGAAGTTAATTAGGAGTTAAAAAGACACCTTTTTATCGCTTAACATTTTGGCGCCGTTGCAGGGGAGAGTGTAGCCATTTTTAAAAGAGTAGTGTGCATCCGATGAGTGTCTGTTAGGAAAGAATTGAGTATTAAACCAGAAGGTAATAACCTATGTACGGAGCATGTAAAAGCCCTGCTCCCCCGCCCACCTTTCAACAGAACTGTTAAAGAACTTAGAGTAGAAATAGATGTTTGAATTTTTGTGTGAATGACTAGAAAAAAGATAGAAATTTTTAAAAGCAAATCTCATGATTTTTCTCAGGTGGTGATGTAAGCACCACCCATTTCACTAACTAATTGACAGGAACATTGGAAGAAGGAGCTTCGAAGGAACACATGAAGAACATCTTCTGTTATGGTAAGAAACTGCCCAACATTTTTACTTTTGAATTTCCTGCTCAACTAATTCCACACCCTCACCACAATAAACCAGTACAACATGCTTACAATGTTGAACTGGAAAATATACGCACCCTTCCCACCCATTCTATCTCACATGTGCCATTAGAGAAAACTTACAATGAGATTCAGAATGTTTCAAATTCAAAAATTGTAGAAGCTATGGAAGAAAATGAGGTTTCTTATAGTATGTATCAACAAGCTATTTTAAAAGCTCAAGAACTTCATGATCTGATGGATATGAGAAATCAAGAAAGTAAAAGATAGATTGAAGATTGGTTTCACTCCATCATTTGTTTGCAACATCACTCTATGCTTCAACAATTTTTGATATCATTTTTTCAAGGGAAATTGGCTTCTCATACCCTAATTTTCATTAATATGCATTTTTCAAATTTGGGTATGTGTATACATGAAGCCTTATTTCGAAAATGGCTCCATTGGAAGTACTCATATGCGTAGTCATACTCATTTTTCAAATCAAAATAGGTTAGTGTAAAAAAATAAATAAATAAGGGAATAAATAAATGCATTTTGTTTTTCCATGTAAAACTAGTTGTTTTTTGTTGCAACACGCTATGCAAATCAATATTGGTGATAATTTTTTAATTCATTTGTGTATGTAGATGACTTATAATGGAAATAATAGCTCTACAAACACTCATATTCACTTTTATCACCAATTTGAAAAAATTCTTGAATATCATATTTTTTGGCTTGTGGGCTTGATGGAATTTCTGCAAAAACAGTGGGGACAGTCATGTTTTGAGGGACCAAAAGGGAATATTTTTAAAACATGTTCCTATCCTAAGTAGCCCTTGATGTCTACTTTCCAACCCAATTTGAATCACTCAATTTTCATTTCAAATGAGAAAGTTAGAACCAAAACATTGACCGAATGTCTAGCTGGCAGCTCAGGAACAGAGTTGGGACAGTCAGTTTTTGGAGGCCTAAATGAATGACTTTTTAAAACCTATTTATATGGTAGATTCCCCTATGAATATAGTTTACAATGAAATTTAAATCACGCATTTTTGATATCGTATGGGGAAGATATGATCAAAATACTGAATGTCTATCGTAAATTAGCACTCTTAAAACTCTGTCTTTCCGGCTGTTCCTTACAATATTTGACCTATCAATTCTTCTTGTTGTCAAAAAATATTTCTATTGGAGATAAATAAATGAATCTACCTTCATTTCCAATTTGAATCATTTGAATATGACATCAAACGAAAAAGTTACGCTTGAAATATCAATTGTTGGTCTAAGCCGGGTAATCGACAACGACTCTATTATGCAGGTTGTTCTAACTAAAATTGACGTATCATATCATTGAATCTTTAAAATTTGTTTCTACTGGAGATAAAACTTCGAATTAGCTCTCATTTGGCTTTGGAATCACTCAATTTTGATGAAAAACAAAGAAGTTGTGATTAAAACACTGCGGGTTAGCATGATTGGCCACTGCTCTCCCGCAGGTAACAAATAAATTTTACTTTGTTATTTTCTCCGTGGATTTGTTCTACAAAGTAACTAATTGTTAGTTTTTTTGCATAATTCTTGGATTAGGGGAGCCCGTGCACCTCTCTTTCTCCATGATTTAATGTTTTATTGCATGTAGATACTCGTTTTTTGCAGGTCTTGGGAAAATAAAGAAGGTCAATTTATGGACGAGTGATTTTTGAAAGAAATTTTAAATGAAACAAAGGAATTTAATCCAAATCATTACCCAATGGATTCATAATAGAAGAAATGAAGAATTGATTTCCATTTGAAGATTCATTTCTTGTCACTGTTGCCAAAACATTTTTCAAAGAGATCATTTTTTTACATAACATCAGAGCTGTTGTAACTTAATTTACTTATTTAGATACTATTTTTTTAAATAAAATGTTGTTTCCTTTCTGATTTCTCTTATATTTTGTGTTTCAGGTGTTGATTCATTCAAATTATAACATATCTTCAGCATCAATGTCGTGAACAACTAATTTGTTTTTTTGCATGTTTGCATTTTATGATTGTCCATTTTGCTGTTCCTTTTTCACGTTTTGCTGTTCATTTTCGAAATAGAGCAACACGTTTTGCTATTCCTTTTCGAAATGGAACAGCACTTCTACACTTTCACATTTCGTTGTTCCTTTTCGAAATGGAACAGCACTTCTGCACTTTCACGTTTTGTTGTTCCTTTTCGAATGGAACAACACTTCTGCACTTTTCATTTTTGTTGTTCCTTTTCCAAAGGAACGACACTTTTCGTTTTTGTTGTTCCTTTTCCAAAGGAACGACACTTTTTCATTTTCGTTGTTCCTTTTCCAAAGGAACAACACTTTTCATTTTTGCTGTTCCTTTTCCAAACGAATGGCACTTGCATTTTTGCTGCTCCTTTTCCAAAGGAACGACACTTTTCATTTTTCTGTTCCTTTTCCAAAGGAACGACACTTGCATTTTTGCTGTTCCTTTTCCAAAGGAACGACACTTTTCATTTTTGCTATTCCTTTTCAAAGGAATGACACTTGCGTTTTTTACTGTTCCTTTTCCAAAGGAACGACACTTTTCATTTTTGTTGTTCCTTTTCCAAAGGAACGACACTTGCGTTTTTGCTGTTCCTTTTCCAAAGGAACGACACTTTTCATTTTTGCTGTTCCTTTTCCAAAGGAATGACACTTGCATTTTTGTTGTTCCTTTTCTAAAAGAACAACACTTTTAGTTTTTGTTGTTCCCTTTTTCCAAGGAATGGCATTTGCATTTTCACACTTTTTAATGTGTATTTTTGCTTTTTGGTGTGCATTTCCTTTGTTGTTCCCTACATGGAACACCACTTTTTGAGTGTTTTTGATGTTCCTTCAAAAGAGCAACCCTTTGGGAGTATTTTTGAGAGCAACCTTTTCTTCCTCTTGTGGGATTATTCCTAGTTCATCTCAACCACATTTTACTGATTCTCCTTCATGACATGAAGTACACTATTTTTATGAGGACAATAATTATGGATTCTATTGAAGCAAGTTAATATCATTCACGTTATGATATTTAACAGGACAGCTCCTTGATGATAGATTATTTTCAAAAGGGACACAATTATTTATATACTACTTTACTGCATTATTTTCTGTTGAACATGATATTGATTGATCATCTTAATACCATGCTGGTTCCACCCTTCTGGATTATAATATTCTCTGTCTGTAAGAAATGAGATTATGGGTATATTTTTCTATTGACATGTTCAACTTCTTCCACCATCCCTGCTCTTAAGGAGTACTGAGCCTCCCTCTTTTTATCATAAAAATTGTAAGAATAACAAAATTTTGTTCACATATGGAGGATAGGGGGTCTCATTATGAGCCAGCCTACCATGTTCATAAGGTTGTAACAAAGTGACATTCCCATTATGGCCACCACACCAGGGTTATGATCCATTGGATAGCCAAATATCCTTGGAACAGGAGGTCTCATCACGAGCCGGCCTGATCACTTTTGCTACATCCCAGTGAATGGCAGTGTGGTTATCTGGTTACCATGCCAGCACATTGATCTCTTCTGTAGAACAACACTGTAACTCTCCATTTATAAATTGAGGATCCTAGCTCATATGGGTTAAAAAGCAACCCTGCCGAGGCTATGGATGCCTGCTGGCAGCAAAGGCTCTGCTTATGGTATTGAAGTTATATCTTATCGTCAATTATTCCTATAATACCCTTTTCTTATTTTCCTTTCTATCGGAGAAGTTATTTCATTAATTTTTTTCCCTATTTTGAACCTTTACGCATGAGAAATTGTTTTCTGATCAATCACATCATTTTTTAGCTAGAATACCGTCAGTAAAGCATCTTTTTGGCATATTGTTGGTCTTTTTCTTTTTCATAACTTATCATCAATCTAAAGCGTCCTATCTCTTATTCGTAACTATCTTTACACACTCTGCTCTCATTATCACCATAACTCTCATTGTCCTATCATTGATATGTGTACTCTGCTTCATTTACTATTGTATTATTCATTCCCTTGCCTTGTCATCAACACAACACCTTTCATATGCTTTATGGTCATGGGATCCCTTTTTCAATTGGAGGGGGGAATGTATGCATTATGGGATTGCATGCGATATGATTACTGCACTCTGCCATAACTTGTTGATTTGAGAAAATATTACTATTGCCTGTATACACAAGCTTTTATGATTGAAATTTTTGCATACATCTTAATCTGTTGCTATTCAAAACTAACACTATGGATTCAAGAACATTGCATGCCAAATAGTGCTTTGTTTACAAGAAAACAACAAGTATGAGCAGAATTATATTCGTAGCATGACCATACTATTGCACTTAACAGAAGAGGCTCACGAATGTGAACAATTCTTCAGACATGATGTGCTTACCTATATTCCACCTTTTGCATCACTTTCAGCACCAACTTTGCGTACATCAGCTTCAACAAATGCCAGTCCATATATGTCATTCCACATTTTTGGAGGTAAAAATTGAGTTAAAATCACATAATTTTCTGATTTATTACGAATTTAGGAGAATTTCATAAAAATCCATTTTGAGCATTATTTATCATCCTTCATTCCACATCTTTACCACTTCCACACTTTTCAACAGCATATCATCTTTCAGTTTGGGGGAGTGTTCCTTTCATTCATTTCTTTCTTATAACCATGTTATTCATATTCTGTATCATCCATTGCTATTCTTATTCCTTCTCAACACCTCCCTTATTCCATGTTGTTTTACACCAAGCATAGAATTCAACAGCTGGTAGCAACCACCTCTATTTGTCTTCTAGCATTGCATGAGGACATGCTAATTCTTCAGAGAGGGGGAGGAATTGCTATGCATGATGGATGTTTTCTACTTTCTTCCTCATTTATGGCATACAATTTCATTTTTACACAGTGCAAAAATTGATTTCCATAATATGAACTCAATTCTTGTGATTTTTGGAAAACATAGACGTATCATTAATACAAATCCAGACAATTTCAAGATAAATTAGTTCATAAAATTTCGGAAATCATGCACTCTCACCTACAACCATTTTGTTTATATCTCATGATCCGTGCATCAAAACGATCTGATTTTTGGATCATAGAGGCATTCATATATTGTAAATTTACTTGCAACATTTCAACAAAATCTGGTTTGTAGTTTTTGAGAAAATGGTTAATGAAGTTTGTTGTTATCTATATCATATTTTGCTACAACTTCATACATATAGTTGAATGTCAATGTAAAAATTGTTATGCCTTCATCAAGATTGCTAAAATTGAATATTCATTAATTAAGGAAGCATTCATTTGTTCTCAAATTTTTATTGCTTGGTTAACGCATGTGTTTTGTCTTTGGGTTGCAAGAGGACATGCAACATATTGAGTGTGGGGGTACTTTGGGTCATTAATATACCATTATTATTGTCACTTTTGAACGCTTATTCCACCCATTTCTACCATTCTTCATCACGTCATTTATCATAAGTTATCATATAATTCTATTTTACAATTATTTATGATCTTATGTAAAAATATTATTTATTCTCCTTTATTTATAATAAATTGATGATTATGCATGATTTTATCAATGAAAGTTTAATAAATTGGTTATAACATTATTCACCATTTTTAGCCTTCAAGATAATTTCTAGATTGAAGATTTGATCATTAAAAGTGCCAACTCAGAAATGCACTGGAATAAGAAGTGACAGTTTTGCGGTTGAGCTTCTGAGCAAATGAAGTAGAATATGGAAAATCCGAAACATGCGTTTTGTCCAGAACGGACCCAATTAACTTTACGAAAGAGCGACTTGCCCAAATTCGGCTTTTACAGAGAGAAACGCAGGGTTCTTTGAGCACAATTTTCTCAGATTTGTTGCTGCGGTCATCCTTGAAATCTCAGCTGCAAAGCCAAATTCATCTTGCTCTTGTTGAAAGATGGATGGAAATATATCTTCTTGTTGATCAATTGGTTGGAAACAATCTAATTTTGTAATAGAAATTATGTTTCACTTATCTTTATTGTAACTTCTCTCTGATCTCTCTCTATTTAAATGAAAACAGAGATCAGAGATGGCGATGATTTGGGGATGAGAAAATGATGGAATTGAGGATTTAGAATTAGAGATTTAGAATTAAGAATTCATGATAGGATAGGAGGAAGAAAGGATTGTTTCAAGCTGTAAGTCTCAAAGCTACTGCTGTTGTAATGATTTTACCATTTAATGATTAATACCTGATTTGGGAGTTGTTGTTCATTCTTTTCATTCTGAAGTAACCCAGCAGCGTCTGCTGGCAGCTAAGGGCCCAGCCTCTGGTGGAGTACGTTGTTGCTGTATTATATCTTTACGATTCATGTGTGGCTTGATTTCTTTCATTTAATCTGTTTAATAATCTGACACCCTTTACTATTTTACATATCAGCACTGTTATATATACTTGATTGGATACTATTGTTATCTGCAACAGGAATGTTATGTTATCATTTTAACTTTGTATCACATTATTGTTCCTTTTGCTAGTTGATATAACATTGTTGTTCCTTACAGATTGTCATTCGATTACAGATTAACCGCGTTGTACGTTCCTACATCGGTACAACTGTATGATGTATTCTTAAATTGTGACTGTTGTTTATTCAGGATTGTTGTTCCGTTAAAATTGCTGTTACTTTATAGCTGTGATTCATGCATATTGTATCAAAGCTCAGATTACTATTCCTTTTAATGATAAGTGTGTTGCGTGCTTGATTTGGGTTGTTGTACATTCAGGTTTAATCTGCTATTCCATTTCCGTGTGCTGTCCAGTTTATTCTTAGAGTAAAGATTGTTATTAATTTGGCTTTGCTATTGATTTCCATTAATTAGATTTTGTTGTTCAGATTCCTTTAATTACAATTTGCTATCCATTTACTTTGTTGTTCATTTCTATTAGTTAATTGCAATAGTTTGCTTTTAAAGAGTTTTCCTAGTTTACTTTCAATAGCAACTTTAGTTCAATTTCTATTTCCTTTTAATTGCTTAAAATCAGGAGTGTCAACTGTAGAGAACATTGGTTATTACTTCCTCATTCCCAGATTGATTGTCTTGTTCTAGTTTGATTTCAATTGCATCAATCTCTATAGGAATGAGTTATTGCTACTGTATCCTCAATTGATGTTTGCTGAGTGAATAGTTGGATTTTAGAGCATTTGAGTTTATGTTATTGTTAGATTTTTTTCCAACTTTCGTTTACTTTTGGGTTTTAAGCACTATACTACAAAACATTACTCTTGAGTAAATAGCCACCTCAGACTGAGTACACTCTTGAAATAAAAAGTCGTCCCTGGGTTGATAATTAATGTGAAGGTAATTAAGAGTTAAAAAGACACCTTTTTATCACTCGACACCAACCTCTTTGATTAAACCTTTCTATGAGAGCCCCAATGAGGAGTAGCAGGACTGGCTGAGTGGGTAGAGATAGATGTGGCTAGAATGGCATAGGGAGCTTCAACATCAAAGGGTGTTTCTAGCCCAACAGGGAGGTTGGTTGGGAGATCAGTTACTTACTTCTTAGTAACTGAGTTGCAGTGCAGTAGTGGGCAGCACGATGCAACAGATGAGAGGAGGTGCAATGCAGATGCAGTGATGGGAGATAGGACCAGCAGTAGCATGGATGCAAGAGGAGGAATCAGTGTGATTAATGCAGTCAGAGATCAAAGTGACAGAAGCTAGGGTATTCAGATATTGAAGAGCACAGAGGTGCAGAGTTTTCAATCAACAGAGGAAATAACTGTCAGAGACTTTGACGACAAATGCATCATATTGATTCAGGTTGGATATTTTTTGTTTCTGAAGTTGTTGGAGCTACAATGCTAGAGAGAATTATTTCATGCAGAACATTCCAAAGGTTCAGGATCAAGATCGACTCGAATTCCTTTCTTGTTGAGAGGGAGTGTTGAAAATAGCAACAAGAAATGCTAAAAATAGCATTGCCATAGATAGCATTTCACGATATTCCAATTTTTATTTGTCCTTGAATTAAAACTGAGAATTAAAATTCAAATTTAGTCTCACCAACTGTTTGAAAAATAATTAATTAATTCATCCTGAGTTAACTAGTTGGAGAAATTCAAACATGAAGTCTTTATGAAATCATGCAACAGTTATACCTTTGATTGAGGAAGTTATCCATTAATTAAGGTGATAAGGATGAGTTGTATTTGAGTTGTAATTATTTAGCTCAGTTAACTGAGTTAAGTCCAGTTATATTAGTTCCAAACAGTTTGTGGAACTGATTGTGAGTGCAATTACTTAATGCATGCATGCATGAAACTAGTGTACTCCAGATAACTAAATATTTTCTCATAAATAACTCATGCATGTTAGTTTAGACAAAGGCCCAGTTGAGATTAAAGATAGGGACATTGTACTATCAGTTGGAGGAAATTTCCTATATAGGAAACTCATCCATGTAGAAGGAACAAGGTTCCTTGAGGATTGCATAATTTTACAGGGTGTGAGATCAGTGTGAGTGATCAGTGTTACACTTGGTAACAGTAGGATCACCCAGGAGAAATAGCGCAAGGAAATAGGAGGCTTGGAGGGCAGAGGAGAAGGCTTGTGAGAAGTTTTGTTTGCCTGTGTGCATCCAGGAGGATTGTATTGAGAGCTGGTTAGCTGTGGGAGTTAAATCTTTATGTAATCTTGATGTATTTCCACCTTGTATGATAATACAGATAGCGGGGCTTTTAGCTGAGGTTTTCCCCAGAGTATTCTTCTGTGTTTCATGTGTGATTGATTCTTCTTCTCTGTTATATGTGTGCGGTTTGATCTTGCTCAAATCGATTAAGCTTCCGCAAGTTTGATTGTAGAAGTAGATTAAGTATTTTGCTTTAGTACATTGCATAATCAGATTCATCTATTGTGAGAATTTCTACAGACACTAGAATTGTTTTATCTTACAGTCTCTATGTCCATGTTAGAAATAAATTTAGCATATCCTAGATTTATTTTACATTGTAATTCCTATGTTTATGTAAGAAGGAAATATATTACATGTTAAATTTGTTTTACTTTACAATGTTTGTATGTGTGCTACAAATAAATCAATCTCACACTAGATTTTTTTTACCATGTAATGCTTTCAATTGTGTTTTCCCTTACACTAGATTTGTTTTACCTTATAATGCTTATGATTGTGCTAGAAACATATCTAGTGGGCTTTTTTTACATTACAATGTTTTTGTTTCTACTAGAAATAAATCTAATGTGAACTAGAGTTGTTTTACCTTACAGTGGTTGTGATTTTCCTAAAAAAATTCTACCGTGTACTAGGTTCGTTTTACTTTACAATGCTCGTTTTTGTGATAAAAACAAATCTATTACATGCTAGATTTGTTTCACCTTAAAATTCTTGCTTTTGTGCTAAAATTAAGTCTAGAATATGTTTGAAGGAAAGTTAGTGAATTCTATATTTGATTTTCCTTACAATTCTTGTGTTTGTGTTAGAAACAATCTAGTGGGTGCTAAATTGTTTACCCTACAATGCTTGTGTTTGTGGTGGAAACAAATCTAGTAGGTGCTACATTTATTTTACCCTACGATGTTTTTGTTTCATGGAGAAACAAATCTTGCTTGCACTAGATATTTTTTACCCTACAATGCTTATTTGTGCTTTAGATTTTCCCTATGATGCTCTAGCGTGTACTTTTATGTACACTAGATTTGTCTCACCTTACAATGTCTACGTTTATTTTAGAAACAAATCTAGCATGGACTAGATTTGTTTTATCTTACAATGCTTTTGTTTTTTCTAGAAAGAGATCTAGCACATGGTAGATTTATTTTTCCCTCCAACGCTTTTGTTTGTGCTAGAAACAAATCTACTATGCACTAGATTTGTTTTACCATGCAATTTTTATGATTGTGCTAGAAACAAATCTAAGAGACACTAGATTCATATTACCTTGCAATGCTTGTTTTTGTGCTAGAAGGTGTAATATCCCTATGTCACCCTACTAATGTTATGGCTGGAATAAGTTACATTAGATAGAATGGTTGAAAAGGCATAAAAAAAAATTGGAATAATTGTTTAAATGAATAATCAATAGTAAATAAATAGATGGGATGCATTTACTTCGGAATGAGACACCTGTAAAGAAGACTATCGCCAAATAAAATTTTATTGGTAACTATGATTGAGAAACTTTGTCATGAGAAGAAGTCTAGATGGAATTCTAGATAAGCTTAATGGGTGGGAGAGAAATATCCATTAAGTTTCTTAGCTGGAGAAAGATGCTAAGCTTGATTAAGCATAAAAGCGGCGTGGGAGAGAAAGGCACCTTTTATGGAAAAGCCTAGGAAAGTCGATAAAAATATCTACAAAAGCAGGATTGTGCTAAAATAAACTTTATCATGAAAGAAATATATTAAATACCTATTGAAGGGATTAAAAAATGGGAGAGAAAATCCTTTGGCAAGAATTCTCAGCTTGGGAAGAATTGGTGGTATAGTTCATGTTTGGGTGGCAAGTGGGTGTTCATAAGTGCGATGTGGTATAGTATTATTTGTGTGATTAATTCTGAAATTAGTTGAGTACTTTTGAATCTTGTCATTACTTCTACAAAATATTGTTTTTGCTATTACTTGAGCGCATAATTTTTTTATGAAATTTGCGGATGGTAGATGTTTGACATTTATGCCTAGATTAGGTAAATGGACTCTATAAGTAGTTTTAATTCTTTTGAATTCTAGAAATTTTCATTTAATAAAAGAGTATGAATGTAGATGGGTATTAAGGGAGGATCTATATGTCACTATACATGATAATATAAAGAAATTGGATATGTATAATGTAGAAATGAATGTTACATTGAGGATGAAATCTATGACGGATAGACAGTGAAAACATAAATGTAACGAAGAGAATAAAAGTTACTGATTGTAATTCTAATATTCTACCAGTGAGAATGTTAATCCTCCTTTGAATATGCAGTAGTTTTACATGATTATAAAGCTAACAAGAGCTCAATTATCAGAGCAATTCATAAATTAGTTAACCCCATTAGTTCATGAGACAAACAACTACAATAGGGATTTTGTGTGGAAATCCAATTAATGTAACGATGATACTCAACTAGTATTGTACTTGGTAATACCAAGTGATCCACTAGACATGTGATTCACTGCAATATGCAGGTTAACAAAAATAATCCTTTTGAAGCCAAAATCCTCCTTGCAGTGAATTAGATAGAGAACTAGTGAACTGGCTAAGTACATATGCATATCTATAATGTAATCTGATGTTTAATGGTTCTACATGAACAAGTAATAAATATATTTATCAATATTTAAAAGAAGAAACAAGTAAAGGAATAACATATTATGAGATAATAACTTCATAACTAGGCATGTGTATAAATTTATTATAAAGAGTAACAATATGTGATATAAGTGTAATACATGGAAGGAACTAAAATTATATAGATATATATATATATATGTCACACTGACATACATCTTGAGAAAAGAGGAAACAAACAAGAATCATTGGACATCACAAGCATAGGTGATATCATAGGATTTCAGAGAATATTAATAGGGGAATAACATTTCTCAAATGAATGATCATAATCCTTTTTCATTAAGTATATACTTGTTGGATATTACGACAATCTAGATACACTCTCGTAATCATGTAGGCCCCTGAGACTAAGCTAAGAAAATAATGCAAGTAGATGGTTAGTCTAGTTAGGAATGAACGGAGAAGAAATGGATCAAATCATTATCCACGATGGTTCCAATAAGGTATCCATATAATGATGGTCACAATCAGTGGAACGTGGAGTGAAGTTAAGAAAATTTTGGACATAACGAAAGTATCAAAAAGGAATCTGATATTTAACAAGTAGTCTGGAAAAAAGGAACTAAGTAACCGATATTGGAAATAGGTGACATTATCACCATTAAATCAATTCCAGTGCAAGAAATTAATATTGCATGACACATTTCGTATAGAAAAAGGGTTATCAGGTTACAGAGCATACAAGAGTATAAACTTAGCACCACAAACAAAAATCTAACCATCACGGTCATAAGAGCCACAGTAAATAACATCCAGACAATGAAAGAAGCAATATATGGTCAACATGCCATTCAAACTATACAAACAAATATTGATACAAATAATGTATAATATTCAATGGAATTATTCCAGCAATTGATTTTTAGATAAGCCCTAGTTCAAATAGCTCTAGTATTTGAAATTATATCTTACCAGGGGAATAGGATAAAATTTAAGGCAGTATGGGTTAACCAATATCATACATCATCGATACCAAACGAAAAACATTTCCCATATTTTGCCAGATTTCCTTCACACCATCCATTTTCACAGCGCAAGTATTGAACTGTGCAACACAAGGGAATGGAAGGTGAACCCACTAACCTGCAGAACTGCATGATGTGTCAAACAAAGATGAAGTAAATCCTTCGTGGAAGGAAGCAGGAGATTGGTTACATACCTGTGAGAGAAATTAAATAAGTTAACTAGAGAAAGGGGCATGTGTAAACCACCAGGAACCATTAAATGAGACAACAATACCACAGTCAGTCAGCAGGATAATATTAAACCTTAGGAAATGCAAGTGGGGGTTTTGCCTACATAGATTTGGTCGGTAACCAATTTTATGGAGAAATACAAAAGGTAAATGGGTAAATATATACTAAAAATGAGAATGATAAGTTCACCTAAAAATAGAGGAGAGAGGCGAGCAAATGTAGTCTTTGTTCCTTGACGAGGCTAGATGTATATAAACAATACGCAGGATGGGGAATAAAGCTCCACAGTTATTCCTTAGATGAGGAAGTGACCCCAAACTTTGTGGGAAGTAGACCCAAGTTAGGAATCAAAAGACCAGAATGGCGGAACATTAAATCCCAAGCTCAAAATGGCTAACCGCATAAATCGTATTAGGATTACTTAGAAGTTTTTCTTACCGAGAGTAGAGAAGGTGAAAGGGAAAAATGAGGAAATTGGCAGGAGCTACCCATTACTTTCTCTTGAAACAGAAACCCCAGTCCTCATAGTATTAAAATGAAACGTAGAGAATGGGAAAGTACCTAATACAAAATGTCATTCGAACCTTACATTTTTGAAAAGATCTATGAGGTAAGAAGTAGTTTTTGTAAAGGAAATAAAAGAAAATTGAGATAAATTAAACCCACCATGATAGGAATGGACCTGAAACATACTAGCCAGGAAGTAATGAGAAACTGTTGTAAATAAATCGTGTACTAAAACATGCCAAGCCTATGAAGAACTCATAAGAGGATAAACATGATTAACCAAGATGCAAAAATTCATAATCATTTAGCAGAAATGAAAATATAAGGATTTGTTCAGCTATAATGAGAATTTTCTATCTATATGTATCCGGGTTTGCCAGAAGTGAGCAAAGCCAAAATTCAAATTCATACCTTAGGCTCTGAAGGAACAGAACACCCAATGCTCTGGGGATTAGATAGAAGGGTGTGACAAGTTCATGAGACAGAGGAAGCGATGACAAATGCGATAGAATGTTTTCTCTATAAAGGGGAAAAGAAGATTAGCATTGTGGTAGAACGATCTTGACAGTCAATTCATTCTCTGCTCATTTCCACCATAGTAAAACATCCAAAGGGGTACCAACATTCACGTGAATAAGGTGGACATGGTACCAACACATAAGAGAGATTTTATTCCTAGGCATGACCACATAGGGACCCATTAAATAATCAAATAAATGAGGACTTAATACACTTGTATCGATCAAGGGTTATAACAATAAATAAGAAAATCACACTTAACTTCAAGATCACCATGGTTGATGAAGGAAATCATGATGTGTGGTTGTAACACTATGGTATTAATAAAATATGACCTATCCATTTCCCGAAATTAATATTGTCATGTAGCGCAAGTAATGTTGTCTTATAAATCCAAATACAATAGTTTGATAGTTGCGAGCTAAATAATTGAGAAAAGGTGTCAATAACATGATAAAGTGGAGAAGAGTCGATACCATGGCATGTAGAATAAATATACTCCACTTAGTAGCCTTACTTATCAAATGTTATGCATGGGAAATAAATATGTGACCATCATGTGGAGGGACTATGAAAATAAATAATCCCTGGTAACATATAAGATTACATCAAATAAAAACAAGCAATAGGAGTGTGTATCCTTAGTATGATGGTGGCATATCCGAATTGGTATGTATTAAGTTAGGTGGACTCTAAAAAAAATGTGGTACCAAATGGAGGTGTGAAAAATGGTATCAAAGCCTAGGTTCAACCCTTAGGTCTAATGGGAAGAAATGAGGGTATGTAGATGGCAATAAAATGAGACATGTAGAGCTTATTAATTCAATAGCAATAAATATTTGTTTGTGTAGGAGAACATACCTCAGGTTTAGTGCACATGAAAATGCATTATATTACAACGATTATGTTGAATAGAGATAGATTAATAAATCTTTTAAATTCAAGGACAAATAAGAATAAGGAAGGTTCTATTTCCAATCAACACACCAGCATGCTAGATATTACACACAAGTTTTGATAAAAATATGAAATTTCAATAACAACCTAATGTGAGAACACATTCCTTGAATGGTAAAGTGAATATAACAAGGATTTAGGTTCAATACTAGAGCCTCTGGTCACTCCGTATCTGCAAGATAGAAATGATTAATAGATAAATAAGATCTAAAGGAAAAACAATGGTTACCACTGAATATTTAAGATAAAAATGTTCAAGGTCATCTATATATGAGGGAGAAAGGGGAATACACAATTATTTTATATATATGCCTAACACTACAGTAAATGTTAAAGATATCATGGATACCTAGGCAGTATAATTATTCATTCATTTTTTTTTTCTATAGGTGTTGGGAACAAAAACAAAAGGTGGCATATCTTAACGATGAATTATAAATGTAGGGGAACCACTTCATTAAGAGATAACTTACTAAATAAAACCTAAGTCCTTCTGAAGGTTTGAAATTAATTATTCAAATTTGGGTCAAAATGACTATTGTGCAAAAAGATGTTGTTTTTTCTTCTGTGTGGGTGTGCCATTTTCCTCCTTAGGTGGTAGGTAGAAGAATACCCTATGTCCGTTGTACAATGTTGTTATATAAATACTAATGAATTCGAATGTTGATCTTAATGTATACCTAACATCGATCCTGAATGGGACACATGAGAAAGAAAATAAATATCTACAACTCAGCTACGTCAACTCTAGAGGTAGATATGAAAACCTATAAGATTTTCAACTCTTCTATATTCAACACTTCAAAATTTTATAAAAAGATTGAAATTGAAAATGCAAACTATCGGAATACGTCAGCCTAGATAATCCTAATTTCCAAACCGGTCTTCTCATATGTGAAGTATCATCTAAATTATCCCCATGCCCACATTATTCCAATCAGTACGACTAATGCATACTTACTAGCTCAGATGTGCACAATGTATGGACTTTTTCATTACAAATTGACTCTTACGTGTCATCATTACGTTACACATTGAGTGTTATGTGTCATCATTAAAAGGAAGAAGGTAACTAGGGTTCCAAAAATATTATAGGCAATAATCTAAGTCAGTTAAAAAATTCAATGAAAAACTATAAATGGAATATTTTAGGAGGTTCATAGGCATAAATTCAGAAGTATATGAATGTAATTACAAACAAGAGGGACATAATGTTGGACGTGAGAGAAAGATGATTCACACATGTGCTAAAATGATAGAGCTACTCGGGAGGTGGGACAACAACTTCTTAATTTTCTTATATCAAACCCAAATGGGATAATCATTAACCATTCTGACACAACTAATGGCATGCCTAATCTGATAATATGGTCTACTTCTCATGTGAATAAGGGTGATATGGCTTTGCGTGAAACATTATTACCGGGTACCAAGGCTAAGGGATTTGTGTGTCACTATTCAAAACATATCTATGTTACCACACAATATTGAAGAGTGGAGAGAGTCACTCACAACAACAACCTGTGCTACAGGGAAATTTTATTGAAAGAGAAAAGTGTAATAGATACATTTATGTAGAAGAAATGAAAGTTGCAATATATTGTATATATGAGCTATCCTTAATTACAAAAAAAAAGGAAGGTAATAACTGTAGTATTCGATGTTTAGAACCTATTGCATGAAAATAAAAGTCATTGGCAAATAATAATTGTATATTGTCACTTTTGCATAATTATGGGTAATACATGGAATCCATTATAGGTTTTGAGAGTGAAATAAAGTAAGAATTAAGTTAGAAGAGAGAAATATCATATATATATATATATATATATATATATATATATATATATATATATATATATATATATATATATATATATATATATATATATATATATATATATATAGAACAAATTGTATAAAAGAGAAAGGAGTAGACATTGTAGTGATAAAATATACAGTTGTGATAACGTATATAAACATAAATAGAAAAAAAAACTTCTGATCTCAGCTAGTATTCGTATGGATGAAACAAAAATATTTTTAATGATGAAAACCATGGCTAAAGGTACACATAATATAAATTACTACACCTTTAAATTTAAGAATCAAACTGCTAATGATTTTTGAATATTATTGTTTTGAACAATTAATAAAGATTTTGAGAAAAGGGAATGTTTTATTAAGAAAACAGATAGTTGAAACAGGGTGATTGTTTCAATTGGGAAGGTTAGAGAACAATTCCTTCAAAAGTACACAAGGAATTAGATAGAAATACTGAAAAAAATGGACTTAATTAAATCCACCGTGGGATGAAATCATTAATATACAAAAAACATGAGTAGAAATATCTACAATTGAACCTGTAGGATATATGCGTAGTGGATACGAGGATACAAAATTAATAAGTATAAATTATATTAGATGCTAAGAAAAGTTAAGAAACTCTAAAATAGTAATGAAGTAATCTTAGAAAATATTAGGAGCGCAAAGCTATATTGATAAAATCGCAAGGAGGATAACCATAAAGAAGAAAAATGCAAAGGATTGAAATAATGAAGTAACAAATGGTGAAATAACTTTTACTGGTTCACCTATGAAAACTTGTGAACCAGTGTCAGTGGCTGTGAATGGATAAGAAAAAAGGTATAGACAAACATGGATATGTGCACATGAAGGCCATGTCAATTATAACCTAGCAATTATCAGAATAAAAAAATAATAGATGGTATCTAAATATGTAGTACAAAATAGAATGTTACAAACAACCCTTTGACTATTTAATTCTATAAGATAAAGGTGAGAAAGTCATTTACAATTTTGTATATTGAAGTTTATAAATAAAAAATGATCATATAGGTATGCACAACCACATGGCCTGCTATAATGATATGTTAACAATGATAACTTCCATAGAAGCATGTCCATAGTATGTTGAATGCATGTGGAAGTTAGAAAGCATATATTCAACATACAAATGGGCTAGAAGGAGAACAAATGCAAGAGTATGGTTCTTTGGAGTGAGTTGTCATACCAAAACGGATAAAAGGATGATGTATATAAGCATGAAAGACAGGAAAATTCTGGCCCTCGACCGAAAAAAATTAAAATGAAACTCTAGATAATATGACGGCTTTGTGCCATATTATAACTGCACTGAAGCAACATAATTGGGATTGTAGCACATAAATTAATATATTTCTGGTTACAAAAAAGTAGTTTTGTAACAGTTTCGTATATCGTAATTAATAAATAAGTACATAATAGCTTGAATCTAGTTGATTTGAAACTAATACAGGCAAGGTTGTGGTAAAATTTCTGATAGAACACTGTGCAACTTAAAATGGAAGTAGCTCCAGCTCTAAAATCAAGTCTTTTGTCAAGATAAAAGTGCAATGGATACATCACCTTGATGAAACTATGTCAGGGTGAGATGATGCAAGGAAGAGAAGTCGTCTATTAAGGTTTCTGGGAAGAGGAACTAGATAATGAACACCAAGGAGGGTGTTACTAAAAGGGGAGGAGAATATAATATCCCTCCATAAACCTCGTACTATTATGATTGGAATAAGTTACATTGGATAGAATGGCTGAACAGCCATGAAAAACATTAGGATAATTATGTAAATGAATAATCAATAGTAAAGATGGGATGCATGTAGTTGGGAATGAGAAACTTGGAAATGAGACTCTTGCCAAATAAAATATTATTGGTAAATAATATTGAGAAATTCTTTCATGATAAGAATTATATATTGAATTCTAGATAAGCTTAATGGATGGGAGAGAAAAATCCATTAAGTTTCTTAGTTGGATAAATATGCCAAGCTTAACTAATCATCAAAGCATCATGGGAGAGAAAGGTGGGTTTTTATGGAAAAACCTGGGCAAGTGAATAAAAAGATCCATGAAAATGGCATGCCACTAAAAGAATCTTGATCATGAAATAAAGGTATTAAATACTTGTTGCAGGTATTAACAAAGGCGAGAGAAAATCCTTTGGAAAGAATTCTCAACTCGGGGGGAATTGGTTGTATAGTTCATGGTTGGGTGGCGAGCCAGTGCTTATAAGTACGATGTGGTATAGTGTTATCTGTGTGATTAATTCTAAAATTATTTGAGTACTTTTGAATCATGTCATTACTTCCATAGAATATTTATCTTTCCATTACTTGATCACATACAATTTTTTATGAATTTTGCAGATTATAGATGTTTGAAATTTATGCCTAGATGGGGTAAATAGACTCTATAAGTAGTTTTAATGCTTTTTAATTCTGGAATATTTCCTTTAATAAATGAGGACGAATGTAGGTAGGTATTAAGGGAATATCTATATATCGTTATACATGCCAATATAAAGAAATTGGATATGTATAATGTAGAAAGGAATGCTACATTGAGGATGGAATCTATGATAAGTAGACAATGCAAACATAATTCTAACGAAGAAAAAACAATATAGTTATTGTAGTTATAATATTCTATTTACAGAAGTGTTAATCCAACTTTCAATATGGAGTAGGTTAACATGAGTATAAAGCTGACAAGAGCTCACTTATCAGGGCACTTTAGAAATTAGTTTACCCTCTTATTTCATGAGAAAAATAACTATAGTAGGGATTTTTTATCGATATCAAATTAGTGTAACAATGATACTCAGCTAATATTGTACTAGCTAATACCAAGTGATGCACTTGATATCTGATTCATTGTAATCTGTAGGTTAACAGACATAATCTCCCTGAAGACAAAATCCTCCTAGGATTTTATTAGAGAGAGAACTAGCGAACTGGCTAAGTATAGATGCATATGTATAAGGGAATCTGATGTTTAATGATTCTACATGCACAAATAGTAAATATCTTTATCAATATTAAAAATAATATACAAGTAATGGAATAACATATTATGAGATAGTAACTTCATAACTAGGCATGTGTATAAATTTATTATAAGGAATAACCATATGTGATATACACGTAATACATGGAAGGAACCAGAAGTATATATATATATATATATATATATATATATATATATATATATATATATATATATATATATATATATATATATATACACACTAACATACATCTTGGAAAAAAAGAAATAAACAAGAATCACAGAACATCATAAACATAGGCATATCACAGTATTTCATAGAAAATTCTTGTTGGAACAACATTTCTTGAATGAATGATCACAGTCCTTTTTCATTAAGTAGAAAATTATTGGATATAATGAAAAACCAGATAGTCCTTCTTAACAATGTAGGACCCTAAGAATAAGATGGGAAAATAACACATGTAGATGGGTAGTCCACTTATAGTTGGAATGAATAGACAAGAAGTGGATTAAAGCATTATCCATGATGGTTCCAATAAGGTATCAATTTGATGAGGGTCACAATGAGTGTAACATGGAGAAAAGTCAAGAAAATTATATATGTAGTGAAAGTATCAAAATGAAATCTGATCTTTAATAAGAAGTCCGACAGAAAGGAAGTAAGCAACTGATATTGGAAATAGGTGACATTATTGCCATTAAATCAAATCTAGTACAAGAACTTAAAACTTCATGACACATTTCATATAAAAAAGGGTTATTAGGTTACAGAGTGTACAAGAGTATAATCTTAGCACCATAAACAAAAATCTAACCATCATAGTCAACCACAACAAATAGCTTCTGGAAAATGAAAGAAGAAATACAGGGTTGATAGTCCATTAAAACTATACAAATATATATTGCTATAAACAACACATAGTATGCAATGGAATTATTTCAGTAATTGACTTTTAGACAAAGTCGAAGTCAAATAACTCTAGTCTATGAAATTAAATGGCACCAACGGAACATGATAAAATTAAAGGCAATGTAGGTTAACCAATATCATACAACATTTATACCAAATGAAAAAAAATTCCCTTGTTCCGCTAAATTTCATTGAAACCATCCATCTTCACAACTCAATTATTGAACTGTTGAACACAAGGGAATGGAAGGAAAACCAATCGACCTACAGAACCATACGATGTGTCATACAAAGATGAAGTGAATCCTTTGTGGAAGGGACTAGTCGATTGGATACATACCTACGAGATAAATTCAATAAGTTAAATAGAGAAGGTGACATGTGAGAACCACAATGCACAATTAAATGAGAGAACAATGCCACAGTCAGTTGATAGAATAAGATTAAACATTAGAAAATGAAGGTGGTGGTATTCCATACATGGTTTTGGCTAGAAACCAATCTTCTAGACAAACATGAAAGCTAAAGAAATAAATCTATACTCAGAAAGATAATGATAAGTTCACCCGAAAGTAGAGGAGGGAGTTGACATATGTTGTCTCTTTCCCTTGACCATGAATTAGAGGAATTTTGAGGTCTAAAATGTGCCTCCTAAGGAAATTATAAAATAATAGTGGAAATAATAAAATAATATTAGATCACATCATCAAACTTTAGATGGAAAAAAGAAAAAACTATTTTTTCACCTCATATTTTTAACTTATCTCCCTATGGGTTTACTCAAATTTTGAGCAGAAACTCTCTTTGGATGCAAAAATTGATTCTTCATCTAAGGATTACCCATGTTTCATACATTCAATGGACCCAGCTACACAAAAAATGAGAAATACATGAAAAATGTGATTGCAATCATACTTTTTCATGTATTTCTCATTTTTCATGTAACAAGGTCCATCAAAAGTATGCAAAATGGGTACTCCTTGGATGAGGAATTAAATTTTTCATTCAATGAATAATCCTGCTCGAAATTTGAGTAAAACCATAGGGACATAAGTTGAAAATACGAGTTGAAAAAGTAGTTTTATTATTTTATTATTTTTTAATATTTTTGCTTTTTTAGTCAAAAAATGGTGAATCATCCCCCATGGTTGACATCATCATCTTGAATCCTATTGTTTCTTATCAATTTTATTTTTTTTGTACATTTTTCTTTGGAGGCAGATTTTAGACCTCAAAGTTCCCCTAATGGTCAAATGTATATAACCAACACAAGGAGGGGGAATAAAGCTCCACATTTATTCCCTGGAGGGGGAAGAGACCCCAAACTCTGTGGGAAGTAAACCCAAGTTAGGAATAAAAAGGCCAGAATGGAGGAACATTAAACCCCAAGCTCAAAATGGCTAACTTCATAAACCATATTAGGCTTACTTAGAATTTTTACTTATCGGGAAAAGAGAAGGTGCAAGTGGAAACCGACGAAATTGGCAAGAGATACCCGTTACTTTCTCCCGAAATAGAAACCCCAATCCTTGTTATATTAAAATGGCATGTAGATAATGGGAAGATAACTAGTACAAAATGATTGCAAAGGGGTAAGATTCATTCAAACGTTAAATTTCTGAAAAGAACTATTAGGTAAGAAGTAGTTGTTGTAAAGGAAATAAAAGAAAACTGAGAGAAATGAAACACACCATGATAGGAAAGGACCTCGAACATACCATTGAGGAAACAATGAGAATTAATTGTAAATCAACCTTGTACTGAAACACGCCAAGCCTGTGAAGAAATCATAGGAGGGTTAACATGATTAACGAGTATGAAAAACTTCATAATCAATTATGAGAAAACTAAATATAAGGATTCTTTTGGTTCAAGTGAGAATTTACTATTTATATGCGTTGGGGTTTGCCGGATGTGAGTAGAGGAAAAAAAATCAAATGGATACCTTAGGCTCTGAAGGACTAAAATGCCCAATGCTCTACAAATCAAACAAAAGGGTGCAACAAGTTCCCCACATAGATGAAGCGGTGGAAAACACGACAAAATGTTTTCTCTAGAAAGGGGAAAAGAATATTAGGGTTGTGGTAGGATAAACATAACCATCAATTCATTATTTGCTCATTTCTACCATAGTACAACGCCCAAAGGGGCACCAACATTCAAGTGAATAAGGTGGATGTGGCACCAACACATAAGCGAGTGTTGCTTTCTAGGCATGACCACATAGGGATCCATTAAGTAATCAAATAAATGAGGACTTGGTACACTTTTATTAATCAAGGGTTATAACAAAAGACCAACAAATCACACATAACTTCACAATCACCATAGCTGATGAAGGAAATCATGATGTGTTGTTGTAACATTCTAGTACCAAACAAATACAACCTAGTCATTTTCTAAAAGTAATATTGTCATGTAGCGAAAGTAATGTTTCCCTATAGATCTAAATACAATAGTTGGATAATTTTGGGTTAAATAATTGAAAAACAATGTCAATAACATGATAAAGTGGAGAAGTTCCATACCATGGTGCGTAAAATAAATATACTCCAGTTCTTAGCCTTACTTATCAAACCTAATGCATGGGAAATAAGCATGTGACCATCATGTGCGGGGACTATGAAAAGAAAGAATCCCTAGTAACAAAAATGATTACATCAACTAAAAACAATCAATATGAGCATTTAGCCTTAGTATGATGATGGTATACTTTAATTGGTATGTATGAAGTTAGACAAAATCTTAAAAAAAATTGTTGTGTGGTACCAAATGGAGGTGTGACAGAAGGAAATCTAACGCACGATAGATTTGTTTCAATTTGTTTTAATTTGTGTTGGAAGGAAATCTACTGCACTAGGTTTGTTTTATCTTACGATGTTTCTGTTTGTTTTAGGAAAAAATATGGTGGGTGCTACATTTTTCTTTACCTTGCAATGCTTGTATTTTTTATAGAAACAAATATAGCGGGTGCTATATTTGTTTCACGCTACAATGTTTGTATTTTTTCTAGAAACAACTCTAACATGCACTATATTTGTTTTACCTCGCAATGTTTGTTTTTGTGCTAGAAACAAATCTAGTGTGCAATAGATTTGTCTTACTTTGCAATTTTTTTGTTTGTTCTAGAAAAAATATAGTGTAAATCACTAAAACAAGCATTTTAAGGAAAACCAAATTTAGTCTAGTGCACACTAGAATTGTTTCTAGCACAATCACAAGCATTGCAGGGTAAAACAAATCTAACATGTACTAGATTTGTTTTACCCTACAATGCTTTTGATTGTGCTAGAAATAAATCTAATGTGCGTTAGTTTTGTTTTTCATTGCAGTGCTCATTTTTTGTGCTAGAAACAAAAATAAATTGCACTATATTTCTTTTACCTTGCATTGCTTATGTTTGTGCTCGAAGGAAATCTATCATGCACCAGATTTTTTTTCCCTCGTAATGTTTGTGTTTGTGTTAGAAACAAATATAATGCATGCTAGGTTTTTTTTACTCTGCAATTCTTATGTTTGTGCTAGAAACAACTCTAGTGCATTCTATATTTGTTTTACCCTAAATTTCTTTTAATTGTGCTTTTGTTTTACGATGCAATGATTTTACTTCTATGATAGAATCAAATGTAGCACACGTTAGATTTGTTTTACCTTGCAATGCTTGTATTTATGTTATAAGGAAATTTAGTGCATTTTATATGTGTTGTACTTTGTAATGTTTGTATTTTTGATACAAAGAAATCTAACTTGCACTAGATCTTTTACCCTACAATGCTTTTGTTTGTGTTTAGTCTTACACTAGATTTGTCTTAACTTATAATGCTTGTGTTTTTACAAGGTAATCTTATTATCCTTCCTTAGATATTTGGAAGGATGATAATTATGCCCCACTTAGCTTCTGAAAAGGTCAAAATTATTCTTGGATTTATTATGAAACACTAGTTTCTTTTATATTTTATTTTCTAGGATGATGTATTAGATATTGTAGCAGATTAAGATAGATGAATAATCAACCTCAAGCTAGAAAATTGAGACAAATCTCAATGGAAAATTTCCTTTGTTTATTGAGTGATAATTTGAAAAACAATCATGCTTTACATATGGGTTTCTATCACAAGTGTGTGTGTCCATTAGTAGATTCAGTTAGAGGAAGCACCAACCTTGACCTAGGACACTTAGATGAATCTCATTATAAGTTTTACCTTATCTTTCCCTCAGTGGGAATGTAATTAGGATTAAGATAGATTAAGAAGGCTAATTGAGTCGGGGCTTATTGAAGGTTGAAGAGAAAAAAGTTTTTTTTATTAGCTTGGTTTTTGTTTCCTTATTCCTAATTCACAAAGATGAATTCACATTCAAGTTGACTAAACCTAATGGAATAGGATAAAATATATCACCAAAAACATTTTAGAGAATAATGCACTGTTAAAAACAAGTAATGTTATGAAGGTGCACCTTCAAGTAGAAAATGGAGATCTCATTTCTCTTCTGATCTAGGGGATTGAGATTTCCGATGGTGGGTCTCTACTTTGGTGTAGCTCTAATCAAGTATCTCTCTTAATCCATCCAAGGATTACTTCTAACATTTCCTATTTACTGAGCTAGTCTCGAACAATTTTACCCTATCATTTTGAGGGTTTTAAAGGGACGAATCTAATTTTACCAATATTCCTTTCTCTTAAAATTTGGTTTATTTGTTTGAAATACAATTTTGTAAGCATGAGAAATATATAAATTAGGAATTTGGTTGTGTTTGTTTTAGTAATATAGAGTTGAATGCTAGGGATAACAATTTGGGTATAGCCAAAATCCACTTAAAAGTGTCCCTTCCCATTTTACACAAATAATTTCCTTTTATGCCCCACCAAAGTAAAAGATGAGACTAAATGACATAATCCTTATAGATAATAGTTAACGCACATACTAGAAGGGATCAACTTCAATTCACTTATAGAATCTATATAGATGCTAGACATTGACATGGTTGATTACCAAACTATGTATCGACAGTGTAGGATGGTGTTTCCAACATAGCAAACTAGATTTGAAAATCTTCTTACAAGGCATCTTTACATTTCCACTAGGTTACCTTACAACCTAAGTTTGCATAATTTTATTATTGATATGGTGTTGCCAACATAGAAAATTAGATGTGCAAATCTTCCTAATATGTATCTTAACATTGCCTCCCAGTTACCTTACCAATTATCTTTTCATAATTGTATTAGTCTCCATGTATGTATTATATTTCATAGCCAAGATATAACAACAAAGGTTAGATATTTAAATTTTTATTACAAATTCAATTTAAAAAAAATGACCATGAAATATTAAATTGAAAAACATTCTCAAAATTTATTCATATATTTCTGTAAAAATTGTCCAATATTTACCTCCTCAATTTAAGAAATGCTACATATACCCCATTTGATTTCTATAAAATCATTTTATTACTAGATTTAATATGTTATACAATTTTCTTATGTTTTATTTGATTGTCTAAGTTCATGTTATAAATTTGAATAACTATTTCGAGCATATGAATTATATTGAATTAAGATAATAAATTTATATTATTCAACTATATTTATATTTAAATTAATTACTTGAAATAAATCATACTACATAAGTGTATGCAAATAATTCTGCTTAATAATTTTTGCCATAAAATTTTATTCTCTGAGAAAATGATTTAGACTTGTAACTATTTTTAAATACTAGGATTTCTATAGTAAAAAAAATCAAATTTTAACAATAACTAAGTCATTTATTTAAAATTTTCTCTTTCTTTACTCTAACTTAATCCAATTAATATAATAAAATCATATTAATATACCACTTAAAGCCTAAAATATATTTCGAATTATATTGATCCATTAGAATATCTATAGTTATATATTTGAATTCTTTAGAACTAATCATAGTTTCATTTTTCCACGATCAAACAATAGTTAAAAATGGATATTTGTCGAACTTTAGATTACATCTCGCAAATATCATAATGGTAATATGTATTGAAACGATTGTGCTTTGTATGTGAGGACGTTGTCAATTAAGTAGAAAATGGCCATATGTTTTCGTGGTAAGGTATTTTTATATTTTATAGGTCTTTAGGCTCGTTGAGGGCTAAACCCTTATTTTTGGTTGGCTTTATATATATCTCTTATAATATTTGTTACCTTAAAATTGTGAGGTTTTTCAAAGGATTGACTTATTTTTATCAATAATTTTTAATTTAAAATTTCATTTTTTTATTTTAATAAATTTATTTTTATCTTTATTTTAATAAAGTTTATTTTAAAATGTGATATTTTTTTATTGTAATAAAGTTATGAAAACAAAACATAATTTTTTATTTTTTTTTTGGCTTATTTAGAGCAATTTAGATAGCAATTTAGATATTAAAGGGAGAGAAATTAGTATTTGATTTTCATCTATAAATGTAGCTAAGTTTCTTTATTATTTAAATTTTCACAACTTTATTAATCAAATCATTATCTTTTTATAAAAATATTGCAACTGAATTTAGGTATTTAAATTTTAAAGAGTATTTGGTTTTCACAAGTGGACACTATTCATACTTTAAATTTCATCATAGTTAAGAAGTTCCAATTCAAATTCAATAACAAACTCAAAGAAAAAGAAAATGATGAGATGATTTTCAATTCTAAATAGTAAAAAATTATTCATGTATTTCTCCTTGCCAACATTTGGGTCTTCAAATTTAATTTCATGAATAATACATTTATTCATATATTTTTGTCTACCAACATTTACACCTTTAAGTTTCATTACATTGACATTGTGTCTTTGAAATCCTATTAGCTTCCTCTATTGTTTGAGATCTTCAAATTTAGATGCATTGACAATATCTACCTGTAATCCTATTAACATTCCCTATCATTTTACGTCAATGTTATCTATGTCCCTTTAAGTTGTGGAAAGGTTACATTATTTTTGAATTGGCTAGGTTTTGTCTCAACATTATATGTTTTGGAGTTTTTGAATAGAATTAGACAATTTTTTTGGTAAAACCTTGATCTTTGTTGCTTAAAAGTGGGTTTTGACTCAATAAATGGATTCAACATCATAGAACACCTGTGGAGCACTAGTATTGTGGAAAATTCACAACTTAAACTTGTGATTCCAACAAATCCCTGTTATATTATGGGAAACTGGAAAATAGGCCAGAAACCCTTCCAGTACTTATACCAAATAGACTATGACAATTTAATATGTCATATTTATTTCTAGAGTTGTATTGGTTTTTCTGTGTTCATTTCTTTAGATCATGTTCAATTAAAAAGTGAGTGTGCCATTATTTTTTTTGAGTTAGATGGATATTGAACCTCTAGTTACGACATCAAGATGTCCGTAGAAGCGTTCCCAAAATAATTCATATTTATATATAATGAAAATATTAATTTGATTTGACCCTATTGAAGGTTAGAGAGCCATATGTTTTTTTCTTACATTGGTTATTCTTTTCTTATTCCTAATTCACAGAGACTACTCAACATTCAAGTTCACTCTACCTAGTTTGTTGTGGATAAGAGAATGAAAAACACAGATCTTTGACTAAAAAATTCTAAGAGAATAATTCATTGTATTAATTTGTTAAATTCCATAATGTGTCCTTTCTACAAAATATGACAATCTCCGTTTTCTTTGGATCATAGAGATTGAACTTCTTATCTTATCTCTCACTATTGATTGATGGCTAAATATCTATGTATAGTTAGTCATTGCAAGGTTATTGGTTAAAGACTAAATACCTATGTACAGTTAGTCATTCCAAAAAAATTATTCACATTGGTTGTTTATTAATCCTAAACTTACTTTTCACATTGTTTATTTATCAATTCTTACCAAAGATAGATAAAATTTTACCAATACCTTTTTATATTATTTTTTTTATCAAATTAATATGATAAATTTATATTAATGAATAAAGTAATTCTTTCAAAACTAGAACTATAATTAAATTTATATGAATCAATTCACATATCCATGGTTAGATATGTTTAAAGTGTTTTTGACTAACCATAATCTTATTTTTACGCCGTAAGGCATTTCCCTCTGAAAAGAACTCTCCTCTCACTTTACGTGTATATTTGTGGGCCTTTGATTTCTAATGTTAGATGATTAAAATAGTTTCAACCATTTGATTAATTCTACCCATATTAAATTAATTACATTAGTTATAGGTTATAAGACTGGTAGCAGGTAGCCCTTGCTCTACACTATCCATTGTTTGGAACACTTCTGCTACTAGACCAGCGAAGAAAAATAAGGGAAGAAGACAATGGTTGATGCGATGGGACGATGGCTTATTCACGACCATGACTTTATTGGCGATGCACTGTTCTCATAATAGTTTTGAGCCCCACTAGAAATGTTGTTCTGCTCTACTACTGTGGGAATCCCCTTCTTGATTCCTCCAATGATTTGATTTCTCGTCATTTTCCTCCCAAAATCTTGTTCATATTAGATTTTTTTGAAAAGAGCGCTCTCCTTGCAGGAATTCCCTGAGGAAAACTGGCTGGCAGAGGGATTTTTCTTCCATGTTTTTTTCTAGGAAAAGCAAACAGCTAACGTAAGGCATTCATCAGAAGGGGAGAGGGAGAAATTTTTCAAATTCTAGATTTGGGCTAATCCGAAATAGTCTTCAGAATTATTTAATGCTTCTATCTTATCTTGGCAGGTAGAGGGTAGAGGGAATTTGCTTCCATTTTTTTTTCTGGGAAAAACGAAAAACTAAATAAATTTACAGTTGTCGATTGCCACTCATGGCCGCAATATTTTCTAGAAAAGAAAAGGCAAGATGGTCTCGCTCCAGCTGCAATAGTTCAGGTGCATAGAGAAGTGGATAACACACTCAAACCCCTCAATATGAATCAAACTTTAGTGGTCAGTGATTTTTGAAATCAAAAATTTATTAATGTCCACATATTATAAAAGTAGGTAAACACATGAATTCTATCTTATTCATAGGAATTTGCAGGCTCAGCCATTTTTCCCCATTTGGTTGCTACCAGGATGACTAATTCAAATTTTCCCTTTGTGTTTGGATATTGTCTGACCCATGCAGGTAGGGCCCATACACAACTTTCATTTACTATTGTAGAAAAAAGAATTTGGGTAATAACTTTTGACACGAAGGAATAAAATCACACTATTTGTAAAGTTAAGTATTTCCTATGTGATGTCCCATTGCTCTTAGCATCTAAATGAACCTGTAAACTCCTAATATATCATAGCAAGAAATGTCAAGAAAAATATGACAATTACGAGATATTAATAAAAAATGAATTAGGACCTGTGGGAGCTATCCCACAAGGGTTTACATTCTAGGGTAGATGTGATATTTGTCTAGGCCTATAATTCGAGAGATGGAATTTTCTCCTTGATTCATGGATTGGATACTTTACCTAGTCATCTCAAGATCTAAACACAATTCCTTAGTAGCAATGAATATATATTTAGCTAGTGAAGCAGAGAAATTGAAAGAGCATCTCACAAGTTTAGTCAGTTAGTTACCATCATGTCAGGAAACATCCATTTCTTGATATATGCAATCAATGATGATAATTGACTTACTGCTTATGTACTTTTGGTTCAAATTTTCTTTCAATGTACCTCAACTATTTGGTTGTAATTGTATACCTAGGTTTTTAGTATGTTTGGATTAAGGACCTTTGAAGACAGAATAAGAGCTATTGTCTTCTATTATAGAATACAATTATTTGTTTGCATGGCATTTACAATCAATGCAGTTCAAACTAAATAAAAATGATAGAGGCCTGAAAGAACTGTCACCCTGAAATTTATCATAGGATAGTGACTCTTCTCTTCTATTATAGGATAATGTTATTTGTTTACATGGTTTTCACAAGCAATGGAATTCAAGATAAATGAAAATTATGGAGGCTTAAAGGAACTATCACTCTAAAATTAAGCAAAGAATCCTTTTTCTCAGTTCAATTAACTTCAAAAATTTCAACCAAGTGAATTTTCTTATCTACAAGTAACTTTTCTTTCATGTTAAATGACATTGAACCATTGGTGTCTATATCTGCTACCCCAAATAGTTTGGGAAGTTAGTGATTACTGGCCTTATCATATTACTAATCTTTAGTCCATCTTTGAAATGAAAATGGGACAGTTATCTCAAACTTCTCTAAATCCAGGCCAACCAGAACAGCGTCAGGCTAATTAGAAGGTACACAGAACAGAACAGAGAATATAAGAGAGGGAGATAAAATAAAGAACACTGACCTATTCAACCTTATGTTTTGTTGTATAACATAAGTCAAACATGCTAAGAGGAACAATGCTTTGCAGTGAAATTACTTGCATAGGGATTCTAATATTCTTTTCTAAGCACTAATTACTCTGAAATTGGATAATTAAAAATTTTCATATTGCAACTGATTGATGTGATTTTGATGCTATGGGGATGAATATTCTGGCTTTCTATGTAATTGAAATAGTTTTTCTATCGATGTTTTCTAAATATCCTACAGCCTAAACTGTTTGAGATGGTAAATTATATCACATATATGTGGTCATATAGTCGATGAAGCAAAGACTGTTGTTGATATGCATGAAAGGAAGGTTGAAATGGCTTGTCAAGCTCATGCTTATTTCTATTCCAAGTGATTTGATCATTCACATTTTTAAGAAACTTTTTGGGGTATGATAAATAGGATGGTTTGCTATTAATTTCTTACTTTTTAATTTCACCTTGAGAAGCCAGGTGCACTCCATAGCCACGACATTGTTCTATGCTAAAATTGTGATCTAGTTAAAACTTCATGTGGATAGGGGAAAGGGTAGAGTGAAATCGATAACTAAAGAGCTTGTTCCTAGGGGTTATTAAGAGGCAAGGGATTGAGTTCCAGGAGAAAAGTGAAACGTAAAGGCAGAATCTATATTTGACCTCATTAATTGAGTACCAGAGCCTAGTCAAGCAAATTTGATTCCAGACAAAAATATAATGCCTTAATCACCAGCATCCTCATGAATTTCGACCTCCTAGTTGGTTGGCGTTCCTATTCTAGTATGTTATAGTGTTTCCCCTAATGAGGTGCTGACATCTATTAGAGTTCCTAGGAGTGATGTTCCAATATGTGAAATTGTTCTTGGAAACAATGTTACAACATCTGCTAGTGTTCCTACAATTTATTTTCTGACATATGTTATGTTCCAATATAATTTTTTTCAGCATTCGGATCTGTTCCTATAATAATGGGTTTTCCAACATTGAATCCCATCCAATGGCATTTTTACCATGTAATTACGAAATAGGATATTGATCCAAGAAGTGATGTTCCTACATCCCTTCATGTCCCAAATTATTTTCTATCATCCCTTAGTAAGAGCATCTGGTTTAGCCAAGGTGCAGGTGGCATGAGTAACAAAGAAAGGAGCAAAGGTGGTAGCACATGAAATTAGATCTTATGAAAATCCAGTTGAAAGCCCTCAAGAAACCTTATTTGATTTCTCTATGCCTACCCTACAGATTGAGACCAAGTTGGTGTTGAAACATCAAATGCAGAAACAAAAGCACAAGTTTAGGTCGCGACAATGATTGTTTTTATAGCCATAGTCTTTGGTTCGAAATCTTTGGTTCTTGGAAGGCAGAGGGCTTTTGCTTCCATGTTATTTTCTGGGAAAAGTGAATAGCTAGTTTATTGTCACTCATGGCCCCAACATTTTCTGGAAAATAAAAAATAAGTTGGTCTCACTCCAACTGCAACAATTTAGGTGTAAAGAGAAGTTTTCTTAAATATCCTTCAAGCTAAACTGTTTGAGATGGTAAATTATATCATAGGTATCTGGTCATACAGTAAGTGAAGTAAAGATTGTTGTTGATATGCGTGAAAGGAAGGTTGAAATGGCTCGTCAAGCTGATGCTTTTATTGCTCTTCTAGGTGATTTGATACTTCACATTTTTAAGAACCTTTTTGGGGTATGATAAATAGGATGGTTTGTTGTTAATTGCTCATTTTGTAATTGCACCTCGAGAAGCCAGGTGCACTCCATAGCCACAATGTTGTTCTGCGGTGAAATTGTGATCTAGTTAAAACTTCATGTGGATAAGGGAAAGGGCAGACTAAAATCGATAACTAAAGAACTTGTTCCTAGCGGTTATTAAGAGGCAAGGGATTGAGTTCCAAGATAAAAGTAAAAGGTAAAGGAAACACCTGTAGTTGACCTCGTTAAATGAGTACTAGAGCCTAGTCGAGCAAATACAATTGCAGGTGAAAATATAGCGTCTCAATGACCAGCATCCTCACGACTTCCAACTTCCTACCTGGATGGCATGCTTATTCGGGTATGTTATATTGTTTCCCCTAATGAGGTGCCGACATCTATTAGAGTTCCTAGGAGTGATGTTCCAATATGTGAAATTGTTCTTAGAAGTAATGTTACAACATCCGCTAGTGTTCCTACAATTTATGTTCTGACATATGCTATGTTCTTAGAATATTTTGTTTTGGCATTCAGATCTGTTACTATAATAATGGGTTTTCCAACATTAAATCCCATCCAATAGCATTTTTACCATGTAATTACGAAATATGATATTGATCTAAGAAGTGATGTTCCTACATCCCTTCCTGTCCTAGCTTATTTCTAGCATCCCTTAATAAGAGCATCTCATATAGCGAAGCCACAAGTGGCATAAGAAACAAAGAAAGGAGAAAAGGTGGTGGCACATGAAATTAGATCTAATGAAAATCTAGTTGAAAGCACTCAAGAAACCCTATTTCATTTCTGTTTCCCTTCCCCGCAAATTGAGACTAGGCTAATTAGAAGGTACATAGAACATAACAGAGGATATAAGAAAGGGAGATAAAATAAAGAATAGTGACCTATTCAACCTGATGCTTTTTTGTATAACATTAGTCAAACATGCTAAGAGGAAGAATGTATTACAGTGAAATTACTTGCATAAGGCTTCTAGTTTTCTTTTCCAAGGACTGATTGCTATGAAATTAGATGATTAGGATTTTGCATATTGCAACTGATTGATGTACTTTTGATGCTATGGGCATGACTATTATGGTGTTTTATGTAATTGAAATAGTTTTTCTATCGATGTTGCTTAAAGATCCTACAACCTAAACTATTTGAGATGGTAAATTATATCACAGATATCTAGCCATACAGTCAGTGAAGTAAAGACTGTTGCTGACATGCATGAAAGGAAGGTTGAAATGGCTCATCATGCTGATGCTTTTATTGCTCTTCAAGGTGATTCAATATTTCATATTTTTAAGAAACTCTTTCAGGTATGATAAATAGGATGGTTTGCTGTTAATTGATTAAATCTTAATTGCACCTTGAGAAGCCAAGTGCAGTCCATGGCCACTAAAATGTGCCTTGACGGTAGGTAATTCTAATAAACTAAAATGAAAATAAAATGTGAAGGTCCAATTATCAATGTTGAGAAAGGAGCTCAGGCCATTTTTAATTATGTAAAAAAAAATTAAAATTAAAATGACATAGATCCATCATACCTGGTAACTAGAAATTTGAATATCTTTTCATTTGTTTAAGTATATCTCTCTATGTTTAATATATCAAAGGTTACAATGAATCTATGCCAATGGTGAATATGCATTTACTAAGGCCTGGTGAGAGACAGTATGTAGATAATTTATAATAAAACTTCCAAATCCTTTGATATTCCATTCCCCGATTTCTTCAAGATTCGGCTGACTGAAAGTGGTTATGGAACAATGGAAGAGCTGCTAGAGATGATCACATGGTCACAACTAGGCATTCATGACAAGATAATACATATCTGTTGTTTAATGTTGAATTGTTTTAGAGTTCGTTCAATATCCTTACCATTTATTTTCAAGAGTATTGCCAATTATTGAGAGCATTGATCAGTCATAACTTACTGAAAGTGTAGGTGGGTTTACTTAATGTTGATGGTTATTACAATTGCTTGCTTGCCTTATTTGATAAGGGCATTGAAGAGGGATTTATAAAGCCTTTTTCACGACATATTGTTGTGTCTATTCTAATAGGAGAAGAACTTATAGCCAGGATGGAGGTAGGGAGAATGTTATGGAAGTGATTCTAGCTTGATGTTTGTAGTGTCTAGAAAAGAACAGGGTTAGGGATTGGTATCCAAAATAAAATGTTATCATTAATGGATTATAACTTTTGACTGCTTGCAGTGTCTAGAGAAGAACATGATCAAGGATTGGTATCCAAAATAAAATGTTATGATTAATGGATTAGAACTTTTGATTACTCATCGTTTAGTTATATATTCATATATTCTGGTGACGGGGATTAAAAAAATTTGTAGTTTGGATATTATTTGCAGGAATATGTACCTATACACGACAGGGTTGCTCCTCGAATAAACTGGGAAATTGAATGACTAGGATACCCTGCAACCTCTGATTTGCATTCATAATAAATTTGACCTGGATTGGTCCCCAATTGTGGGTAGTTTTTATTTATTTTGAATGGTTGTAACATTTGTAAATTATGTGGAATGAGCTATTCCATGGAATCTAATGTTTTTTTCTACAAATGCCTCCCAAATTATTGTGGGCATTAACATGATTTCAATATATTACATTCATATTTATTTGGTCTTTTAATGTGTCCTAAATGTGTTTTGGGTGTTTTTGTTTTGTCTATACCCAAGAGCACAGTGAATCTTGGAAACGTTAGCCAGAAGCTCCTAAAAAGAATGGAAAAGAAAAATTTAATTTCTTACTATGTTTGTTTGTCTATAGTTGAGTACATGGTGAGAGTATGTACATCTTTATAGATTTTGGTAGTCAAATCGCTATATGGAGGTGGGTCCTTTATCCTACAAATAAAATGTCCTAAAAATATTGTGTATCCAATCCCTCTGTGAACCGTGCTTTTGTGAAGTGTTGTGTATCCAATCCCTTTGTGAACCGTGCTCTTGTGGAGTGTTGGCAATTTCTAGCCACATTTTGCATGAGATCTACTTAGATTAAGTGTTGGCAATTTGCAGCCACCTTTTGCATGAGATCTACTCAAATTCATCTTTCTGCCCAGATAGGAAAAAGACAAGAGTCAGTGTTATAGTTCTTTCCATGGTTAATATGTTTTCATAAACTAGAGAGATCGAAGGTTCTACCACGTGAACCATATAGCATTTAAAACTTTCGAGGAAAAGGTTTGATAGAAAGCTCCCTTCCATATTTGTAGGATTAAAATACTAGTGCGATTACTTTACCAGATGAATGGATGTAATAAATGCAATAGTTTATATTACTTGGCTAATAAAGCAGTAATATATGAATGGTCATGGATGTGTCCTTGGTATTGTAGTTGCATTTCATTCATATAGTGGTCGTTAAACAACCATATTACAAGTCGATGAACTATGATGATCGAATTTGTCAATGGCCAGTATGTCTGCTTATGTGAACATAGATTATGTCCTACATATTGTGTCCAAGTAAGTTAAATGACACACAATTGATAGGTTCTATAAAAATACAGAAGACAATATACACAAATATATTACCTAATATACAAGTTAGACCTACAAGGTCCATGGAACTAATAGTCCTACTCAATTGAATCCAATTCTTAGCTATAAAAAAAAAAATTTACAAACTTTGGATTATCATATTTCTCAACATTGAACCATGGTGAGTATATGGTTGCCTACTTGTGCAGTTGACAATCTATCTTAAGCAGATGAATTGTGATGATTGAATACGGGGATGTAGTTGGTACAATTTCAACTGTTAGCCATTGGAACAATCTCATAAACTAGTGGAAAAAAAGGCTCGTCCAATAGACTGAAGCAAGGGATTTATCGCTCACATTTCATAAAATGTGTTTCATTGATCATAGAATGCATGACACTTGCAGCTTTGATTTTCCCAAGACCAAAACAAAATAACTCAAGGGGCACTTGCGTTAAGTAGAATACAAACATTTCAAATCACTTCTTGGAATATAACTTCGAATGGACGTGCTCCATAAATCCCCAACCATGAGTATACCCATTTTATTCAAAACTTTGGTAATATTAAGCATCGCAAGACTTCATCATTGTTTACATTGCCTAATAAGTGAGAACTACCAACGAAAAGGACTCTGGGGTAATTGAAGAAATGTCTTTCCTAGTATTAGATCAGAGAGTATGACCATCAGCGAGCCTTCCATGCAATCAAAACACATATGGTTAAATAAACATGACAATAATCACCATTTCTCATAAGACCAAGACTAAGATAATCCCATAGCTCATGCTAGTGGTGGCTATTACCCCAATGATCACATTTCTTGGTAAAAGTAATGCCCTAATATTTATAAAATATTTATCTCTAGTTATAAAAATGGAGCATTTTCTATGAAAAACACGAGTGTTGGGTAACTATTTGTGGCTCCATTACCTTCTTATATCTCTCAACACTTTTATAATGTGATATACAACAAAATAGTTTACATTAGTGGATATAAACTTTGGTATAGCAAGTGATTCTCAAACATTAGTATAAAGGAGCTTATAGATCTTTCCATGTCTCTCAAGTGTAGGCATTATTATCCCAGCCATTTAAAATTTCATACTATGCACATAGTGGCAACTACGTTGGACAAAATCTCAGCTCGATGATAACCATGTGTTGTCCTTTGAAATAGTGAGGAGAAGTGACATTCCTCAAGTATATAATGGGAGGTGAGAACTTTACATGAAGAAGGTCTAATGAATGGTGGGAAACTTAATGAGAGGTTTTGGGGTATTTCCCTTTTGTAACAATTACCTAATATATAAAAATCGGTCCATAGACCCACGAGCTTCTGGTATGTTGATGTTCTTTTTGTTGAGCCTTATTGAGCCAATCCATACTCTGTAATAATAAGTTGGGCGTGTAATCTAAACTTTAGAGCAATTTTATTTAACAATTTTATTTAACGGGAACGACAAAGTATAATAAGCCTTTTTAAAGGGGCATCAAAGATTTGATTCAATGTTTAGATTCAATGAGAATGAGGCAGAGGGATTACCTAAATGGTTAGAATCTGGGTGTATGAAGTACATTGTGTTAGTTGGAAAGTTAGGGAAGCATCCATTCATTCAGAGGCCCACAACCAACAATTGGTCACTTGGGGGAAACCAATGCCCTCTGTGGTTATGCCACCTGCTCCTCCTCTGCTACCACCCAATCCAAGAACTGACATGATTACGTCTATTGGATGATTACACATACATAATATGGGTCCCTTGTAGCTCAAAAGGGGTTTAAATAATTTGAAGCTTGGACAAACAGAGGAAATCCCACAATCTATATAGGACTATGGAGACGAGCAAGAGGGGAAATTGGTTCTTTAAATAATTTGAAGGCTGGACAAATAAGGAAAACCCACCAATCCATATTTATATGGAGACAGGGGATTGTGGAGAGGACTGGGGAGATTGGTTCAATGGCACAAGAGCTAAGCAATACCAATTCCACTGAAGACAAACCACAATTTCCATTAAATAACAGGGTCTTATGTCTGCTAACTGCAATGAAATCTTGTGTCCAATCTAGTGTTTTGGATGGGAAACTAATAGGCCCTCTCATGGGCCCTGACTCGCTGATTGTTCATCTACATCACACCCTATCTGTGATCTCTGAGACATATGATGAACTCAAAAGGGATTGCAAGGAAATAAGCTTTGTGTATGTTGTAGCTAATAAGGACCAGGAAGATGTTGAGACTCTCAAGAGATATGGGTAGGAAGATCGTATTGATGAACACCTTGATGCAAAGTGCTTCGAGAGGGCGTTGGAGATTTTTCCCAAGGACTGGTTTGTTGTTACCCTTCAGCCATCGAAAGTTCGTTTGGAGGTCCTTAAAAATTACAAGTCTAGAATTTTTAGCCTAGCCTTTGTGGGCTTATCAGTGTGCTCAGTGTGGTTATGAGTTGCATCCCAAGTGTGTGTAGGTAGTAAGTGAGAATGAAAATAAACAACATCAAATCAGTAATAATGAAAGGGATGTTCAGACAAAGTAAGCAAGCATGAAATATAGTCATGTAACATTCCAATGGAATGGCTTCTCTCTAAGTTTCATTTGAGCTAAGCTTGTATATATTTGGTATATAGGTTGGATTGGGCAAGATTGGACAACTAGTTATAGGGGTTCCATTACAAACAAGTTCCTAGTGGGAAAAAAGACAGTGGAATTGGTTTCATTGAAAAAGAGAGAACGAAGGTTGAGGTAGAACCCCCATGGTGGGAACATCACACCCAAAAAACATCTCTGCATGAACGAAAATGGTTTCATTGTTACTATTTGCAATAATATGTTACATATTTATGGTGAATCACTCTCGATTTTGGGGAAACAAACTCCTATTATTTGTATCATGTGTTAGAGATAATAGTAAAAAGAATAAAGGAATTATAATAATGTTAGAAAATACTAGAATTTGGAAATATATCCATCATATTGTATATTATTTTATTTACCTTATCTGATGTCAGCTACTATTTGTATTTTTTTGAAAATCTATCAAATATTTGCGATTGGAACTTGAAACAACATCTTTGAAGATTAAAAGGCAATTTATCTTGGAAATGTTATAGAATCTGTCAATTTTGCATAATGTAAGTGATTTCCCTTTATCTTCTAACTCTCAATGACATTTTGTTTACTATTTTTTATGAATTTATGCCTTAAGGCATTTCCTTTGCAACATTTCGTGAAATTACTAGTTAAAATTCAATTCCACATTCCAGTATACACATGTCACCTAATTATATCAATGTGTATGATTGACAAAGGTAACATGCCACTCCAAATCTGACAAGCAACGGTAATATGGCATGCCATGGAAGGCATACTCTACCATCATGTGAGGAATGTAATGGGAAATGAAGCTTGAAATTTCAGAAGCCGTTTTTATCGGAAATTTTATATATAAAAATATAATATGTTGAATGAGAATAAACAATATTACATTTAGAAATATTGAAAAATACAAATTTAAAGAATTAAACTCTCTATGTTGTTGAATGATATTATATTTTAAATAAATTTTTAATCAAATGGAATATTGATATAATGTAGATGTAATAGAATTGATATAGATACAAATTTTAATTAGCTTTAAAATATGGATATCGCTGATATGAATCTACTTGAAAGTGTCGTTCTCGGTTTTTGCATGCATGTTTATTGTCTCACTTGAAAGGAACATATTTAATTTGTATGATCATCGGAAATACGGAAGGGAGATTTTTTGTCTGGTTTATTTGAAGAGAGGCTCTAGTTTTAGGGTTAAGGTTTGGGAATGAAAAAAAAAGTTGATATAGATGCAGTTTTGTGGTATTAATTAGATCTCTATAGCTAGGCGTCGAGGAAAGCCTAATCCACAGTATGAACATTAAAAACATCAAATTCAGGACTAAATACTTGGAGAGAGGCCTGAATACGTGATTGAATGCCAATCTTATCGAAGATGGAAATGCACTGCGTAATGGATTGTCCCAGTTTTTAACGATGCTGGAATCATCAATGTTTGAGGTTGTGGAGATATCTAAATGGATAAAAGCCCTGGTGAAGCACATACATAATGCACCACAATGGTAAATAAGGTTGGGAGAAACAGGAGCTGCATGATCTACCAAATGGTTTATGACTATTCGGAAGCTTGAAAATAAGCCTGAAATTCATGAATCCAATAATCTGAAATTTCCTTCGATATCGCCATGACACGTACTTGGATCTTTGTTTCCATAGATTAGATGGGACTAACCATTTATAGCTTTTCACATACATTACTGATCAACTAGGAGTTTAGATCTATCTTTCCATGAATTCATATCGTTGGATCTATTGCTTGTTGTGGGATCTAGAGCAAAAGATTCCCGGGTAGTGTCCAATCTGCAGAGAGAAACGAAGCTAGAGATGGAAGAGAGATATAAAATACCCTGGAAGAGAGATAAGAAATCCTACATTGAGAATTGGTTGACGAAAGACAGCCACATTTAGATCATGCCACAATTAAGATTGAGAACTTTTATATAGCGTTGATGAAAGGCAGTTACATTTAGATAAAGCTAACATCACTACATCTCCAATTAAATTTGGATAAAATTAATTCCATGTAAAACTCAATATATTTATCTTAAGTCGAGTTTTTTTTTTTTTCTTCTATCTAGCTTTATAATGTAAAATTCCTATAATATTATATTTTTATTATAATATTATATAATAAAAAATATTATGGTTTTTGAAAAGGAAAATATTTTATATTTTAATTTTATATAATTTAAAGTTGAAATATAATGTCAAACAATTAAATTAGTTAGATTTATTTACAAACATGTTATTTATTTATTTGTTTATTTTTTAATTTAAATCCCTTTTGAAACAATTAAATTAGTTAGATTTATGGACAAAGATGTGATGTTTTTTTAAATAGTTTTGTTTTCTTTTTATTTTTTATTTTAATTTATTTTTTATACTATTATTAAAATTTATTTTAAAATATTAAAATATATTTATATTTTTTATTAATCAATAAAAAAATTAATAAATATTTTGTTTTAATAATTTAACATAAAAAATTCTTATAAGGGTTAACTTTTATTAAAATTATGTAGTTTTTCCAAAATTGAAAATGTGAAAGATTATTTTTTTAACAAAACATACCAAAATATATATTATATTATAATAAAATTTTATTTGTTTAAATTTTTATCGAATTCATAATTTATATTTTAATAAATATCTATTTAGTATCTCATTAGATTATTTTAATAAGAAATTATTTTTTAACAAATTTTTATTATTAGATAATATAAGTCAAGTTTTTATTGCAACAAACATTTATATATAAATTTTATGTTAGCTTACTAAAAATTGAATTACACAGATGTGGAGTAGGGAGAATTTTTCAAGTGAATGGAAGTAGATGAGAAATATAGAATGGAGTAATTTGTTATTGGTTAATTTGTTATTGGTTATTACGATTAATCTAGACATGAAGAGGCCTCTTCCTATTTTTTTTACTATTGATCTTTCAGTAAATGGAGAATACAATGCACCAACAATAATTGTTTGTAAATGTGTGATTTAAATTTATAAAATCTATGTGAGGTTCACCATCTAAATGTCAATGTGTTAGTTGTAAATATGACATATGTAGGTAATATTTAATGGAAGAGAGATATTTTAATTTGTCTACACCAAAATAAAAGGTGACATCCAATGCCTTAATATTTATGTACATTAAAATCTATCCATTGGTAATTAGAGCACATGATTAGAAGGGTTTAGTATCTATTCACGTCTAGTATGTATACAAGTGTTAGACATTAATGTGAACAAAAGGTCAATGGTCAAACCTTAGGGAACATCCATGTTCCAACTTCATAGGGTTGGCCAAACCCTAGAGTATATCTACCTCCTCACACCTCAAGCTTGTCATCACCACGGTCAAACCCCAAGGACATCCATGCTATCACTCCAAAGGTTTCATTCCATGCCATAATGCTATATGGGATCACTAAATGAGTAAATAAACCTGATTTTGAGTAGACTTCTATGTGTATAGAGGGAATTGGACAAAACATTGATAAACACCCACTCTTTCAAGTACCCTCTACTAGACCATTCTCCCTAGCTTCGGTTACAGTACTTGACACACAGATACTATCCCTAATTTTTGTTAGGGTCCAACCCTAACACATTTATTTATTTAATAATCCCAAGGGGCCTCATAAGAGTCTTAGTTGAGTCATAGTTTAGTCAATAAATCTTGTAAGTGGTTATTTTCATTAATAGTCCTATAGTCCTATGTCTAATTCATAAAAATTAGAGTTGAAGATCAATAGAATGATTGATACTAGTCTTACTATATATGTCTAACTAAAACCATATCTTTCAATGTTGAGATTGCAACAAGATGATGGAGCTTAGTGAAAAGAATCGCCTTCACTAAGTGGGCCCGTAGGCAAATTATGGCGCGAGTTCTATTTTTGTATCCCAACAGGGATGATCACAGCAGTAGTGACCACAGCAGGGATGATCACAACAGGAGTGACCACAGCAGGAGTGATCACAGTAGGAGTGACCACAGCAAGAGTGATCACAGCAGGAGTGATCAAAGTAAATTTTTAGACTAGTTGTCCAAAATAGAAAAGTCAAATATTATTGTCTCATAATAATATTTGGACTATAAACTTGATCTTATTCTCTTGGAGCACTTCAGTTTGAGCTAGAGATGTGGCCCATGTAACTGTCAGAAGGAAGTACACTTTTGTTATGAGTCAGTTGAGTTGTTGCATGCATGACTTCAATTACAACTCAATCAGTTGAGTTTGGTGGAGTTGATTATGGAATTGATGGAGTTGTGTTTAGTTTGACTTGGTTAAACTAGTTGTAATTAGTCTAACTGCAAATAGACTAATGATGAGTTGTTAAACTAATTATTAACTCATGATGCAACTATAGAATACATCAGTTAACTCAGTTGCATGTCAGTGCATGTTCAGTTCAGCAGGGACAGGTGTTAGAGAATCAGATTGCTATCAGTTGTGACTATAGTTGTGCATCAGATCTTGCACAATCAAGGGATTGAGTATGCCAATGAGTTTGCTCATGTATTTGCCCAGTATTATAGCCTTTGTTCACCTCTAACACAGTGTGAGTGATTCTTTGGAGGTGAAATACGAGTTTGGTAAACCATTCTCATTCATTCTTGAGTAGGTATTGAGCAGTAGAGGCAGGCAAGCAGTGGAATAGATTTGGAGATCAGATCTTAGCTATATTGTGTGTAACAGGTGGAGCTGGTACTGGATTTCTTATGATAAGCATTGTACTTTGTAATGCTACATGGTCTCAATCATTAATATATAGATAGTTGGGGTTTTTAGCGAGATGCTTTCCCCGGGTTACATACTGTGTTAATGTGTGAATGCTCTTGATGTTTTATTGTTATTGATGCTGCTATATTGATGATCAACGTAGAGGAGCTTATGTATTGTGTATGTATTCCGCAATAGTACATGATCAGGATAATCTCTGTTGAATATGTGTTAAATTATTCAAAATTTTTACATGGTATCAGAGCAGTTGATCATCAGATCTATTATTCAAGAAGTGTTTACATTATATTTCTTTAGGCAGAGTCTGTAGTCGGGCCAAGTAGCCTCTGGATTCATCCTTCCTTCGGAAGGTGAGATATCTGGTGAATGCCCATATAGTCAATCTCTGTACGAGAAATATTGTGTTCTCACGAATCTTAGGTCCGAGGCGGTTGAGTTTGAGCTGGTGGAAATCAAATTTGCAGCAGTGTTGTTGAAATGTCTCTCAACAGATTGCAAATGTTATTCCAAAGCAAGAGCGACCTGGCACTCAAGGATAAACTCAGAAACAATAAAGGTGAGAATGGATCTTCATCAAAGGTATCTGATGAAGAGAATTGGACTTTGGCTGCCAAAGCAAAGAAAGGGAAGAGCAAGAAAGCTTCTTAGTCTGGTGCGAAAGGCAAGAAGCCGGATATGTCAAAGGTGAAGTGTTTTCACTGTCACCAGCACGGACAATATGCCACTAATTGTCCGCAGAAGAAGAAGAACAAGCAGGCTACTGGATCTTCAGTAGGAGAGGCTCTAGCCTCACAGTTTGAGCTTGATTTTTCATTGATTGCATGCTTGGTTTCAAGTGTGAAGTGATTGGTGTGGTTCTTGGACAGTGGTGCGTCTTTTCACATGACGGGAGATAGAGATTTGTTCTCTGATCTGGAGGACAAATATCTTGGAGTGCACATCGAGATGGGCGATGATGGTAGATACAATGCAATTGTATCAGTACCATTTCCCTTGAGAGGGAGTCTGGTAAACCCTTCATATTGAAGGAAGTCATGCATGTTCCAGGATTGAAGAAGAATCTTATCTCAGTGGCGATGTTGGAAGACAAGGGGTATGATGTTGTTTTCAGCGAGGGAAAGGATTTCCTGCATAGCAAGACAACTGGTGAGACCCAGAAGATAGGGTTTCGAGTGAGGAACCTTTATCAGTTTCATGTAGATGGATGTGTAGCAATGGCAGGCAAGGCAGAAGGATTGGTGAGCCGGGATGATGGCGAGTTGTGGCACAGGAGATTGGGTCACCTTCACCATGGAGCCTTGAAGATACTGCAGCATATCACTACAGGGCTTCCTAAAGGCACTCTTGCATAGTCAGATCAGTGCAAGGGGTGTACTTTGGGGAAGTTTGTGAAAGCCACCTTTCATGAGAAGGATATTTGTGCCACAACAATCCTTGAGAGAATTCACACAGACGTGTGTGGACCTTTCTCAATTGCTTCAACAGCAAAACACATGTATTATGTGATTTTTGTTGATGATTTCTCTCGTAAGTGTTGGATCTTCTTCATGCAGAAGAAGAGCGAGACATATTCAAAGTTCGGTGAATTCAAAGCATTGGTCGAGAAGGAGTCGGGGAAGAAGGTGAAGGCTCTTAGGAGCGATAATGGTGGTGAATACATCTCGAACGAGTTCAAGGATTTCTGCAAGGCAGAAGGGATTCGTAGAGAGCTCATAGCTCCCCATAACCCACAGCAGAACGGGGCAGCTGAGCGGAAGAACAAAATGATTGTGGGTGCAGCACGGGCAATGTTGCATGATCAGGGCCTATCCCTTCACTTGTGGGCGGAAGCATGCAATACAACTTGGCATGAGTACACTCGAGGAGGCTTATTCTGGTAAGAAGCCTGATCTTTCTCATTTGAGGATTTTTGGTGCTAACGTTTACATGCATGTGACGAAGGATGCTAGGAAGAAGTTGGAGCTGACTGAAGAGGTTGGGATATTTGTGGGGTACACTGATACACCCCACAACTATCGTGTGTATTTGCCAGACAGTGGTAAAACTGTTGTGCGATGGGATATAAAATTTCAGGAGGAGAAAGCCATGAAGTCTTCGCTTGAGAGGGAGCTACACTTGCATGCAGATGAGGAGCTCTTAGTTCCTAAGGATGAGCTTCAGGACGTGGATCATCCACAGGACGAGGTTCATGGAGTGGAAGAGACCACTCATGCAGCACCAACCATTAGAGGGCGAAAGCGCTTGACAGAAGTTGAGCGACTGGCTCAAGATGCAGAGAAAGTTGTAGGACCACCTATAGCCCAACACAGGCAGAGACAGTCACCTGATCGGTACACTGGATACATGGCTCTTATGAGAAAGTGTGGTGTGGCTGAGCCATCCTCTTTCGAGGAAGCTGTGGAGGATCCCGCATGGGTAGATGCCATGGTGGAAGAGTATGATTCTATTGTCAGAAACAGTGCATGGGAGATTGCTCCTAGACCGGAAGGGAAATCAGTGGTGGGTTCGAGATGGATCTACAAAGTTAAGCAGGGAGCTGACGGGAGTGTAGAGAAGTATAAGGCAAGATTTGTTGCCCGAGGCTTTTCACAGATAGAGGGGATCGATTATGAGGAGACCTTTGCTCCTGTCGCAAGGTATTCTTCCATACGGACGATTCTTTCTCTCTCGGCGCAGATGGGATGGCACATTCATCAGATGGATGTGAAGACTGCGTTCCTCAATGGAGTCATTGAGGAGGAGGTGTACATTGAGCAACCTGAAGGCTTTGAGGTCTTCAACAGCAAGTCGCATGTGTGCAGGCTCAAGAGAGCGTTGTATGGGTTGAAGCAAGCACCAGGTGCTTGGTACACACGGATAGAAAGCTATTTCACAGGACTTGGATTCTCCAAGAGCGACGTGGATCCTAACCTATACCAGATTGTGGTGGAGGGTAAGTTACTTATCATTGTACTGTATGTTGATGATTTGATTCTAATTGGTGATGAGCTGTTGATACTGTCATGCAAGAAGGATCTTGCTACAGAGTTTGAGATGAAGGACTTGGGCCTCATTCACTATTTCCTAGGATTGGAAATATGGCAGCGTAGTGGTGGACTATTTGTTTCTCAGGGAAAGTATGCTCGGGAGATACTGGAGAAGTTCAACATGCATGGCTGCGAGCCTGTTGATACACCTCTTCCTGGAGGTTGGAGGAAGGAGGATGTCACTTCGGGAGAAGAAGTGGATGCCACTATTTATCAACAATTGGTGGGGTCGCTGATGTATTTGGTCAATACATGACCCGATATATGCTATGTAGTTAACCAACTTTCACAAGCTATGGTTAAGCCTACCAAGCTCTTCTGGAAGGCGGGCAAGCATGTATTGCACTACTTGAGAGGCACATTGGGATATGGATCTTGGTACAGATAGGAGGATGCAGATTGGGCAGGGAGCTCAAGAGGCCGAGTATATGGCACCAAGGACATCAGGTAGCATCATATCAGAGATTGTGTGCAACAGAGGATCATGTTACCTTCATACATTCCAATGGAGGATCAGGATGTTGATATTCTAACGAAGGCTCTCACCAAGAGCAAATTCGAATACCATCGAGGCAGGATAGGGTTTGCTGATAATCCATATCTTGTCGAGAGGGAGTGTTGAGATTGCAATAAGATGATGGAGCTTAGTGAAAAGAGTCGCCTTCACTAGGTGGGCCCACAGGCAAATTATGGCGCAAGTTCTATTTTTGGATACTAGCAGGGATGATCACAGCAGGAGTGACCACAGTAGGGATGATCACAGCAGGAGTGACCACAGTAGGAGTGATCACAGTAGGAGTGACCACAGCAGGAGTGATCACAGTAGGAGTGACCACAGCAGGAGTGATCATAACAGGAGTAATCAAAGTCTATTTTTAGACTGGCTGTCCAAAATAGAAAAGTCAAATATGTCTCATAATAATATTTGGACTATAAACTTGATCTTATTCTCTTGGAGCACTTCAGTTTGAGCTACAGATGTGGCCCATGGAGCTTTCAGAAGGAAGTACACTTTTCTTATGAGTCAGTTGAGTTTTTGCATGCATGACTTCAGTTAGAACTCAATCAATTGAGTTTGGTGGAGTTGATTGTGGAGTTGATGGAGTTGTGTTCAGTTTGACTGGTTAAACTAGTTGTAATTAGTCTAACTGCAAATAGACTAATGATGAGTTGTTAAAATAATTATTAACTCATGATGCAACTATAGAATACATCAGTTAACTCACTTGCATGTCAGTGCATGTTCAGTTTAGCAGGGACAGGTGTTAGAGAATCAGATTGCTATCAGTTGTGACTATAGTTGTGCATCAGATCTTGCACAATCAAGGGATTGAGTATGCCAATGAGTTTGCTCATGTATTTTCCCAGTATTATAGCCTCTGCTCATGTCTAACATAGTGTGAGTGATTCTTTGGACGTGAAATACGAGTTTGGTAAACCATTCTCATTCATTCTTGAGTAGGTATTGAGAAGTGGAGGCAGGAAAGCAGTGGAATAGATTTGGAGATCAGATCTTAGCTGTATTGTGTGTAACAGGTGGATTTGGTACTGGATTGCTTGTGAAAAGCATTGTACTTTGTAATGTTACATGGTCTCAATCATTAATATACAGATAGTTGGGGTTTTTAGCAAGATGCTTTCCCTGGGTTACATACTGTGTTAATGTGTGAATGCTCTTGATGTTTTATTGTTATTGATGTTGCTATATTGATGATCAACATAGAGGAGCTTATGTATTGTGTATGTATTCCGCAATAGTACATGATCAGGATAATCTCTGTTGAATATGTGTTAAATTATTCAAAATTTCTACATTCAAGACTATAGAATTCATTGCTTGTATGGTTTCATTCGATGTTCTGGTCCTCATACTTATTTTGTGTCATGTCTCCCACACTCTACCATAGTAATTTTTTTTTGTTAAATACCACTATGGAAACTATTAAGTCGGCAACCCTCCTACCATTCTTACTATTCCGGTCATTGGTGAAGTTTTTTGGCAACCGGATTGTTGTTTCATGGTGATGTTATCGGCTTGGTACTATAGGACTAAGGTCCATTAACTCTATACGTACCTTGGAAATCTCCCATCTCCTTGCAATCGATAAACTTGACGGATATATGTTACACTTGGCAATTTCATTGAATATGCTCTGGTTATATTGTATTGTTTGGGTTAATGCTCTGGCTATTGCTGTTAATTCTCCCTGTTATGCCCTCTACGTGGCACAAGCAGACGCTTCTATCTGTAGTCATTTACCTCGAGCCTTTCACCACATCAACGGATGATGGGCTGGGTTATGATCCGACGGTTCAACTCTTTCATGGTTTGGTTCATTCATCTCTCGGTTATCTGGTTGCATTATCGCTTCCACCACTTGGGTCCGGCTCTATTTCTCCCCTTAGTATTCCGCGGGTCTGCTCTGTCTGTCGCCAGGCCTCAAAACAAGTTGGAAGGCCACCAGAGGCGGGGATATGGTGACCCTATCACATGGAAGAATCCGGGTATGTTTTTTTCTATTATTTGACATTTTCATCGCTAGAATTTTATTTTCTGCTAAACACTTCCACAACTCTCTGCTAACTAAGGCTGTAATGGTGCATTCTGGTTTTACAGCTCACCTCAAGAATCCAAGACTCTCAGGTGAGGCTGTGAGGTTGGCATCTCACCTCTCTTCTATGCTCAAGAAGCCCAGGTAAGGAATTGCTTCCGAATAATTGTTTTTTGACTGAGTTTGGCTCTTCAGATGATTCGAATCTGAGATGGTTGACTATACTGGTTCTGTTACATAGCCTTTCTGAGTTCCAAAAGTTTTGAAGGCTTGTTGAGTTAGCAGGGTAATTTTCTTGTATAGCCGAGAGCTGTAGGGGTTGAGACCTGTACCCTTTTGCTTGGGTAGAGGGTTTTTGTTTTATTTCTCCAGCATCGAGTTGAACAGTGGTTATTTTGATGTAGCTATGCATAATTTTTTTTACCTGCCATGGTTTATCTCGTGGCTTATCTAGTAGTACTATGTGAGCTTGCAATGTGCTATGAAGCAACTCTCAGGAAAATCCTCGGTGAAGCGCTAGAAGCGCCTTGGTTAAACTTATTCTCTGTTTCAAATGTTCATATGTATTCGCATAACCTTTTGTTACAGTTTTATAACCAAATGCTAAATAGATGTTTTTCTCAAGCTATATACAGCTCTATGGTATAATGGTATTGTTTCCACACCTTATTTTCTGTTCAGATGTTTAAATTTGTGAATGATAATAGTCTCCATCCAGATTACCATTTGTCCTAACAATTGAACCAAAATTTAGATTAATGTTAGCACTGCCTAATGCTAGTTCATTCCTCTGTACTATAATATTAGGTTCTTTACTGGTTCTCACTGCTTCCATGTTTATTTCTGGTAGTTAAGTCTTATACGCAAGATTTCTTAGTTAATGATTTATTGTGAAACCCCACCCGTAAGGTTCTGGAAGTCCGCGTGAAAGGTAACATTTGACGGGCTCGTTTGCATGATACAGAGTTTTCCCTCTCCACAATTTTCTATGGTCCATCCTCGGTTACAACCTAAGGCAAAAAAATTTCTACGTTTTGTATGCCATATATTTTTACAACTTATCTGTGTTTCCATCATGTTAATTGTAAATGAGATGTATACATTTACATATAACCGGTATTATTTCTCCAGACTATACCTCTGTATAATACCCAGCAAAATTTATGGACCTTTATCACTTTGGATTTTACCCTTATCATTCTGGTTACTATTAACAGGAAGAATCTTGTCTTTTTTATTCATTTCTCAGGTGTGAAATCTATGATTGCAGTCTCGATTTATATTTACCCGACTAGGGTTTGGTTGGAAAATTGGTATTGTTTTGCTATGTTATATATCTACCATCCCTAGGGGTCTCTCTTCTCCCATGCCAAGGTGGTGAGCGGTCCAGAATCATTATGAGCCCTACAGTTTCACTATGGTTAACATCCACCCTCATGCCTTTCTAGAACTTAAGAGGGTTTTGATATACTTGCCCCTTATCCTATTTCTTTTTTTTCTGAAAGCCAAGTTTCAAATATCCATCTGTATTTTTTTTATGTAAAGAGTCAATTATGTATAGAGTTTTCAGCTACACTTTTTTTTCCTTTTTTTCCTACAAATGAAACAAAACTTAATCATGCACAACAGTTAAAAATTTCAATACATGTATTATTTGATGTCAATTCTCTATTCCAACAAAACTATTCACCTTGGTTTCCTGAACAACTTTGTCTCTCGAAACACTCCAGAAGCTGAGCCTTTCCTTATGTCTTGCTTCTAATTTTCCAACCAACCTTGAGATTCGTCCTTCGAGACTAGAATCTCCCCCCTTTCTCTCTTGAAGCACCATTGTCCTTAGCAAGATACTTGCACCATGTGCTTGGCTATCTGGTCATCTCCAAAATTAGCCATCCGTTTCTTCTTTTTTCTCTACCTGTCCTCTACAACACAGACAAACTTTTTCCCCTCCTTTTTCCTTTGGAAACCTTTCTAGTTAGGAGAGGTAGTTAGGGTTGCAATCACTGCAACCGTTTTTCCCAACTTCCCCCTCAGAAGTTGCCAACATTTCCCAAGAAAACATTTCTTATCTTATTAAAGAAATAATAAAAATATTATTAAATTCCAAAACAGCTAATAGTTTCATATTCAATTTTTTTTTTTAACCACAGTAAAGTCAAATATTTACGTTTTCCTGGGGCATTACATCATCCCCTCCTGAAATTGGACATCGTCCCGATGTCCACTGACCATGAATAACTTTGGGTAAGCCTTTTTCATGAGCTCTTCATCTTCCCAGGTGTCCTCATCAGGCCCAAAGTGCTGCGACTGCACTTTAACTTAAGTAATAGCTCACTTCCGCAGCTGTACTTCTCTCCGGTCAAGAATGTTGAGTGGCTCGACCAAGATTTCTCCTTCCAGTTTGACCTACAACATGCAATACTCTAATTCAGTTTCTTTAAAAAAGAACTTTTAGACTGATCTACCAGAAATAATTCCCACCTATACATCCTGCCATCTGATTACATGTTTAGGATCATAGACATATTTTTTTAGTACGGAGATATGGAAGACATTGGGGACCCAGATGTGACTTGGCAGGGTGAGCTAGTAAGCCACCAGCCCAATTCTTGCCAAGACCTGGAATGGGTCACAGTATCGTGGTGCCAACATGGTACACCCACTCCATTTCAATGTAGTCCTTCTTGCTTGAATTCTCATATACACATGATCATCGACTTGGTATTCTTTAAACCTCCTTTTCTGGTCAGCAAAGTTCTTTTGCCTGTCTTGAGTAGCTTTTAAATTAGACCGTACCTTTTTGACCATTTCCTCCATTTCCCCAAGCATTTCTGGCCCTAACATTAATTTGTCTTCTGGTCCACCCCAGCTTGAGGGTGTGCGGAACTTCTGCCCATACAACACTTCGAATGGACTCATTCATAGTGATGTATGATAGCCATTATTGTATGCGAACTCGACCAAGTGCAGGTAATCTTCCCACCTAGTCGGTTTCTACATTACATATGCCCTTAACATATCCTCCACCACCTGGCTCACCCGTTTTGTTTTCCCGTTAGTCTGAGGGTGGTATGCCGTGCTAAAATTCAGTTGAGTTCCCAGTTCCGCAAACAATGTTTTCGAAAAGGTCGATGTAAATTTTACATCACGATCTGAAATTATTTTTTTTGGTAATCCATGCAACCTAAATATGTTTTGCATAAAGATATGAGTGATTTGTGCAGCTCTGTAAGTAGATTGCACAAGTATAAAATGTGTTGATTTACTTAGTTTGTCCACCACCACCATGATGGAGTCGTTATTTTTCCTTGTCTTGGGCAAACCTATTATAAAGTCCATAGAAATGGTTTCTGACTTCCATTCCGAAATGGGTAATGGTTGCAATAACCCCGCAGGATGTTGATGCTCCGCCTTAATTTTTTGGAACTCCAAACATTGTGCCAAATACTCAGCCAGTAGTAGTCTTTTCGAAGCACAGTGATCATTTTCTGATATCCTAGGTGTCCAACATAGTGATTGATATGAAATTCATCCAAAATCAGATTTTTAATGTTGTTTTGATTGGGTACATATAGCCTCTTCTTGTCGTACAACATTCCAACATCATCCACCCCATAGCCTTGCTGATTTTCCTTGATGGTAGACTATTGTACTTGCTATTTTATTTGCTGGTATACAGTATCTTGTTCTGCTACTTCTTTTATCATCCCATTGAAGGGGCTTTTCCATTTGCTATAGGAGATTTCATATAAACACTGTAATTTCCGACATAAAGCATCTACCACCCAATTTTCTTTCCCCTTCAAATTTTTGATTTCAAAGTCAAAACTACTTAGGAAATCCACCCACCATGCTTGCCTAGCATTTAAAGTGGCCTGGCTAAAATAATTGGTCAAACTGTGGTGGTCTGTCAATAATAAATATTTTCTGCCCATAAGATAATGAGACCACATCTTTAAGGCATGTATGATGGCTACCAATTCTAAGTCATAAGCAAAATATATCTGCTCATGCTCCTTTAGTTTCCTTGACTCGTAAGCAATTACCATCCATTCTTGCATCAACACGCCTCCTACACCTTCCTTGCTGGCGTCAATGCACACCACATAGTCCTTATTAGGGTTAGCGACACTCAAAATGGGTGCGGTGGTGAGCAGATGTTTAAGCTGCTCAAAACTTCTTTGGCATTCTGGGGTCCATTTGAAACCTCTTCCTTTGTTCCATAAAGAAGTGATAGGATACGCTACTCTTGAGAATCCCTCTACAAATCATTTGTGATAGCCAGCTAATCCCATAAAGGATCTAATGTCTGCTACATCCTTTGGTATGGGCCACTCCATTATGGTCTTTATCTTTTCGGGATCTACCGTGATCCCTTCCTTTGTGATTATATGGCCCAAATATTGTATTTCTTCTTTGAAGAAGTTGCACTTGCTGAACTTGGCATATAACTGGTGTTCTCGGAGTGTTTGCAACACTAGTCTGAGATGCTGCTCATGCTCTTCCATAGTGCGGGAATATATCAATATATCATCAATAAATATGAGCACAAATCTATCCAAATATTGATGAACTATGTTGTTCATCAAGCACATGAAAGTTGCGGGGGTGTTAGTTAACCCAAAGGGTAGGACCACAAACTTGTAACGTCCATACCTTGTTCTAAAAATTGTTTTAGCTATGTCGTCTTCCTTAATCCTGATTTGGTGATACCTTGAACACAAATCGATCTTGGAAAATACTGTTGCACCTTTCACTTGGTCGAAAAGTTCATCAATCCGGGGTAGAGGATACTTATTTTTTATTGTCAGTCTGTTCAACTGACGATAATCTAGGCACATACGAAGGGTCCCATCTTTTTTCTTAACAAACAATACCAAGGCTCCCTAAGGAGACACACTGGGGCGAATATAGTTTTTGTCTAACAGTTCCTGTAACTACATTTTTAACTCAGTCAACTCAGGTGTACTCATTCTGTAAGGTGCCTGGGATACCGGGGCTGCCCCCAATACCAATTTGATAGTAAATTCTATATCCCTCTTAGGTGGCAGTCCATGAATCTCTTCTAGAAACACATCAACAAATTCTTGTATCACAGGGAAGTTGTCCAATGTGGATGTTTTATCTTTCGAGTTAGTATAGCTAACTTGGATGGCATAAATCTGACACCCCTTCTTAATGCATTTTGCTAACTGAGAGGAAGTTATTGGCTAAACCTATATTGGCTGCTTAATCCCTTGCATCTCCTGCCTTGTTCCAAGCTCATCTCTATAATAAATAGTCTTTATTTTTCAGTTGACTAAGGACCAGTGCTTTTCTAGCTAGTCCATACTGATTAAAATGTCATATGAACCAAGGGGGAGCACGTTTAAATCTGCCATTACTCGCTGCCCTGCTATCTTTAAAGAGCAGTTATTGACTTTTGCAAGTACTCGCCTATTGGCCCCTGTAGCCAGCTATACTAGTGACGGACTCTTGAATTTAACAGGTTGCAATTTACAATTCTCTACAACCTTAGGACTAATATAACTTAATGTGGCTCTAGGATGAATTAAAATAGTTATACTAAGGTCTGAAATTTTACCTTCGAATTCCACCATGGTCGGCTAGTACTCCGCCTGATGATCATCTATTGCTGCATTAATCCTTGGTAGACTACATCCTATATCGCTGATTGTCGATGCTTCATGGATTCAAGATACCTGTTCGGTTCCCTTTCGTTGAGGGAAGTTTTTAACACAGTGAGGTCCACCGTAACCCCAACACTGCATTGGAGGCCTTGTTGTCCCTTCGCTGTCTAACTTTACTGGCTACTCGCCGACACGGGACTCACTATTTGGCTTGGACCTGAGCGATTTTTTCTGTACATTTTTGCTATTTTTCCCCTTACCAACACTCTTGTTACTGCTACAATGGTTTCCTTTATTGTTTCTAGCCAACTTATTACTTCTTTTATCATTCCATCTTTTACCCAAAATTTCCCCCTTCTATTTACTCTGCTGGTAACAAATCCTGTTTTTACGTGTTGCTTCATTTATTTTCTTTGGATTGTCAAACTCAATCCTTTCCCGCATATACAGATGTAAAATACTAATGAACCTCTACACTTTAGCTTTTTCTTCTCTAATATAAGGCACATAACGAAGCAATGAAGTAAAATGAGTGATAAATTCGTCCATGGTTTGCTGTCCCAACCGCAAGTCATGGAATTCTCTTGCCTTTTCATCATAAAAACGCTCGGTCAGGTATCTTTCCTTAAAGTACCTTTGAAATTTCTCCCAGGTTATGGTCTGTTTGCTTACTCCTCTTACGATCTTAACTTATTCCCACCACACGGTGGCTTTTCCCTGTAGTTGGAAAATGGCCAGTTGTGCCTTAATGTTGTGATCGTATTCATATAGCTAGAAATATTTGTTCATATTAATCAACCATGCTTCAGCTGCCTCCTCCTGTTCTCCATCAAAGTGTGGTGGTTTAATCTTACGAAATTCCCCTTGCAACTCTATTCGTTGCCTTTTTGATGTCTGTTGTTCAGATGTGTTATCAGATCGTTCCTCCCTTTCCTCTGACCCTTCAGGTTTTGTATGGTGATGCTGCTCCTCTGACATTCTTTGCTACTCCGCACTAGGATTTTCTGGCAGCTGGTTCTGTTTACCGGACATGCTATTTATAATTATCTCTTGTTCCATAGTTAGCCATGCGTTATCTTCTCGTAATCCGGCCATTTCATTTTTCAATTCTAGCACTGTGTCAGAAATGGCCAAGTTTGTATTGCGAGCCTCCTCTCCGAGCTATACCCATAGCTTGGGTTATTCTTAGGACCAGGTACAGGTTCCTGACCCATCACATGCTTGCGTGGCACACTGCCCACTCTTCTCATACTGTCAGTCTTTTGGTTTTTCCTGTTTTGTTCTTAACATAAGAAAAGTGACAGAAAGGAAAAAGTTAACATACTAAATGTTTTCTTGAACTACTCAAATGAAGACAAAAATAAATTATATGTGTTGTTTCTGTATTCAATTTTCAATTCCCAGAGGCCTCAGTTTTGTAACTGGGCTTTGATACCAATTGTCATGTCTCCCACACTCTACCATAGTAAAAAATTATTTTGTTAAATACCACTATGGATTCAACTATTAAGTCAGCAACCCTCCTACCGTCCTTACTACGCCGGTCGTTGGTGTAGTTTTCTGGCAATCGGATTGTTGGTTCATGGTGATGTTATCGGCTTGGTACTATAGGACTAAGGTCCATTAACTCTATACTTACCTTGGAAATCTCCCGCCTCCTTACGATCGATAAACTTGGCAGATATATCTTACACTTGGCAATTTCAATGAATATGCTCCGGTTATATTCTACTGTTAGGGTTAATGCTTTGGCTATCAATGTTAATTCTCCCTGCTTTGCCCTCTACGTGGCATGAATAGGCCCTTCTATCCATAGTCATTTACCTCGAGCCTTTCATCACATCAACGGAGGATGGGCTGGGTTATGATCCGATGGTTCAACTCTTTCATGGTTTGGTTCATTCATCTCTCGGTTATCAAGTTGCATTATCACTTCCACCGCTTGGCTCCTACTTTGTGTATCCCCTTAGTTTTCTGTAGGTCTACTCTGTCTGTCACCAGGCCTTGAAACAAGTTGGAAGGCCACCAGAGGCAGGGATATGGTGACCCTATCACATGGAACAATCCGGGTATGTTTTTTTTTTTTTGTTATTTGACATTTTCGTCTCTGAAATTTTATTTTCTACTGAACACTTCCACAACTCTCTGCTAACTAAGGTTGTGATGGTGCATTCTAGTTGTAGAGGTCACCTCAAGAATCTGAGACTCTCAGGCGAGGCTGTGAGGTTGGCATGTCACCTGTCTTCCTTGCTCAAGAAGCCCAGGTAAGGAATTGCTTCCAGATAGCTATTTTTTGACTGAGTTTGGCTCTTTAGATGACTCGAATCTAAGATGGTCGACTATACTGGTTCTGTTGCATAGCCTTTCTGAGTTCCGAAAGTTTTGAAGGCTTGTTGAGTTAGTAGGGTAATTTTCTTATACAGCCGAGAGCTGTAGGGCTTGAGACCTGTGCCCTTTTGCTCGGGTAGAGGGTTTTTGTTTTAGTTCTCTACCGTCAAGTTGAATAGTGGTTATTTTGATGTAGCTATGTATATTTTTTTTTTACGTGCCATGGTTTATCGCGTGGCTTATCTGGTTTTACTATGTGAGCTTGCAATGTTCTATGAAGAAAATCTCAGGAAAATCCTTGGTGAAGCTACTGGAAGCACCTTGGTTAAACTTATTCTCTTCTCCGAATGTGCATATGTATTTGCATAACCTTTTGTTATAGTTTTATAACCAACTGCTAAATAGATGTTGTTCTCAAGATATATACAGTTGTATGGTATAATGGTATTGTTTCCACACCTTATTTTCTGTTCAGATGTTTAAATTTGTGAATGATAACAGTCTCCATCCACATTACCATTCGTCCTAATAATTGAACTGAAATTTAGATGAATGTTAGCAAAGCCTGACGCTAGTTCATTCCTCTGTACTATAAGATTAGGTTCTTTACTGGTTCTCATTGCTTCCATCTTTATTTCTAGTAGTTAAGTCTTATACACAATATCTCTTAGTTAATGATTTATTGTGAAACCCCACCCATAAGGTTTTGGAAGTTCATGTGCAAGGTAACCCTTGACGGGCTTGTTTGCATGATACAGAGTTTTCTCTCTCCACAATTTTCTATGGTCCATCCTCGATTACAACGAGAGGCTGAAAATTTTCTACATTTTATATGCCATATATGTTTACAACTTATCTGTGTTTCCAGCATGTTAATTGTAAATGAGATGTATACATTTATATATAACCGACATTATTTCTCCAGACTATACCTCCGTATAATACCCAGCAAAATTTATGGACCTATATCACTTTGGATTTTACCCTCATCATTCCGGTTACTATTAATAGGAAGAATATTGTCTTTTTTATTCGTTTCTCGGATGTGAAATCTATGATTGCAGTCTTGATTTATATTTACCCAGCTAGGGTTTGGTCAGCAAATTGGTATTGTTTTGCTATGTTATATATCTACCATCCCTAGGGGTCTCTCTTCTCCCATGCCAGGGTAGTGAGCGGTCCAGAATCTTTACGAACCCTACAGTTTCACTACGGTTAACATCCACTCTCATGCCTTTCCAGAACTTAAGAGGGTTTTGATATACTTGCCCCTTTTCCTATTCTTTTTTATTTATTTATTTTTATTTTTTTCTGAAACCCAAGTTTCAAATATCCATCTGTATTTTTTTTATGTAAAGAGTCAATTCTGTATAGAGTTTTCAGCTACTGTTTTTTTTTTCCTTTTTTCCTACGAATGAAACAAAACTTAATCATGCACAACAGTTAGAAATTTCAGTACTTGTATTGTTTGATGTCAATTCGCTATTCCAACAGAACTATTCACCTTGGTTTCCTGAACAACTTTGTCTTCCGAAACACTCCAGAAGCTAAGCCTTTCCTTATCTCCTACTTCTATTTTTCCACCCAAAATTGAGATTCATCCTTCGGGACCAGAATCTCCCCCCTTGCTCTCTTGCAGGACCACTATCATCAACAAGATACTTGCACCATGTGCTTGGCTATCTGGTCATAACCAGACTTAGCCATCCATTTCTTGTTTTTTCTCTACCTATGCACTATAGCATAGACTAAATTTTTCCCCTCCTTTTTCCTCTGGAAAACTTTCCAGTCACGAGAGGTAGTTAGGGTTGAAATCACTGCAACCATTTTTCCCAACTTCCCCCTCAGAAGTTGCCAGCATTTTCCAAGAAAACATTTCTTATCTTCTTAAAGAAATAATAAAAATATTATTAAATTCCAAAATAGCTAATAATGTCATATTCAGTTTTTTTTTTAACCACAGTAAAGTCAAATATTTACATTTTCCTGGGGCATTACATCTCCCCCTCCTGAAATTGGACATCGTCGTGATGTCCACTGACCATGAAAAACTCTGGGTAAGCCTTTTTCATGAGCTATTCATCTACCCAGGTGGCGTCATCAGGGCCAAAGTGCTACAACTACACTTTAACTTGGGTAATAGCTCGCTTCCGCAGCTGTACTTCTCTCTGGTCGAGAATGTTCAGCGGCTTGACCAAGATTTCTCCTTCCAGTTCAACCTGCAACATGCAATACTCTAATTCAGTTTCTTTAAAAAAAAAAAAATTAGACTCATCTACTGGAAATAATTCCCACTTGTACATCCTGCCATTTGATTACATGTTTAGGATCATAAACATATTTTTTTATTATGGAGACATGGAAGACATTGTGGACCCGGATGTGACTTGGCAGGGCAAGTTCGTAAGCCACCGGCCCAATTCTTGCCAAGACCTGGAATGGGCCACAGTATCGTGGTGCCAACTTGGTACACCCACTCCATTGCAATGTACTCCTTCTTGCTTGAATTCTCACATAGACATGATCACTGACTTGGTATTCTTTAAACCTCCTTTTCCAGTTAGCAAAGTTCTTTTGCCTATCCTAAGCAGCTTTTAAATTAGACCATACCTTTTTGACCATTTTCTCCATTTCCCCAGGCATTTCTGGCCCCAAAATTAATTTTTCTTCTGGTCAACCCCAGCTTGAGGGTGTGTGACACTTCCGTCCATAGAACACTTCAAATGGACTCATTCGCAGTGATGTATGATAGCCATTATTGTATGCGAACTCGACCAAGTGCAGGTAATCTTCCCAACTGGTCGGTTGCTACATTACATATGCCCTCAACATATCCTCCACCACTTGGTTCACACATTTTATTTGCCGTGAGTCTGAGGGTGATATGCTGTGCTAAAACTCAGCTGAGTTCCGAGTTCTACAAACAATGTTTTCCAAAAGACCGATGTAAATTTTACATCACGGTTTGAAATTATTGTTTTTGGTAATCCATGCAACCTAAATATGTTTTGCATAAAGATATGAGCAATATGTTCAACTCTGTAAGTAGATTGCACAGATATAAAATGTGCTGATTTACTTAGTTTGTCCACACCCACCATGATGGAGTCGTTATTTTTCCTTGTCTTGGACAAACCTGTTATAAAGTCCATAGAAATGGTTTCCCACTTCCATTCCGGAATGGGTAATGGTTGCAATAACTCCGCAGGGTGTTGATGCTCTGCCTCAATTTGTTGGCACTCCAAACACCATGCCAAACACTCAGCCACATTCTTCTTCATACCCCACTAGTAGTAGTTTTTTCAAAGCGCAGTGATCATTTTCTGATATCCTGCATGTCCAGCATAGTGACTGATATGAAATTCGTCCAAAATCAGATTTTTAGTGCTGTTTTGATTGGGTACATATAGCCTCTTCTTGTAGTACAACATTCCAGCATCATCCACCCCATAGCCTTGTTGATTTTCCTCGCTGGTAGACTGTTGTAATTGCTATTTTATTTGTTGGTATAGATTATCTTGTTCTGCTACTTTTTTAATCATCCCCTCGAAGGGGCTTTTACATTTGCTATAGGAGATTTCATATAAACATTGTAATTTACAATTTAAAGCATCCACCACCCGATTTTCTTTCCCGTTCAAATTTTTGATTTCAAAGTCAAAACTAATTAGGAAATCCACCCACCATGCTTTCCTGGCATTTAAAGTGGGCTGGCTAAAATAATTGGTCAAACTGTGGTGGTTTGTCAATAATAAAAATTTTCTTCCCATAAGATAATGTCGCCACATCTTCAAGGCGTGTATGACGACTGCCAATTCTAAGTCATAAGCAGAATATTTCTGCTCATGTTCCTTTAGTTTCCTTGACTCGTAAGCAATTACCCTCCCTTCTTCCATCAACACACCTCCTACACCTTCCTTGCTCGCATGAGTGCACACCACATAGTCCTTATTAGGATTAGTGATGCTCAAAATGGGTGCAGTGGTGAGTAGATGTTTAAGCTACTCAAAACTTCTTTGGCATTCTAGGGTCCATTAGAAAGCTCTTCCTTTTTTCTCTAAAGAAGTGATAGGATATGCTACTCTTGAGAATCCCTCTACAAATCATCTATAATATCTAGCTAATCCCATAAAGGATCTGATGTCTGCTACATCCTTTAGTATGGGCCACTCCATTATGGTCTTTATCTTTTCGAGATCTACCACGATCCCTTCCTTTGTGATTATATGGCCCAAATACTATATTTCTTCGTTGAAGAAGTCGCACTTGGTGAACTTGGCATATAACTGGTGTTCTTAGAGAGTTTGTAGCACTAGTCTGACATGCTCCTTATGCTCTTTCATAGTGCGGGAATATATCAGTATATCATCAATAAATATGAGCACAAATCTATCCAAATATTGATGAAATATGTTGTTCATCAAGCACATGAAAGTTGCGGGGGCGTTAGTTAACCCAAAGGGTAGCACCACAAACTCCTAATATCCATACCTTATTCTAAAAGCTATTTTAGCTATGTCATCTTCCTTAATCCTGATTTGGTGATACCCTAATGGTAAATCGATCTTGGAAAATACTGTTGCAGCTTTCACTTGGTCGAAAAGTTCGTCAATCCGGGGTAGAGGATACCTATTTTTTATTTTCAGTTTGTTCAACTGACAATAATCTATGCACATATGAAGGGTCCCATCGTTTTTCTTAACAAAATATACTGGAGCTCCCCAAGGAGACACACTGGGGCAAATATAGTTTTTGTCTAACAGTTCTTGTAATTGCATTTTTAACTCTGTCAACTCAGATGTACTCATTCTGTAAGGTGCCTGGGAAACCGGGGCTACCCCTCGTACCAATTCAATAGTAAAGTCTATATCTCTCTTAGGTGGCAGTCCGGGAATCTCTTCCGGAAACACATCAGCAAATTCTTGTATCACAGGGATGTTGTCCAATGTGGCTATTTTATCTTTCGAGTTAGCATAGCCGACTTGGATGGCATAAATCTGACACCCCTTCTTAATGCATTTTGCTAACTGAGAGGTAGTTATTGGCCGAACCTGTACTGGCCGCTTAATCCCTTGCATCTCTTCCCTTGCTCCAAGCTCATCTCTATAATAAATAGTCTTTGTTTTGTAGTTGACTAAGGACTAGTGCTTTTCTAGCCAGTCCATACCGATTAAAACGTCATATGAACCAAGGGGGAGCATGTTTAAATATGCCATTACTAGCTACCCTGCTATCTTTAAAGAGCAGTTATTGAATTTTGCATGTACTCGCCTCTTGGCCCCTATAGCCAACTGTACTAGCCACGGACTCTTGAATTTAACAGGTTGCAGTTTATAATGCTCTACAACCTTAGGACTAATATAACTTAATGTGGCTCCAGGATCAATTAAAACAGTTATAGTAAGGTCTGAAATTTTACTTTCGAATTCCACCATGGTCAATTGGTACTCCACCTGACGATCGTCCAGGGATGCATTAATCCTTGGTAGACTACGTCCTATATCGCCGACTGTCGATGCTTCATGGATTTGGGATACCTGTTCGGTTCCCTTTTGTTGAGGGTAGTTTTTGACATAGTGAGGTCCACCACAACCCCAACACTGCACAGGAGGCCTTGCTATCCCTTCGTTGTCTAACTTTACTGGCTGCTCACTGACTCGGGACTCACTGGCTGGCTTGGACCTGAGCAAATTTTTCTGTACATTTCTGCTATTTTTCCCCTTACCAACACTCTTGTTACTGCTACCACGGTTTCCCTTATTGTTTCCATCCAACTTATTACTTCTCTTATCATTCCATCTTTTACCTGGAATTTCCCCCTTCTGTTTACTTTGCTGGTAACAAGTCCTAGCTTTACGTGTTTCTTCATCCATTGTCTTTGGATTATCAAACTCAATCCTTTCCCGCATATACAGAGGTAAACTACTAATGAACCTCTACACTTTAGATTTTTCTTCTCTAATATAAGGCACATAACGAATAAATGAAGTAAAACGAGTGATAAATTCGTCCATGGTTTGCTGTCCCAACCGCAAGTCTTGGAATTCTCTTGCCTTTTCGTCATACAAACACTCGGTCAGGTATCTTTCCTTAAAGTACCTTTGAAATTTCTCCTAGGTTATGGTCTATTCGCTTACTCCTCTTACGATCTTAACTTCTTCCCACCACAGGGTGGCTTTTCCCTGTAGTTGGAAAATGGCCAGCCGTGCCTTAAGGTTGTGATCATATTCATATAGATGGAAATATTTGTTCATATTAATCAACCATGCCTCAGCAACCTCCTCTTGTTCTCCATCAAAGTGTGGCAGTTTAATCTTACGAAATTCCCCTTGCAACTCTATCCATTTCCTTTTTGATGTCTATTGTTCGGATGCATTATCAGATTGTTCCTCCCTTTCCTCTAACCCTTCAGGTTCTGTATGGTGATGCTACTCCTCTAACGTTCTTTCCTACTCCACACTGGGATTTGCTGGTGGCTAGTTCTGTTTGTCGAACAGGATTTTTATAATTCTCTCTTGTTCCATAGTTAGCTGTGTGTTATCTTCTCGTAATCGATCCATTTAATTTTTCAATTCCTGCACTGTCTCCAAAATGCTCAATTTTGTATTGTGAGCCTCCTCTCCGAGTTGTACCCTTAGCTCGGGGTTATTCTCAGGACCAAGTACAGGTCCCTGACCCATCGCATACCTGCATGATGCACTATCCGCTCTTCTCATACTGTCAGTCTTCTGGTTTTTCCTATTCTATTCTTAACATAAGAAAAGTGAAAGAAAGGAAAAAGTTAACATACTAACTGTTTTCTTGAACTGCTCAAATAAAGACAAAAATAAATTGTATGTGTTGTTTCTGTAGTCAGCTTTCAATTCCCAAAGGCCTCTATTTTGTAACTGGGCTCTGATACCAATTGTCATGTCTCCCACGCTCTACATAGTAATTTTTTTTTGTTAAATACCACTATGGAAACTATTAAGTCGACAACCCTCCTATTGTCCTTACTACTCTGGTCGTTGGTGAAGTTTTCTGGCAACCAGATTATTGGTTCATGGTGATGTTATTGGCTTGGTGCTATAGGACTAAGGTCCATTAACTCTATACATACCTTGGAAATCTCCTGCCTCCTTACGATCGATAAACTTGGCAGATATATGTTACACTTAGCAATTTCATTGAATATGCTTTGGCTATATTGTACTATTTGGGTTAATGCTCTAGCTATCGGAGTTAATTCTCCCTGCTCTGCCCTCTACATGGCACGAGTAGGCCCTTCTATCCAAAGTCATTTACCTCGAGCCTTTCGCCAAATCAACGGAGGATAGGCTGGGTTATGATTCGACGGTTCAGCTCTTTCATGGTTTGGTTCATTCATCTCTCAGTTATCCAGTTGCATTATCACTTCCACCGCTTGGCTCCGGCTCTGTTTCTCCCCTTATTTTTCCGTGGGTCTGCTCTATCTGTCACCAGGCCTTGAAACAAGTTGGAAGGCCACCAGAGGCTGGGATATGGCGACCCTATCACATGGAAGAATCTGGGTATGTTTTTTTTTCTATTATTTGACATTTTCGTCTCTAGAATATTATTTTCTGCTGAACACTTCCACAACTCTCTGCTAAGTAAGGTTGTATGGTGCGTTCTGGTTGTAGAGCTCACCTCAAGAATCTGAGACTCTCACGGAAGGTTGCAAGGTCGACATCTCACCTGTCTTCCTTGCTCAAGAAGCCCAGGTAAAGAATTGCTTCCGGATAGCTGTTTTTTGACTGAGTTTTCCTCTTCAGATGATTCGAATCTTAGATGGTCGACTATACTGGTTCTGTTGCACAGCTTTTCCGAGTTCTGAAAGTTTTGAAGGCTTGTTGAGTTAGTAGGGTAATTTTCTTGTACAACCAAGAGCTGTAGGGGTTTGAGACCTATACCCTTTTGCTCGGGTAGAGGGTTTTTTTTTTAGTTCTCTAGCATCGAAATGAATAGTGGTTATTCCGATGTAGTTATGTATATTTTTTTTTACCTGCCATGGTTTATCCCGTGGATTATCTGGTTGTACTATGTGAGCTTGCAATGTTCTATGAAGCAATTCTCAGGAAAATCCTGGGTGAAGCTACCGGAAGCGCCTTGGTTAAACTTATTCTCTTCTCCAAATGTGCATATGTATTCGCATAACCTTTTGTTATAGTTTTATAACCAATTGCTAAATAGATGTTGTTCTCAAGCTATATACAGCTCTATGGTATAATGGTATTGTTTCCACACCTTATTTTCTATTCAGATGTTTAAATTTGTGAATGGTAATAGTCTCCATCCAGATTACCATTCATCCTAATAAATGAACCAAAATTTTGATGAATGTTAGCACTACATGACGCTAGTTCATTCCTCTGTACTATAAGATTAGGTTCTTTACTGGTTCTCACTGCTTCCATGTTTATTTATGGTAGTTAAGTCTTATACGCAAGATTTCTTAGTTAATGATTTATTGTGAAACCCCACCCATAAGGTTCTAGAAGTCCATGTACAAGGTAACCCTTGACGGGCTCACTTACAACCTGAGGCAGAAAATTTTCTACGTATTCTATGCCATATATGTTTACAACTTATCTGTGTTTCCATCATGTTAATTGTAAATGAGATGTATACATTTATATATAACCGGCGTTATTACTCCAGACTATTCCTCCGTATAATACCCAACAAAATTTATGGACCTGTATCACTTTGGATTTTACCCTCATCGTTCTGGTTACTATTAACAGGAAGAATCTTGTCATTTTTATTCATTTCTCACGTGTGAAATCTATGATTGTAGTCTCGATTTATATTTATCTGGCTAGGGTTTGGTCGGCAAATTGGTATTGTTTTTCTATGTTATATATCTACCATCCCTAGGGGTCTCTCTTCTCCCATGCCAGGGTGGTGACCGGTCCAGAATCTTTGCGAACCCTACAGTTTCACTACGGTTAACATCCAATCTCATGCCTTCCTAGAACTTAAGAGGGTTTTGATATACTTGCCACTTTTCCTATTTTTTTTCTTCTGAAAGCCAAATTTCAAATATCTATTTGTACTTTTTTTATGTAAAGAGTCAATTCTGTATAGAGATTTCAGCTACAGTTTTTTTTTTTTCCTTTTTTTCCTATGAATGAAACAAAACTTAATCATGCACAAGAATTAGAAATTTTAGTACCTATATTATTTTATGTCAATTCGCTATTCCAACAGAACTATTCACCTTGGTTTCCTGAATGGCTTTGTCTTGCGAAACACTCCAAAAGCTGAGCCTTTCCTTATCTCCTACTTCTAATTTGCCACCCAACCTTGAGATTCGTCCTTCGGGACCAGAATCTCCCCCCTTGCTCTCTTGCAGGACCACTGTCCTCAGCAAGATACTTGCACCATGTGCTTGGCTATCTGGTCATCACCAGACTTAGCCATCCATTTCTTCTTTTTTCTCTGCCTGTCCTCTACAGCACAGACTAACTTTTTCCCCTCCTTTTTCCTCTAGAAACCTTTCCAGTCAGGAGAGGTAGTTAGGGTTGCAATCACTGCAACTATTTTTCCCAACTTCCCCCTCAGAAGTTGCCAGCATTTTCCAAGAAAACATTTCTTATCTTATTAAAGAAATAATAAAAATATTATTAAATTCCAAAACAACTAATAATGTCATATTCAGTTTTTTCTTTTAACCACATTAAAGTCAAATATTTACATTTTCCTGGGGCATTACATTTTGAAAATAAACTTTTCAATTTCTTTATATGTCGATGTCCTCATATTTATTATGGCCATCATTCACATGGAAAAAAAAATTATTTACCATCAGATAATATAGTGTAATAAATAATTAAGATTCATGAAATGGAATCACACATTGTCAAAAATACTAAGACACAAGACCAATAAGAAAAATGTTACTTAGCTTCCTTGACATTAGTTGAGCTCCTTGTAATGACTTGAATTTGAGATCACAAGATTCATGCGTTGTTGGTTCCTTTACCAATACTTTAACATAGTTACATTAGTAGAGAATAAGGATTAAACTATAACATAATAAGATGAATGTATCAATGTGGGTTACTTCAAGGTTACTCCTCTAAATATTGTTCCCAAACCCTTTTTAGGGGCGGCTGCTATAAGTTCCCCAACAATAAACTCTTGCTTCCCCAATTTTACATCAAAAGAGGCTTACTTCATGGCTAAGGAGATGAAAGAATTTCATCAATGGCCAAGACCATGGGAAGAATTATCTTCCATCATGCATAAACCTCCACTTTTTTTGATCTTGAAAATCCCTTCAAGAAGGCCTATCTCGGATAGGAGAGAGGAATGTGACCTAATGTTATAAGGATAATGTGGGGCAGTAGAAGGATGAGGAAGGAAATTGTCCTCTAGGAGGAGGGAAAGTCTCAAAATGGATGGCATAGGGTTTAATGTAGGAGGAGAAGAGAATAGGGTAATGGAGGGAGGGGGAAGGAGGAAGGAAAGGTTAGGGAGGTCCAAGAAGGGGTAGGTGCAATGTGATAAATTTATGGAAGCAAGAGTTAAAACATCAAAGCTAATGGGAGATTAATGAGGGGGGAAAACATAGCCGTCAAGGAGGCCTTGGCAACTATCAAGGGATATATTATTTCCTTCTGAAGCACCTTTGTGACCACAATAGGATGCCCTAAAAAGTATCCATAAGCATCAGATCTTAGGCATTTAAACTTGAGGTTGGGGAAGTGTCATTTTCTTTTCACTTTGATCATCAATCTCCATACTTCACGAAGTGGAACTTCTAGAGTCCAATCCCTTTGGTGACTTCCAAATCCATTTGTTCTTGATCTTCCAGCTAGGGAAATCCTCTCCTAGGTGGGTGTAGGAGTGACATCTAACACATTTGTATGGAATTTCCTCATAGTATAAACTATGCTTGTGGGCCTCGGTAACAAGTTGTATGGTGATGGAATTCAGAAGGCTTGAGGCTAAGTTTAATCCAACAATAACTCTTTCCATCACCATGTATCCTAACCTTTATTTAGGAGCAATAAAGTTCCTATTGGGATGCCAATATTTATTTTATTCCCATGCATACCTCATCTGACCATAACTGTAGAGGAAGGGTCAAAATATAGACCCATTTAAGAAACATCAAGATTCTTTTTTATCATGTTATCGAAAAGGCAGTTTAATAGAATTTCGATTTGCAAAAATATCAAGAGTGGTTAGATTATGAGATGTGGAAGTTAGGTGGGAGGCCTCGAATGTGCAAATAGACAAATGAGATGGAGGATGAGCTAGAGCACAATTGGGTACATTCGGGAAGGAACCTAGCAACATGGAAGTAGAGTAAGGTTTCAAAACAGAATGGGAGACCTAGGATGTCAAAGACAACTCATGAGGTGTTAGACGAGGTGGAGAAGTTGGCTTATTTGATGTTTTCCATATTTGGAGGCCCTCATATGGGTCCTCTGAGTAGTCAATCAACTCTTCTTCCATCTTGTAGCTGGTGTATTCAACAGTAGACCAAGCCTAGCCCCTATTTGAAATGAATCTAAACCCTCACTCTCATGTGATCACAAACTTTCCAACTCCAAAACACTCCTTACATCATATGTATTAATTTATAATTAATAATATCTGCAAATTAATTTTCATGGTGAATAATATGAGTCAAATAAGTGTATTAAATGTTGTATAGATTGAGATATGCACCATTGAATCTAAATATTGTATATTTTGATGTATGTTCAAAAGTGTATATTGTTTTACATGTAAAATATACTATATTTTATAAAACATTATCAATTTTTTTTTTTTTTTTTTTTATTTTATGGTATCATCATTAATGATGAAAATAAATTTATACTTTGAAAACAATCTTATGAAAATCATTTTTATCAAATTAGGAAAAGCATATATTATTCATAATAAATAAAATATTATAAAATAATTTTTTAATGATTGGTTATTAGAATAACGAAAATAATAATAAATTAATACTGTTTAGAACAAAAAAATTAGTAAAAAGGTTAAAGAAATAAAGTTTTATTATAATATAATATATATCTTGGTAGGTGTTATTAAATAAAATAATCTTTTATATTTTAATATTTTTTAGAGAAACTACATTAATTTTGGTAAAAATTATTTATATTTATATTATTAAAAACTATTAATTTATTTATCAAAATTTTAACATTTTAATTAATAAAATAAAATAAATTATTATTTTCCAATAAAATTTAATAACGAAACTAAAAATTTTTAAACTAAATAAATAAATATAAAAGCATTAAAATTACCTTTTAAAACTAAAATTTTTTAAACTAAATAAATAAATATAAAAGCATTAAAATTATTTTTTAAAACTAAAATTTTTTTAAACTAAATAAATAAATAAAAAATAAGAAAATTATTTTTTTTTAAATATTATAATACTATTAGCTAATATATCATTAATTAGGTTTAGATTTGTATTTATATAAAATTCAAATAAAATAAAAATATAAAATATCTTAGTTTCCAATCAAAATGACCATATTTATTATTATTAGTATAATATTATAATAAAACTATAACACCGTAGGAATTTTACACTACATAATAGCTAAACTAAAGGAGATGAATTACTTTTATCAAAGCTTAGTTGCGGAAGTCTTGATCTCATCGTGGGTGCATTTTTATCTAAATGTAGCTGCCTTTTCTTCAATTACATATAAAAATTCTCAATGGGCGCTTTACTGTAACATGTAAAAGTAGTAATTTCAATTTTTTTTAACGGGAAAAAAAATGATAATCATATTAATTTCAGTGTTTTGTTTAAGCTAGAATTCATTTTATCTAAATTTAGCTACGGAAGTATTGATTTAACTTAGTTGCGACTTTATCTAAATGTAACTTCCTTTTCATCAATTAGATATAAAATTTCTCAATTGCCTACAACTACATATATATTTAATATAATATTTTATTTAAAAATAGTAATTTCATACTTTGATCCAAATTTAATTAGAAAAGTATTGATTTCAACTTACTTGCAACTTTATCTAAATGTAACTTCCTTTTCATCAATTAGTTATAAAATTTCTCAATGGACAGGTTATCATAAACTCAATTGCCTACAACTACACATATCTTTAATATAATATTTAAAAATAGTAAATTTCATTCTTTCTATCTAGGCATGCAACTTATATTATTACATGGAGCAAGAAAACGCAATTGCCTACAAATCTTTAATATAATATTTAAAAATATTAATTTCGTTCTTTCTATCTACGCATGCAACTTATATCGTTACATGGAGCAAGAATATTTGGTGTAATCATGGAAAACTGGAAAATAAGAATGGAAAAATAGAATATATACTACAATAGAAGATGGGTTTAGAGCTTCCGTCAAGAATCTTCTCTCTTCCCATTCTTTATTTATTCTGCTCCATGTAGCACCCAGCAATTATAACTTCACAAATTCTCTCCTGTTTTCACTGGAGCCTCTTGCTCCAAATCTTTCAGGAGATGAGCTTCAACAACAACATATCTATCCTTAGTTTATAGATTGGCATACATATTGGGTGCATGAATAGATATTTGGGTATTAAGACAACCCTTCCATCTGTGGCTATGTTTCTCTCTGCAGATTGGACACTACTTTGGAAGCTTTTTCTCTAGATCCCACAACAAGCAATAGATCTAACGATACTCATTCATCCACGGTATACATAGTCAGTGCCATATTTAATTATGGATATAGAGATCCAACTAACCAGGTATCATGGTGATCTCGAAGGAAGTTTCAGATGATTAGATGCATATATCTCCGGCTTCTTTTCATGCTTCTAAATTGTCGAAAAATATCATGCTTGTGCCTAGCATCTTTCTACCACCTCCCAACCCTATTTCATAATTCCCTATTACATTGAGGTGAATTATGTAGGCTATTCAAAAGGAATTTATCCTTTATGATATCATCACAACCTCAAACGGTCATTATTCCAACAACATCAATACCTTTGATCTTCAATAATATGAGGATTCAATAAGTATTCTTGCCATGTACTTGTGTCAAGTTACATTCTATTTCATTATATATTTATTAACCTGAAGTTAATATTTTTAAGATTTATATTCACTATATGAGCTCCTTTCGGCACTCCCAATCATAACCGTAGAACTAGGGCCTTCCATATCTCTCATATTTAAATAAACTTAGTAGGTTGTTCGCCGGTATTATATATATATATATAATTATAATATTATCAAAATTAATTTTAAGTTAAAAATTCATTCAATAACATGAATAAATATTTAGCATTCAAGAAACATAGAAATTACTTATACAAGTACCGATACCCTACCCATACCCTTGCGATAGATATTATCGTTATGATATGTGGTGAGATGTATCTTAATAAAGGTTGAGAAATATACATTTTGAACCCTTGTTTTATTATTGGAAAAATGAAATTATAATTACTTTTAAATAATTTAAATATATAGTTACAAATATTTTAATGTATTATTATAAATTGAAATATATTTTGGATCTTAAATTTTATTATTTTTGGAGATTTGTTAATATAAATTTATAATATTAATTAGATTAAGTTAGAGTAAAAGAGATAGATTGGGATTCCATCAAGAGAGCTCTAAGCAAGATGGCTAGGGTTATCATGAGGGCCGCCGTCACAGTGCGCTGCGAGGAGACTGAGACACAACCAGATCCCACGAGACTGAACGCCGGACTGCTGGATCTGTACGCGCCACTCTCGATAGGGCATTGCAGTGGACTAGCTCACAAACCCTCGGCAACAAATCATGCATTGTTTGAAGAAATCTCGGCTCACAGGTCTTTTTTGTTTTCCTTTTTACTGAATAAGGTATTTTTTCACGGTAAAACCCTTGCCCATGCAGTAATAGAGCACGGCCAGGATGAAATAGAATGCCTATGTCCAGATCCGCTTTTGAAAGCGCAACCGCGCCTTGATCTGCACCCCTTGACTGCGAATAAGGGCAAATATGATGCGTTAAGGCCGGAGCTCCGTCAATACGCAGATCCGCGTCTGATACTGCAACTCCTTTCGCACCCTCTGACCACGGCAAAGGGTAAGTATGGATCAGAGTGGCCGGAGTGGGCCGCGCAAGTAGAGGCCATCGTCCCCCCATCTCCAGGCGGAAGAAGAAGGAGCGGCTCGGTCCCGAGATCAGAGAGCCCTGACGCCATAAAACAGACAGATCCAGTTTATAAACCTGTGAATCAGGGATTATCCCTCACCAACACAGATCTGATCCAGATCTTTATACGATCTATTGAAGGCAAGCATTATTGCATGAGACTCAGTAAGGAGACGCGCGTACATGAATTAAAGCAGAGGATCCAGGGGCAACTTGGAACCCCAGCTCAACATCAAAACCTTATCTATTCTGGATACAGTTTACAGGACGGCCAAGCACTCCAACACTACGGTATTGCCAACGAATCAACCATCATTCTTAACCTGCGACTGTGTGGTGGTAGCAGCGGATCCAGCTCAAAAAACACTAGCTCATTTCGGGATGCAGTGAAAGGCAATAAAATGGAACACAAAACAGCACCACCATCAGAGCTGCCAGGTCCATACATCATTGAACAAAAGCCAGAAACACCAACCCTGCAAATTACTGAGCCAGAGGTAAATAATTTATATGCTGATCTATCCAATACTGCAGTTATTTGTAGATTCAATGGCTTCTGGCCTAAATCAGATGCCCTCCATCAATGGATCTACTCAACATGGTCACCTAACTGTGAAATTTATCTCTGCCCTAAGGGGTTTTTCATAGTTAAATTTAACATAGAGTAGGAAAGGGACAACATTATCAATCAGGGCCCTTGGTTCTGGGGCAGTGCCGGCCTCTTCACCACCCCCTGGTTCTCAAATTTTGATGCGACAACAATGAAAGTCACAAAAATGCCTGTATGGGTGAGGCTACATGGACTACCACTACACTTTTGGCACCACAAAGTGTTAATCGCCATTGGGAATTCTCTAGGGAAATTCCTAAAAATGGATGAAGAAAGAGCTATCAGGGGAATCTTCACATTTGCCAGAATATGCGTAGAAGTGGACTTGAGCGAGGGGCTACCTGACCACATCACGCTGAACTTTAATAATACTCAATGGATACAACAACTTGACTATGAAAACACAGCTTTCCGATGCAGGACCTGTTTGCAGACAGGGCACCTTCATAATAACTGCCCATTAGCCCGAAAGGACCCCAGGAAAACCAAGAAGCAACCAAAAAAGCCCAAAGGCTGGCAGAACACAGACCTACTAGAAGAAGAGGACATAAATGAGGAGCTCACAGAGAACCTGACGGAACCAGCCTCTCAAATGGGACAGAAACAAACACATGCAGCGAATCCACCATCCACTCATGCGGGGCCAATCATCACAGATATGCATCAGGAGTTACAATTGGAAGTAAGTGGCATAAAGAGAACCCACAGCTCAGAGGGCTCAGAATCAGACAAAGAACCACAAGTAACCACAATGGAAAACCAGCTAGCTATCATTACACCCACTGCTGATTCGGGAGGATGGCGCCGGGTGGAGAAGAAAAAGGGAAGAAAAGAATAGGCTGGCTGGATTTTATCTTATTTTTCTGTTACTCTGTTTTTGTTAGGATGAACAGCTCATTACAATGAATGCTAACATACCCTGCGTGGTATTGCAGCAAACTGCAAATGAAGATACTCTGTAAAAAACTGTTTTTTAATGAAATACATACTGATTTTTCCAGTGGAAAAAAAGTTAGAGTAAAAAATTAGCAAATCTTAAATAAATAATTTAATTATTGTTAATTTTTTTTAATATAGAAATTTTAATATTAAAAACGAGTTATAATTTTTTATTTATCTTTTAAAAAAATTTAAGATTTTATAATACAAATTATTAGACCGTATAAGAAGCACATGTAAGATCTTTTTCTACTACAAAGTTCACCTTTTTAAAATTTATCTTTATACAAGTAGTTGTTTTTTCATGTTTTTGTTATTATATTCTCTGCGTACCTTATATATGGTAGTGACATATACAAGTTGGAGAATACCGAATTTAATATATGGTAGTGACATATACAAGTTGGAAAATACAGAATTTAATAATTGAATGACGCAGGGAAAATGAAATTGTATAATAAAATATATTTCAATTGATTAATTTAAATTTAAATATTGTTGAATAGTTTATTCTTTTAATTTAATATAGTTTACACATTCTAAATTGTTATCTAAACCTACAACATAAACCTAAAAAATAAAATAGAACAAAAAGATAATGTATCACATAATAAATCTAGTAATATGGGGTGTATGTAGTATTGCCTGATTGGAGGAGGTAAATATTGGAGAACTTTTATAGAAATATATGTACTAATTTGGATAATGTTTTTCAATTTAAAAATTCATTATCAATTTTTTTTAAGATGAATTTTTAATAAAAACTCGGTTTAAGACATACATTGAGATGGATATAATTATGCAAAAATAATTTTCAAAGGTAATTTGGTGACAATGCTAAGATACCTTGTAGTAAATTTAATTTTCACATCTAGTTTGCTAGTTTGGTCTTGTTAATAAAATTATGAAAACCTAGGAGGTAAGGTAACTTGTGGTAAAAACCTAAAAGGTAAGGTAACTTGGTGGAAATGTTAAGATGCCTTGTACGAATATTTGTAAATGTAGTTTACTAAGTTGGAAAAACCATCGCACACCATCCATACATAGCTTGGAAACACCATCCTACACCATCCATACATAGCTTGGAAATCAACCACCTCAATTTATAATACCTATATAGATACTGCTAGCCTAGATCCATCTTATACTATGGAACTATCATGGGACAAGAGAGATCAAATCTCTTTTCGCTCTAAAAGAGGTCTGCAACATCCACAAAATATTTTTTGTAGTAGTGAATATAAATGGTTTATAGATATCTCAAAAGTAATTATAACTATTTTTTATAGATTTCATTAAAAATATATTACTAAATTAAATTAAAATAAAATATTTATAAAATATTTTGATTGTGAAATGGGTTATGGTTATTGGGCATGTGGTATTGATAATCCATAATATTGGCCCATGATATTATAATGAAGCATATTTACAAGTTAATAACATTAATTATAAAGTGGTGGTGAATATCCATGGTTATATGATATGTTCATTGTAAGTATTAACTTTTTATGTTCTTATTAATTGAATTTAATATGGTTATGAAACCATTATTTAAATTTATAAGGTAGAATGGATCTTAATTTATAACTATTATTTATATGCTATATATTTTAATGTGATATGTTTATTATCATTAATTTTACAAATAAAAACAAAATAACAATATAAGAAATTGAAATTTATTATTTTTATTACTTTCAACGTTTTAACGTTTTATTATTGATTGAGTTTACACTAATTTACGAAAACTATAACATATTGCCCATACTAAACTCTATATTACTTTTAACCTTTTACGTTTTTTAATTGATATGACATGTAAATTATTACAAACACTTACACCACTACAATATTGGCCCCATACTTAGTTGTAAAAATCCTATCAGTGCTATAAGTGAATTGAAATTGGTCCCTTCGTGAGTTAACTATTATATATAACAATTAATGAATTTAATTAAATATTATATATAATTATTAATAACTTTAATCTCATCTTTTAGTTTGGTGGTGCATAAATAGAAAGCATTCGTGCAAAAATGGACAGGGACAAGCCATATTCACACTATTGTCCCTACCCTTCACCTTTAGAATAGCAAAAATAAACACAACCGTTTATGTATTTCTCATTCTTAAAATTTCTTATTTCAAATAATTAAAACCAAGTTTTAAGAGTAAGAAATATTGGTAAAATTAGATTCATCCATTCAAAATCCTCAAGGGTGCTCAATACACAAGAAATGTGAGAATTAGGCCTAAGATAACTAAGAGAAGTACTGGCGTTAGACCATATATATATATATATATGATGGAAAGAAGAATACCATAGATCAAAAGAGAAAGGATATCTCCATTTTCTACTTGAAGGGCCACCTTCCTATCTTTAATTTCTTTTAATAATGCATTATTCTCTCAAATGTTTTTAGTGATATATTTTATCCTATTCAAATATGTCGAGTCAACTTAAAAGTGAAGTCATATATGTGAATTAGGAATAGGGAAAGAAAAATGAAGCTACTAAAAATAACTTTGGCTCTTCAACCTTCTATATTTTGGAAAAGCAGAGCATTCAGAGAGATGGTGCTGTCTAAAGGCACTGTAATTGTGTTCTTAGTGGCTGGCAAGACAATTTTCCTTTTGATATTTATGGCTTTTCATAAGATTAATTTGATATGAATACCATGGGAAAAAATAATGGATGTTCATATACATGGAGCCATAGTACCACCAATATCTTGAGTGAGTCAATTTTACTAGAATAACCTTAACAATCCCCCCCCTTAAACATGGCTCTAGGAGATTGACATGGTCCCATTCCTTTTTATTGCGTTCCATATAAAAAAAAAAATCATCTATCACATTACATGGTTAACTAGCCACTCTATCCAAAGATAACTTTTTTCATACATGGTTCAACGACCATCTCACCTGAGATCTCACATTCCCCTCCTCAATCTATGCCCATCAAGCTAGGATACCAATATACCTATCTTCCTAATATCTCTTTAAGTGATCCATTGCACAACTTGATAACTCCATGCACCACACTGCATGAATGCCAAAGCATGCTCTTGAGCCCTTACAACTATGCATGCTCTCATGCAACATTTTTTCTTGAACATAGGTCTTACAACTTCTAGGGAAATGCCTTCTTATCACAAGATTTCAAAACTTAGACCAAAACTCTTAGGGTGTTCACACATCACACACTATATCCTTTATTAAACATTAGCACCATTTACTCCATCTCTCTCATTTTCATTATGTTGATCTCCATTGTTTTCATCCATCCTACTTCTCTCTCAACTTCTTTTCTTTATCAATCTATACTTTAACTTGACTTTTGAACCTGGCTTGCACTCCATCGATATTTCTATCTGGTCTCTCCTTTTTTCACCAACCATAATTTCCATCTCATGCCACTCAACATTATCACCTAGACTCCACAACAAAAAAAATACTCATGGACCTACATTCTTTAACATTTCTCTTCTTCCAAATTACAATATAGTTCAACCCTTCACATGCCAATATTATCTGGATCTGGATCTACATCTCACATTAGTAGCTTTTCTTCTTAGGCATCATTCTTGCGCTACATGCAAACTTCTCCTCACAGTACCATTCTCATAGTGGCTCGATATAATTTTCCATTCTGTACCCTAAACTATTTTCCTTAGTCTTGATTTACATGACCTCTTTCTAACCAATCAAGTGTCGGTTCTCAGACCATCGCCTTCTTTATGAATAGGCACTCTAATTCGTAACCATATCTTTCTTCTTTTATTTTGCATCTCTCCAGCCCTATTTCTTCTTTCCTTTCAGGATCTATTCCTTTCCGATTCCACCTTGTTGCACAGAAATTGTCAATCTTTGTCACGTTTGTCACTACCAAAAGACAATGTTTCTCCTCACAAAACAATAAATGTCCAGGGCGTTACTACTGGCAAGATCCTTAAATTTCAACTCTTCTCCTACTATGAATATCTTTGCACATTCATCTTTCCATCATGGGTCAGCTATCAAACTTTTGGGCAGTCCATTCTTATGATATCGCACAAAATCCACAACTAAATTCCATCATTGTTGCATACAACTGGGCACTCTTTTCCAAATCATGTGAACTTTATTTTACATCAACAATGACAGGCATCACACACACTGCAATCTCAATCTCTATTGTTAATGCCACTTCCTTTATCTCTCAACGATGTGTTTCCACCTTATGTAATTGTGTCTGGTAGGCAAATTTTCTAGACATCTCTGAATACCCAAGCCACCTAACTTCTTCGTAGTTTGCTTTCTATAACGAGACTTCCTCTTTAACGTGTTTTTTTTCCTTAGAGACAAATTTATTCTTCAACTCGTTTTATTTTTAGGAGCCTCATCATGTATCACAACTTCGCATGTTTCTCTCTTCCTACATGAAGGATCTGTTTAAATATTGCATCACCTTTACAAGGTTGCGACCTCTTCACTAAACTCATGTGTGATTTCTAAAGTCATTTCCATAATCAACTCCTTACCTTTCATGGTTACGCATGTCATAGACTGAATGGTAGCTTCACTGACACACCTCATATTCTTATTTTCATCCATATTTAAAAACCAATGATCCACAACTCCTTAATCCACCACCTCTCCATCGCAGTGTATAATGTCTACCAAGACTTTTCCATGCTCCACTTGGCCTTTACCTACGATTTCTCTTGTACTCTTTCACCTCATTCAGGAATCACTTCTTCAACAGTATGTTGGCATGTCACTGCCTTATTTGAACCTAGAGCTCCCTTTTCTCAACCACCGATAACCACTAATAAGTAGCACACTATCCTTGATATCTACTTTTCACCAAGATTTTCACTAGGATTTCCATTCAGCTTATGCTCTCATATTCACCCGGATATTGTATTTACCACTTCAGATCTATGACCACTTTGTCTTTGATACCATATGCTTGGAACACCGAAAACTAAGAGAGATGGTGCTTTTTAAAGACATCGTTAGTGTGTTGTTAGTGGCCAACAAGACAATTTTCCTTTGATCTTTCTAGCCTTTAAATAGGCTTCATTAGAGATTAATGCCATGGGAAAAAACCATGGATTTTCATATATTTGTAGCCATAATATCACCAATACGTTGAGTGAGTCAAGTTTACTAGAAAAACCTTAACATTATAAGCCCTGGTCGAATCAACCTTATCAATCTATCTTAATCCTATTTACATCCCCATTGAGGATAAATAAAGAATATATTATATTGAGATTCCTTTTAGTGTCCTAGATCAAGTTTTATTATTTCTTTATCACTACTAGATGGTTGAGATCCACTCCATCTGAATTTTCTAATGGGCACACACACTTTTGATAGAAACTCATATCTAAAATACAAATACCTTTTTTGTAATACCACACAATAAATAAAGGAAACCTTCTATTGATATTCCTCCCAATATTGTAGCTTGAGGTTTAGTATTTTTCTACCTGAATGAGCTACCTGGTGAGCACACATAGGAACCCATATCTAAAACAAAAACCTAGAAAAATAATTACAAAAGAAAATAGTATCACACAATAAACCCAAGAATAATTTTTACCTTTTGAGAAGCTAAGTGGGGCATATGTATCATTCTTCCTAATACATAGGGAAGGATAATAGGACTACCATGTAGAAGCACATGCACTGCAAGGTAAAGGAAATCTAGTGTAAAAAGAAACACAATTGAAAGAATTGGAAGGTAAAACAAACCGAGTGTGAAATAGATTTATTTTTAGCACAAACACCAAAATTATAAAGTAAAAAAAATATAAAAAGCACTAAATTTTATTCTAACATAAACATAGGCATTGCAAGGTAAAACGAATCTAACATGTGCTAGATTTGTTTCTAACACATACATAGGCGTTGTAAAGTAAAACAAATCTAGCGTAACAACACAAAAGCATCGGATGGTAAAAAAAATTAGCATGCAGTAGATTTTTTTCTAGCGAAAAAAATAGTGCAAGGTGCAATAATCTAGCATGATATAGATTTGTTTCTAACACAAACAAAAGCATTGTGAGAAAAACAACTCTAGTGTATTGCTAGATTTCCTTTTAGCACAAGCAAAAGCAATATAAGATAGAATAAATCTAGTGAAAATTAAATTTTTTTCTAGCAACATAAAAAGCATTACAATGGAAAAAAAATCTAGCACACATTAGATTTGTTTCTAGCACAATCACAAGCATTGGAGGGTAAAAAAAATCTAGCGTGTGCTACATTTGTTTTTTTCCACAATGCACAAGCATTGAAGGGTAAAACAAATCTCGCGTGTGTTTGACTTGTTTTACCCCTCAATGCTTGTGATTGTGCTAGAAACAAATCTATCTTGTGCTAAATTTGTTTCTACCTAACAATTCTTGTCTTTTTGTTATGTTCAACATTTATTTATAGAAAAAACAAAAGCATTGCAAGGTAAGACAAATCTAGTGCATGCTATATTTGTTTCTAGCACAAACACATACATTTCAAGGTAAAACAAATATAACGCATGCTAAATTTGTTTCCAACATAGAAAAAGCATTGTACGGTAAAAAAAATCTAACACACGTTGGATTTGTTTCTACCATAAACACAAACATTGCAAGGTGAATGAATCTAGCACCTGCTCGATCCGTTTCCAACACAGACACAAGCATTGCAAGGTAAAAAAAAAACTAGCGCATGTTATATTTGTTTCTAGCACAATCATATGGTAGGGTGAAACAAATAGAGTGTGCACTAGATTTGTTTATAACACAAATCAAATCATTGAAGGGTAAAACAAATCTAGCGCACACTATATTTTCTTCCAGAACAAAGAAAACCATTGTAGGATAAATCAAATCTACCGCACCCTACATTTTTTGTTAAAACAGACATATGCATTGTAAGTTAATAAAAATCTAATCTATTGAAAAACACAAACAAAAGAATTACAAGGTAAAACAAAAGAAAAAATAAGCATTGCATGGTACAACAAATCTAGTCTTCACTAGATTCATTTCTAGCACAAATAAAAGCATTGCACGGTAGAACAAATCTAATGCATGCTATATTTATTTTCTAGCTCAAACACAATCATTCCAAGATAAGACAAATCTAGAAGATGCTAGATTTGTTTCTAGCATAAGAACAAGCATTTCATTGTAAAAAATATTTATCACTCACTAAATTTGTTTCTAACACAAACATAAGCATTGTAAGGAAAAATAAATCAAGCATGTGATGGCTTTCCTTCAAGCACAAACAAAAGCATTGTAAGATAAAAGATATCTAGCATATGCTAGACTTCCTTCTAGCACAAAAACAAATATTGCAAGTTAAAACAAATCTAGTGCATGTTACATTTGTTTCTAGCATAATCACAAGCATTATGATGTAAAACAAATTTAATGCTTTGTAGTTTTGTTTCTATCACAAACAAAAGCATTGTGGGTTAAAACAAATCTAGTGCATGATAGATTTATTTCCAGGACAAACACAAACATTGTAGGGTAAAACAAATCTAGCACCCGTTATATTTGTTTCTAGCACAAACAAAATCATTGCAAGATAAAACAAATCTAGTGTAAGGAATAACACAAAAGCATTGCATGGTAAAACAAAAGCACAAACACAAGCATTGAAGGGTAAAACAATTAAAGCACATGTTAGATTTGTTTCTAGCACAAGAAAAATAATAGCAGGGTAAAAAACATCTAACACTCATTACATTTGGTTCTAGCATAAAAAAGAGCCTTGTGGGGTAAAATAAATCTAGTGCACGCTAGATTTGTCTCTAGTACAAATACCATAATTGCAAAGTAAAATAAATATAACACACACTAGATTTGTTTCTAGCATGAACATATACATTCGAAGGTAAAACAAATCTCGCGTGAGTTAGATTTGAATCTAACACAAACATAGACATTCTAAAGAAAAACAAACCTAGGACATGCTAGATTTCCTTCTAGCGAAAACACAAGAATTGCAAGGTTAATTAAATCTAGCATGTGTTAGGTTTGTTTCATTGTTCATTGTGGTTTTGGTTGTATAAGAAGGAAATCTATCATGTGTGCTAGATTTTTTTTACCGTGCAATGTGGTTTTGTTTGGGCAAGAAAAAAATGTAGCATGTATTAGTTTTTTTCCCGTTAATATAATTATTGTTTGCTTTAATACAAATTTAATTATGAAAGCAAGGATAGTGTTAATAATTCTTATTTTCTTTAATAATTATAAAATTTTCTAATAGTTTCCTAATTTTATTTTCAGAAATGATGGACAGTGAAGCCAAAGAAAATTCAAAGGATGCATATAAGTGAGATGCAAGTTCAAGAAATATAGCACCAGAATCTTCTTTAAATGGTATGGCATTTTTGAAATTATTTTACACTTTGCCGCAAATGCTTAGGCATTATGCGAATAAACTAGTGTTGATTAGTGAACCTTGATTTATCATTTTCTTGTAGTGAACTTGCATATGGTTTGGAATTCCTTCTTCTTATTCATATTTATGAAATGAGATGTTGTAAAATATGATTTGATAATGTTTTTTAACTTTTGATTTTTTAATTCATTTGAAATTGTCATATATTTCTTTACAAATTTTTTATTTTTTATTTTTTCAGATTCTAAGCACTATGTTTCAAGTGAGATTTCAAAGAAAACATCAATGAAAAGAACAAAATCAAATATGGGACAACACAGTTCTCTTGTAGCTGGTATGCCATTTTAAAATCTAGTTTATAATAATTTATAAACAGTTATAGATGATATTATGTTATGCAATTTCAAATTAAATGAATTTCAATATATCATTATGTGGGTAGTAAAATCACATAACACATGTAATTATTTTTTTTTGTGCATGTAAATGCAAATAATGTATTAAGAGGTTGCGAAGAGAAAATGAGAAACAACTGATACAAAAACACTCCATCCTTCAATTTGTTGGCATTATGGCACAAGTTTGGAGCTATGGCACAGGTGTTGTCCTTGATGGCATATCTCTTTGGTAACAGATCTTAGTTCAGGCTTTTAGAATGAAGGAAAAGGCATATATGCAGGTTCATCTAGACTAAGACGTGTATACACGCGGGTTAGACGTTACAAAGGCGTGTATGCGTATACATGCACTTTCACGCAAGGAAAAGCGCGTATATGTTGGAGAACTTACCTTTGGTCCGTGGTAGTTAGTCCTTGATATTTGAACCTATGGTTTTGGACCATGGTTTCTCGCCAGAAGTGTTGATCCCAAGTTTTGGGTCCATTGTATTGTGTTATTATGGTTTTGGACCATGGTATTGTGAAAGGCCTAAGACTATAAAAGAGGAAGGAGATCATTTGGCAAAGGATCATGTGAATTAATTGAATATCTAATAAGTGCTAGATCTGAAATATTGTTGATTGGGGTTATGGTGCAAATCTGGATCTGAATGAAGGAGGAACCTTAGCGCAAAGAGAAAAATAAGTTCTATTGATGTATCATAATCTTAACGCTTGAATGATAGTATCTTTGTATGATTTTGATATGTTATATGTGGTGCAGGCTTGATCTATAAATCTCATAATCTGGGTTAATTACTGTCTGAATATTTGAAAGAGTGAATTATCCTTTATAGATCTGTAGGCAGGTTCAGTAAAGTGAAGGCGCGTATACGCAGGTTTCTCCAAACACAGAAGCGTATGCACACAGGTTTCAGGTTATTGAAGTAGCGTATATCTTTTGAGTTGTGACCTAGCTGCTTCTGTTTATTGATGTAGTGTTCCGGGTTCAGAATTTGGTGTGTGGTTACTGTTACTGTGTTTTGGGTACAGTCGTCAGAGAAGTATCTACTTGATTCAGTTCTAATTGGTGAAAAGGAGATTGTTTGATTTTTGATGATTGATTGATGTTCATGGATCCAGTTTGAAAATTTATGAGACATGGTCCTTGGAAGAAAGAGAAGGTTGTAGCCTTCTTGTAGGCTAGCACCTACGTACTAGTATCTTGGCTAGTGCAAGAGCTAAGGGGGTTGGAGCTGCCTTCCAGGAGAAGCTGGAGAACGAGAGAGGGTTGTAGCTCTCTACAGGTTGTAACCTGCGTACTGGTAAAGGACTACACCAGTACATTGTAAAAAGAAGTTTCTAATTGAAAGAAAATAGAGACGAATTGCAGCTGGTGGTTTTCACCCACATTGGGTTTCCACCTTATATCTTGTGTTCTTGTGTGTGTGATTGTCTTCAGATCTGTTTTATTGTTTCTGGTTACTGTTTATTTGATCCTAATACACAGATTAATGATCAACATCAGTAAGATAAATTAAATTATAAGTCTTCATTGCAGACGTGGGTTTCCTTCTCTATAGTTGCGTATATACGCAGTTTTTATCTAACTGAAGTAGCATATATGATCTAGGTTTGAAAAAGAAAATAAGTGACTTGATAATACTGATTCACCCCCCCTCTCAGTATTATTTCCAACACAATTGGTATGGTAGTTTTTTATATTATTTATAGTCCCTTAGAAATAATTAGATTAGTTGGTCCTGTCAAATTTTAATAAAACACTACATGGCAATCTAAAACAAATCTTGTGCACAATAGATTTTGTCCTAGTGCAAACATAATATTTCAAGGTAAAAGAACTTTAGTGCGTGGTAGATTTCTCTAAAGAATAAACACAGTCATTGCGAGGTAAAAAAATCTAGCAAATGCTAGATTTGTTTCTAGCACAGACACAAACATTGTAAAGTGAAACAAATCTATTGTATGTGATATTTTCTTCTAGCACAAAAATAACCATAGTAAGCTAAAACAAGTCTAGCCCACATTAGATTTGTTTTTAACACAAACTTGAGCACTGCAAGGTAAAACAAATATATCATGTGATATATTTCCTTCTAGCAAAAACACAAGCACTACAAGGTAAAACAAATATAGCGCTTTCTATATTTTAATCTAGCATAAATACAAGCATTACAAAGTAAAACAAATAGCACATGCAATATTTATTTCTAGCACAAACAGAAGCATTCAAATTAAATCAAATCTAGCACATGGTAATTTCCTTCTAGCACAAACAAAAGAATTGGAGGTAAAACAAATTTTTCCTACAACAAATTTGTTTCTAGCACAAACACAAGCATTACTACGTCAACCAAATATAGCACATGCTAGATTTCTTTTTAGTATAAACGCAAACTTTACAAGGAGAAGGAAATCTGGCGCACCTTAGATTTCCTTCTAGTGAAAATACCAACATTGTAAGGTAATACAAATCTATCACACATGAGATTTGTTTATGGCACAAATATAATAGTTGCAAAGTAAAATAAATCACCGCACTTGATAGATTTCCTTCTAGAACAAACAAATTGTAAAGTAAACAAATCTAGTCTATCCTAAAAATATTTCTAGCAAAAACACAAGTAGTGCAAGGTAAAAACAAATCTAGTGTGTGGTAGATTTTATTCTTACACAAATACAAGCATTTCAATTAAAACATATATAATGTACATTATATTTATTTCTAGTGCAAAAACAAACACTCCAACGTAAAACAAATCTACTATGTGTTAGATTTATTTCTAACATAATCACATGCATTGCAAGGTAAAACTATGCACTAGATTTATTTATACCACAAAACAAAATAATTGTAGGGTAAAACAAATCTAGTGCATGCTACATTTGTTTCTAACACAAAAACAAGAATTGCAAAGGAAAACAAATATAACATATACAAGGGAAAACAAATGTAGCACATGTTAGATTTCCTTCTAAAAAAAAAAACATTGCAAGGTAAAACAAGTCTAGCACACTCTAGATTTGCGTCAAGCAAAAACACCAAAATTGCAAGGTAAAACAAATCTAACACATGCTAGAATTGTTTCCAGGACAAAAACCAACATTTCAAGGTAAAACAAATCTAACACATAGTAATTTTATTTTGTGATGCAATGCGATTTTGTTTCTGCGGGAAGGATATCTAGCATATGCTATATTTAATTTTCCCTATGATATTGTTATTATCCCTATTAATTTAATCACAAATATAATGCTAAAATCAATGATAGTATTTATAATTAATATCTTCTTCAATAATTAGAAAATTTGGTAGTAGTTTCTTACCTTTATTTTCAAAAATCATGGACAAAGAAGTTAAAGAAAATTGAAAGGAAGCATCTATTGGAAAAGGAATTTCAAGAAATACATCATTAATGTCTTCTTTAAATGGTATGTTATTTCAAAATTAGCTTATACTTTGTTTCAAATGGTTAGGAATTGTGCAAATAAATGAATGTTGATCAATGAAGTTGGAGTTATTATTTTCTTGCAGTGAACTTGCATAGAGTTTGAAATTCCTTATTCTTATGTATATGTGTGAAATGAGATGTTGTAGAAGTTGGTTTCATAATACTTTTTAACTTCTGATTGTTTAAATTGATTTGAAATTATCATATATTTCTCTACAATTTTTTTCAGGATCTAAGAATTGTGGTGCAAGTGAGATTCCAAACAAATCATCAAGGGAAAAAATGAATACAATATGACACATCTCATTTCCGCTATAGCTGGTATGAAATTTTCAAATCTAGTTTATACTCATTTACAAATAGTTCTAGATGATATTATGTTATGCAATTTCAAATTGAATGAATTTCAACAATACAATTATATGGAAAGTAAGCTTGCATAACACTCATGCATTTTTCTTCTTGTGGATGTAAATGCAAATAAGTATTATAAGGTTGTTTATTATTATTTGGTATTTCATGCTTCCTATAGTTGTTTTTAGAAATTGTTGAATTGAGTGCATCCAATATTCCTGCTAAATCAATGAAGAGAAAACAAAGAAGAAGTGATACAAAAAAAAAATGCCTCCTTTAGTTGGTATGATGGTTTTGTATATTCTTTATGCTCCTTGGTAAATGGTTAGATTAGTTGGTCCTGTCAAATTTTAATAGAACACTATATGACAATGTTTGAAATTAGAATTTCATTTTGATTTATTCTTATCTTTTATTATTATTATTTACAAAAAAATATTGGCCCCAGGGAAAGAAAACTGTTATAACTACCATCTAAGAAACATAAAATTCTTTCAAATCAAATTTCATTGTCAACAACACCTTCTACTTGTACTTTTGAAATGATTATAATGTAGAATACATTGAATACTTATGAGTTTTTGGAATATTGGTACATTTAGATAGAATCTCCTACAAATATGTTTCCTGATATGTATCAATTTGGATGAATAGATGGAACTGAACAAGAGAAATTGGGAATAATCATTAATTTCTATGCTCACAATGATAGTGACATCAATTTCCAAGTGGAGGTAATTAAAGAAAATGAAGTAAAATTAGTTTCTTGTCAAGAAGAGTATACAACATTTAGATCAGATTTGGTCGTAGCTTCAAATAATGATTCACTAGATACAATTCATAATTCAATGTTTAATTTGGATAGTTATGAAAGATTTACTTAATTTTGTTTAAAGAGATGCATATATACTTTACCACGTATCACTAAAGTTCTAAAATATCATTGTGTAAGATGTAAAAACACATCATCTATACTCCTCTATTTGCAACAAAGAGGTAAAAAGATGGATAAAATACCATATGATAAAACTCAATGCTCAATTACTTGCTTTCATGAGATTATATTTAAATGTGCTAGAAGAGAGAATTGTTAAATGTGATTTCAAATCGACTACAGAATTTAAAAAATCCAAGAAAGTTGAATCTGAGACAGTGAAGCTTGTAGATCAGTGTGATGAAATTCAGGAAAACTTCAAGCACTGATATTTATTTTCAAACTTTTTGAGTAGAATGGTGGATGTTCAAAGATATGTAGAAGCCCCCAAAGTGTTTAAATTGAGGTCACAAGATCATTCAAATGTTAAATTATTATTCAAATAAATCCTAGAGAAAGTTCAAGAATCATTTCCTTATGCACTTCTAATTCAATTTGATGATCCACTGCTCAATCCCGTAAATGATCCAAGTGGATATTGGTGGCCACCCACAAAGTCCACTTGGACACTCACCTTTATGTTCCCTCAAGCGAGCATGCCAATATGATTTTGGAAACACATTACAGTCGAGGTGCTAGGCATTTTAGGGTCAAGGAAATGGTGGTAGTACTGTAGAAGTATATATCTTGGCCGAATATTTGACAGAATGTCGGTAAGTACAATAGATCATGCACTTCCTGCACCATTGCCAAATCGGCCATCAAGAAGCAAGGCCTCTATACCCCACTCCCTACCCTTAGTCGACCTTGGGAATCCATCTCCATGGATTACATGTCGGGTCTTCCTTCTACCAAGCATGGAAATGACTTTGTTTTTGTGGTTGTCGACAGGTTCTCGAAGATGCCCATTATGGAGGCCTGCAAGAAGAATATCACAATAGAAGACACTGCAAAACTCTTCTTTGAACAACTGTGGGTAGACTTTGGGATCCCATAGTCTATCATCTCAGATCGAGAGAGTAGGTTCCTCAGTACATTTCGGTCCAGTCTCTAGTCGATACTAGACACCAAACTCACTAAGTCCATAGCCTTCCATCCTCAAACTAATGGCCAGACACAGGTTGTCAACGTGATGATCGTACACATTTTGTGCATGTACAGCTCAAAGAATCCACTCACATGGGATGAGAGCTTCCCCTATATTCAGCACAACTACAACCAGGCTCTCCACCGCTTGACTGGCCACAACCATTTTTAGGTGGGCTTGGGGTTCTAGTCACTATGTCCCATTGATGTGTCCATGCAATTTGTAGCTACTCACGCAGATTCCGCTCATGTCTAGTCCAAAACAGATAAGGAAAACAACCTCATTGAGCACATCCAACATATTCACCAATAGGTCCGTGACATTTTGGAGAAATCAAATGCCAAGTACAAGCAGCGACATGATCAACATGAGGTGCCACACAAGTTTTGGGTGGGTGACAAAGTCTAGTTGCATTTGCAAAAGGAATTCCTTACCGGAGCCTATGGGAAACTCAGACCATTTCAATATGGTCCTTAAACCATTACCAAGGCTGTGGGAGACAATGCATTTGAGCTCATCATTCCCCCATTCCTTGGCCTACACCCAATGTTCAATGTGGATGCCTTCAACCATACTTTCCACCATTACTAGACACATCTGACATTGCAAAACAACTCACACCCACAAAGTTAAATCCATCTTGCAAGGAAAAATCTACAACTGATCGGATCATGGACACACAAATCAAGCACACTTGCCAACAGAATATCCCTCTATATTAAGTTGTCAAAGCAAGCCAACTCCTTCACTAGGGAAAGTGGCTCTCCAGGGACCAAGTTCAACAGAAGTTTCCCCATCTCATAGAGGAACTCAATGCAATGGGGACCATTGTTTCATAAGGGGGGAGGAATGATCCAGGTGGATATTGGTGGCCACCCTCCAAGTCCACTTGGATCCCCACCATTGTTTCTTTCCACTCTATGAATGCCTTTTGTTGAGATTCAGACCAAAAGAATTTTGCTTTCGCTCCTCCCTTGGTGACTTGACTCAAGGGCCAAGTGATATGAGAAAATCCCAACACGAACCTATGGTAGAAGTTATCAGTGGTATCAGAGTGGTCTTCCCTTTCTCTAGTTTTCTTTGCATGTTGCCAACGAGGTTAGGATATAAGGAGTTAGGTCTTGAATTGGTCGAACCTCTGCAAGACCAGCCTCGCATATCCTGACGACCTCCCATGGTGGATGAAAAGAAATATGAGGGGGCAGGACATCCTATCAAAATCTTGCTCAAAGAAGCTCTCGAGTGACAAAGGAATGTGATGATGGAAAACTTTCCCTAAATCCTTCAGTAGCTACCTAGGGGTGACACATCTTCCTCTAGTAGCTACTCTAGAAGCACCACACCATTTAAGGTACAAGTTAACTTTGAAATTCCCATATTTGAGTGTTAGATAGATGCAGACACCATAGAAAATATTACTTTCTCTCTTCTCAAATCTGCCCCCATGTTAAGGACTGGTGGGAAACCTACTGCGAGCAGAAGGATGAAAGTGCCTCACTTTTTTCAGCTGCACCCACTTGGAATTCATTCCAGGCTATCGTCAAGGAGCAGTACTACCTTGTTTGGAGCTATGAGGATCAGTACATAAAGTGGACCATGCTGCAGTAGGGAAGGGAACAAGACGTGCTAGAGTTTACCAATATTTTCCACACCCTTCAGAAAAAGTTTGGTATCAGGGATTCAGAGCAGCATTTGGTACTTGAATAATATGGCTGCCTACAGAAGCACATCCATGAAGAAATAGAATTCATGAACATCTCCTCCCTTAGCACATCATATCGATATGCTGTCAAGATTGAGCAAAAGTTTAAATAGAAGAAGTGAGACTTTGGATTTGTGAATCCGAAGCAAGGGACAGGTGCCCCCAAACTACAAAATAGAGGACAATGCCAAGGCACGGTGGCCTAAGAGAACCCTCCAAAGCTGCAAGAAAAGAACAATGCTACAAAACTGAAAAAGGACATGGGAAAGTGGTGTGAGTTCCATAGGACTCCACTCACAACACAAGTGAGTGTCGAGCCAAGCAATCATTGGTGGTCGAGCTAAAGGTTTCAGAATCAGATGCATGTTCTGACTCTTAGTCAAAACCCAACAAGGGCAATGACAAAGGGAAGCATATTATTGATGTGGAGTCCAATGCCACCATTGCCACCATGAAGATCCAAAAGGAGGAACCTGAAGATCCAGAGGAGGAGGAGCGTCTCTTCCGCTCCCAAATGTGAGTAAAGGTCTCCCTACTACAATTCATTATTGATAGCGGGAGTTGGAAGAACCTCATTTTGGCAAGGTTCGTGAAGCAGCTGGGCTTATCGACCACAAGCCGTCCACAACCGTACACCATCGGGTGGCTTTACCATGGCCGAGATCTTCATGTGAGCCAGAAGTGTCGCCTTCCATATAACATCAAGACCTTCATGGATGAGGTATTATGTGACGTTTCTCCCCTTCATGTTTGTGATGTATTATTAGAACAACCATACTTGTGGAAGCAACATGCTCTGTATGAATCAAGGCCCGGTGCTGTTATTTTCACTTTGGGACATAATTTTTACAGGATACTGGAGGTAGCACCACCTACTGCCATCTCTTTGATTACCGCAAAACAATGCAGTAAGCTCATTTCCAAAACTAGGAAATTTGTTTTCTTGATGATACACCCTCAAGGAAAGAAGAAGACGGTGGCTACGACCTCCAGACAGGGCCCCTCTACATGACTACTACAGATGGAAAAGGTCATGGAGGAGTATGAGGAAATCTTCACCACCCCTGTAGGGGTTCCTCTATATTGTCAAGTCAAGCACTCCATTGATCTGACCCCAAGTGCACCACTGCCCAATTGACAAATCTATCAGTGCTCTATTGTAGAGAATGATGAAATCAAGAGGTAGATTTAGGAGCTACTACAGAAAGGTCAAATCTATCCAATTTCATCGCCATGTGGGAGCCCTATCATGTTGGTATAGAAGAAGGATGGGACTTGGACAGATTTTCCATAATAGGTACCTGAACAAGGTGATTGTCCATAATAGGTACCTGATCCCACAAATTGATGACCTCCTGGACCAACTGAAGGGGGAAGAATATTTCACCAAGATTTATTTGAAGTCAGGATATCACCAGGTACCAATCGAACCCTTCGATGTGTGGAAGACTACCTTCAAAGCCATGGAGGGCCTTTTCAAATGGTTGGTTATGCCTTTCGGATTGAAAAATGCTCCTAAAACCTTCATGAGGCTAATGGATGACATCTTGCAGCCATTCACCAACTTAGTTTTAGTGGTATACTTGGATGACATTCTAATATTCAGAAAGAGTTTGTAAGAGCACCTCCACCACATCCGACAGGTTCTCCAAATGCTGCAGCAACACAAGTTATGTTCCAATTTGGAGAAATGCACTTTTGGCATGACCAAGGTTCAGTATCTGGAATACATTATTGATGAATGGGTGTTGCATGTGGATCTAGTCAAGATCCAAGTCATTTAAGATTGGCCATCTCCAACTACTCTGACAAAGCTCCGCATCTTTCTAGGTCTTGCCAACTTCTACTGCATGTTCATGTTGGGATTTTCTCATATCACTTGGCCCTTGAGTCAAGTCACGAAGGGAGGAGCAAGAGAAAAATTCTTTTGGTCTGAGTCTTAATAGAAGGCATTCATAGAGTTGAAAGATCGCATCTGCTCAGTACTAGTGCTTGCATTACCAGACTTGCAACAACCATTTGAGTTCGAGACAGATGCCTCTGATTATGCTATTGGGACAGTCCTTACTCAACATAGGTATCCAGTGGCATATCACAGTGACACACTTTCTTACACAATCTCAAAAGTATCCAACTTATGAAAAAGAGATGTATTCCATTGTGCAGGCCTGCTAAAAATGGAAGCATGACATTTTGGGTAGTAAACAGTCATCCACATAGTCCACTGACCCCTGCAGTTCACACAAACCCAAGGGAAATTGTAGAATGATCACCATCAAAAGTGGTCCACATACCTGTAACAGTTCCATTTGAATATCAAGCATAAGAAGGGCAGCACCAATAACGTTTCATATTTCCTCAGTCAACCACTGATCATGGCGTTAACCACCATGCTTAACTCTTACGGGCATGAGACTTCTGATTAGACACTTATCTACAAAAGCGACCTAGAATTCAACCACACATACTAGACACTCTTGGAAGAATGTTCCAGATTTTCACCTACAAGATGCCCTGTTATGCAACCAAGGTCACCTTTGTGTTCCTTCAAGCGAGCGTGCCAAGATGATTTGGGAATCATACTACAGTCAGGTTGTTGGGCATTTCGGGGTCGAGAAAATGGTGGCAATACTGCAGAAGTATTTCTATTGGCTGAATATTCAATGGGATGTGACGAATTACATCAATCATGCACTTCTTGCACCATTGCGAAACTGACCATAAAGAAGTAAGGCCTCTATACCTCGCTTCCTACCCCTAGTCAACCTTGGGAATCTATCTCCATGGATTACATGTCAAGCCTTCCTTCTACTAAGCATCGAAATGACTGTGTTTCTGTGGTCATCGAAAGGTTCTCGAAGATGGCCATTATGGAGGCCTACAAGAAGAATATGACAAGAGAAGCCACTGCTAAACTCTTCTTTGAATGAGTGTGGGTACACCTTGGGATCCCACAGTCTATCATCTCAGATTGGGGCAACAGTTTCCTTAGTACATTTTGCTCTAGTCTCTGGTCAATGTTGGACACCAAACTCACTAAGTCCACAGCCTTCCATCCTCAAACTAATGGCTAGACAGAGGTTGTCAATAGGATGATTGTACACATTCTATGCATTTACAACTCAAAGAATCCATGCACATGGGATGAGAGCCTCCCCTATGTTCAGCATAGCTACAACCGGGCTCTCCATAGCTCGAATGGCCACAACCCTTTTTAGGTGGGCTTGGGATTCCAGCCACTATGTCCCATTGATGTGGCCATGCCATTTGCAAATACTCACACAAATTTGGCTCATGTCCAGTCCAAAATAGATAAGCCAAAAAACCTCATTAAGATCATCCAACATATTCTCTAGCAGGTCCATGACATTCTAGAGAAATCAAATGCCATGTACAAGCAACGACATGATCAACATCAGGTGACATACAAGTTTCAGGTGGGCAACAAAGTTTGGTTGCATTTGCAAAAGGAACGCCTTATCGAAGCCTATCGAAAACTTATACCACTTTGATATGGTCCTTACACCATTACCAAGGCTGTAGGAGACAATGCATATGATCTCAGCATTCCCCCATTCCTTGGCCTGCACCCAGTGTTCAATGTGGGCCACCTTTAGCCATACTTTCCATCATTACTTGACACATATGACATTGCAGAACAACTCACATCCACAGAGTTAAATCTAGATTGCATGGAACAAGTTCCAACTGGTCAGATGATGGACACACAAATCAAGCACACTCACCAGTAGAATATCCCATTGTATCGAGTTGTCAAAGCAGGCCAACTCCTTCACCAGGGCAAGTGGCTCACGAGGGACTAAGTTCAGTAGAAGTTTCCTCATCTCATGGAGGAACTTAATGCAATGGGGACCAGTACCTCATAAGGGGTAGGAATGATCCAGGTGGATATTGGTGGCCACCGTCCAAGTCCACTTAGACCCCACCATTATTTCTTTCATCTTTTCAGTTTCCTTAATTGTAGCACAGTTTACTATTTTAGCAGTTTTTCGGGTCCTCAACTTCTGGAACCATTTTGAGTCCCTAAATGACATTTTTTGGGAAAACTGGGAGCAACATGGGTCTAGGGGCCAATGTTTCTCTTCCAAAAGTTGTAGTTCTTAAATAGATATTTCTAACAAGATATTGTGCACATTAAACAGAGATCGCATGCCAAAGTTATGACCCCGAGAAGTTGATGTACCAATTTAACTAAACAGGGCCCACAATTTGGCGTTTCATTTTCTAGGGTTAGGTTTTTGGATGTTTAGGGTTTTCGATTGTTTCTCAACAATAAATAAGCCTTCGAGCCTCATTGTAACAAATCTAAGAGGCAAGTAGCTGCCACATCTCTTCTTAGAGATAAGCTACCATCGCCCTAGTTAGTTTATTTCCATTTCTGTTTGTAAGAATATTTCAGTATCTTATAATAATGAAATGAGATATTATTTCTACTGCATCTCTATATGTATGGTTATATCTGTAATTTGTTGTGTTCCTGTTTAAATCTGGATCAGTCTCATTCAGAATTAAATAGGAACACAACAAATTATCAATATAACCATACATATAGAGATGCAATAGAAATAATACTTCATTTCATTACTGTAAAATACTTAAATATGCTTACAAATAGAAATGGAAATAAACTAGCTAGGGTGATGGTAGCTTATCTCTGGGAAGAGATGTGGCAGCTATGTGTCTCTTAGTTGTGTTAAAATGAGGTTCAAAGGCCTATTTATTGTTGATAAATAATGGAAAACGCTAAATATCCAAAAAACCTAACCCTAGAAGATGAAACACCAAACTGTGTGTCCCGTTTGGTTAAATTGGTACATCAACTTCTCGGGGTCGTAACTTTGGCATACGATCATCGTTTGACATGTAAAATAGCTAGTTACAAAGATCTATCTAAGCACTACAACATTCACAAGAGAAACATTGGTCCATGGACCCATGATGCTCCTAGATTTCCAAAAAAACATCGTTTAGGGCCTCAAACAACTTCGGAAGTTCATGACCCGAAATACTACAAAAAATGGTAAATTCTGCCACAATTAAGGAAACTGAAAAACTAAAAGAGACAGTTGTGGGGGTCCAGTGGGATAGGTGGGTGGCCACCAACATCCACCTGGATCATTCCTCCCCCCAGGAAGCCACGGTCCCCATTGCATTGTGTTCCTCCATCTGCTGAACTCGGTCCTTGGTGAGCTGTTCTACAATCTCTAATGTGTCCAGTAATGGTGGGAAGCATGGTCGAGGGTGTTTCACATTGAACACTCGGTGCAAGTGAAGGAATGGAGGAATGTTGTGCTCTAAAGAATTGTTTCCCAAAACCTTGGTAATGATGTAAGGACCATGTCAGCGTGGTCTGAGCTTCTGATGGGATCTTGTAAGGCATTCTTTCTGCAGATGTAACCAAACTTTGTCGCCCACTTGAAACTTGTGTGGTACCCCTGTGGGTGAGGATAAGTTATTCCCATGTTTTTTCATGACCATATCCCTTTGCTGTTGCTGTTACGTGGAGGAACCATTCGTGGAGGTCATGGATGTGGGGACGATCTTCCCCTTACATTGGGATTGAACTAGACAAAAGATGAATTTCCTAATCTCAGAGATGAGCTTGTTGCTTTTCTTAGCAGTAATCAAAAAGGTGGTGGTAGGTGGGGCTACCTCGGTATCCTGTATAATGAATTACCCAAAGTAATAATAACAGTGCGAGGCCTCGACTCATACACAACATGTTGCCTACATAACTATGGTTGGCCTAATAGCACATCACAAACATAAAGAGGTGCAATGTCACACAATATCTCATCTGTAAAGGGCTTGATGTTGTAGGGAAGGCAACACTGCTGGAGGACTCGGAGATCTTGTCCTAGGTGAAGCCATCCAATATTATACAGATACAGGTGCGGTGTAGTCGGTAGGCCCAACTGCTTCATGACCTCTACTAAAATAAGGTTCTTTTGGCTACCACTGTTGACAATGAATTGGAGTGGTGAACCCTTCACCCACATATGTGAGTGGAAAAGATGCACTAAAAATATTTAGATTCTAAATTAAATAGATTTAGATGCTAAAAAATTCAACTTTTGTATAGTTAATGGTCAACACACTATTCAAGTAGTGAAAGAAGTTATAACAAATCCAATATATAGTGTACCTTTGGTGGCCAAGAAAAATTATGAAATATGTACTGCTCGATTATTGGATCCATTAGTTGATCCCAGTGAGGTGATTCAAATTTGTTGTCAACTTAATTCTGCAAATAAGGTGTTCTATAAAACCCCATTTATTGATTGTGTTGACTCTGCAAGACGTTTCTTAAGTGCTAATGATAAATTAAAGAAACAGAGAATTGGATATTCTAAGACAACTGAAGACAAGGTATGGAATTTTAAGTATTTTGACACCTATCAACTTATTATCATTTCTCTCTATTTTAGGTAAATGATTAAACATCGTGACTTATTTAATTTGGTAATATAAGTAATTGTTATCATGTTTCCAATTAATTCACATTATTTTATATTTCCTTATTTTATTTGAAAATATAATTGCATATTTTCCTGTCTACTTTGAATTCTTACTAGTTTATTTTTTTTATTTTTATCATGTCAATGATGAAATTTTCTGCTACTTCTTCGACTATCCAATGTTCTTATATCTTGGTCAAGCTACTTGGGATAAATTCGATACTATTTTTAGTTGTTGTGAACTAGGAACATTGAAATGTTTTCCAAGCCAACCTAAGTTAGAGAAGTACAAGACAAATAGTCTACATAGTTTTCCAGTTGCTTCTCTTCACCCCCTTCAAATACTAACTACAGAACAAATTTCTTTAGTAGCAGATAAGTTATTGGATGTAACTATTAGGTTTTATATTCCATCTAATCATCCGAAAAATTCCATAAAATTAAAAGATTATTGTAATAAATTGAAAAGCAACAAAATAATATTGGATGCAATAGTGTCATATTGTAAAATTCAAGATGATAATTTGAGTGATATGAATCTTACTACATTCAATATTCTTGAGAATTATGTAATTACTGATATTGCATTTTCTAACATCTGTAGAGAAGTGATCATCTCTACTTATGTAAAAGGAATACAGAATACAAAAATAAAGTCCCTTTCTCAGCAAACATGTGGAATCCTTGACATGGTAAATTTTAGCATCGAATTTTAGCCCAAGGGCAAAATTTAAGGGGTTTTTCATTTTAGAGTGGCGAAATTCTTATAAAACAACCATTTCATATATTTAGCCCGACTTTCATTTAGAAAATAATTATTTTTTTCATTTTATCCCATAAAAAAAGGCAGCAGATAAACTATGAAATTACTCATTTGACTCGATTCGCCTAGTTTGGGAGGTTATATTCCATTACAATCACATGATTTTCTACTTTGAAATGTTAAATTCATTTGCAATTGCCCATTTTCTGGTTTGGGAGGTGGTTTGGGAGGTTGCATTTGGTCCCAATAAATAAAAATATAAATAAAGTGGAGGTATGATAAATAAATAAAACCTCTCATTATACTTACTCCAAAGGTATGGTAAATAAATAAAAATATAAATGAACTAAAGATATGGTTAATAAATAAAACCTCTTTCTATATTTAGTCCATAACCCTCTTTCTATTTAAAAAGGCTCAAAAACGAGGTTTTATTTAAGTGAATCCTATGGGGCAAATAACATATTTATAAAATTGGTATGGTAAATTAATAAAAATATAAATAAACAAGAAGTATTGTAAATAAATTAAACATTTATTTATATTTACTCCATAAGTCGCCTTATATTTACAAACACACAAAGGTGTAAATAAATAAAAATATAGATAAATTGGAGGTATGGTAAATAAATAAAAACTCTTTTTATACTTACTCCAAAGGTATGGTAAATAAATAAAAATATAAATAAACTAGAGGTATGGTAAATAAATAAAACCTCTTTTTATATTTAGTCCATAACACTCTTTCTATTTAAGAAGGCTAAAAAAAGAGGTTTTACTTAAGTGGATCCTTTGGGCCAAATACCATATTTATAAAATAGGTATGGTAAATTAATAAAAATATAAATAAACAAGAGGTATGGTAAATAAATAAAACATTTTTTTATATTTTCTCTACAAGTCACCTTATATTTACGAACAGTAAAAAAATGTGTTATATTTAGGTCAAGCCTATGGGAAAAATACTATTGGCCAAATACCACGGGCCAAATTATTATTAATACCATGCAAAAAAACATTATTAACCCTAATATTAGTATTAATAAAAATAAAGATGGCACATGGTATTGACCCATGCTATTCACGTGGAATGTAGCCTATTTAAAGGGGGGAATTAAACCAGCATAGATCCATCTTTACTCTGGATCTACTAAGCGATGAGAGGGATCAAATATCATGATATGCAAACTAGCATAGAGTAAAAAAATGTTTGATCCCTCTTGGGCTTGGTAGATCAAGAGTAAAAATGGATCTTGTAATTTAATGTCACTTAAAGATTTTAACTTGGTTAAAATAAAAAAAATAAAAATAAAAATCAATTATTAATCTTATTAATTTTTATAAATTACTAATAGTAGTTTTTAAGCTCCATGTTTATGATAAACCATGGTATTTACCCATGGTAATACCATGGTATTCATGTGAGCATAGACTATTTAAATGGGAAATTCTATCATCTTAGATCCATCTTAATTCTGGGTCTACCAAGTGTTGACAGGGAGAAATAGATTTCATCCCTCTAAGAGTGGTAGATGTGGAGTTAAGATGGATATAGGTTGGTTTTTGTCATAATGAAGATATTAAATAGACTTAGGAAATAATATTGTAGAAAACATCTTAAGGTGAATGGTTAAAGCTACATTTAGTCACTTCACAAAATTTACTAAAAAATACCAATATGTCCATTAATATTGGTTTTCCTGATTTAACAACAACAACAAAGAATCAAAACAGTCAAATCTTATCACTCTTTCCGCATCACCATCGCAGAAGAAAGATAGTCACTGCCCAGATTTCCCACCATTTTTCAAATGTTCTTAATGTGATATCTTCATGAAAAAGTTAAGGGACTCATGTTGGATTAGTTTTTTGAAAAATATGTTGGTTTGTACAACCTTTCATCTTCTCTTTTATTCTTAGTTTGTTGTAATGATCTGTAGGGGTTGGGCCACTGCAGCATATTGTCCTAAAAGGCAGAGATTGTGCACCGAAAAGGAAATTAATCCACATGTTACTCCACTATTAAAAATGCAAGACGTATGAAGGTAGTGAATTATGCTAATAAGAAATTTAGATTGGGAGAGATGTAATTAAATTTTATTATTTAATTCAAGATTTCCAATTAAGATAATAATAAATCTACATATATATATTTATATATTAACTGGAAGTTTTCTGACAATGGTCACTTCTTTCCATTAGATCCCCTTCAAGCCTTTTGGGCTTGCTACTTGTTGGTGTGTTGGGGTAAACAAACTTGATGTGTTTTTCTTTATCTTGCAGTTGGAATGTATGGAATTAGAGAGAAATTTGATAGCTTGACGAAAGTGGTAGATAAAAGATTAATCTCTCCTACCTTGACAGAACTGGTGGTCAATATCAGCACCTACAAGAACTTTGTTGTAGAATATTATCAAAACTAATAGAAGGATATGAATGACTGTACACTAAGAACCTTGACAAACATGACCACTAAAACTTGTGACGTTGTTTGTAGGAAGAGAAAGTTATGTTTATTTTTTCCAAACATGTATGTTAGTATATTACGTTTTAATGAATATGTTTTCCTATTATCATATACGGTTTCATACTTTAACAAAGCATTCGCCAATACTTCACAATGTTTTATTATTCACTAAAAGATTTGCCAAGATCTTACAAGATTTTGTAGTTAAGTGAAAGATTCACCATGAATTTACAAGATAATATAATCTGGTGAGAGATTCACCAAAAAAATTACATATACAAATTATATTATTGATAAAATCACCTCCCATTTTCCCTATGTATCATGGGGATTCACTCATTTATTATAGATATAAATTTGTGGTGGTTCTTAAAATTTTCCCTGATCCTCGACATAATAATACGTAAATCAACAAATATTCAACAAGTTGACAATGATTTTCAATTTAGTTATGATATGGGAGGGCCTGGTCTTTTGTCAACACTTTTTCACTCTTTTCGTTCTCACTTGAAACCAATTCTATTCACTGACCTTATTTTCTTCAATACACTAGCTTTGAGAGAAGAATCATTCCAAAAGGGATACTATATTGAATGTTTTTTATTTTTTATCGAAAAAAATGAGTTAGATGACTTTGCTATAGTTCTCTTAGTAGAAATTTGGCCTCGTCATGAAGTATAAGAGGCTTTGGAAATTTCCATAAATAACTCCAAGTTCAACTATAAAATGACTAATGTCATTTAGGAATATAAGCCCCAAAATAAGTATAGCTATGATATAGTTTTAACTAAACATTTCTATACTTCACAATAAAAAAAAATTGAGGCTTTAAAATACTCTCACACTTTTGAAGACACAATTTATAAAAATGAGAGAGCTTATGACTTTTGGGTGGATTCAATGGAAAGGCACCGACAATGTAATGAAGGAAACATAGTTATTTCTCTTTATGCTGGGACAAATTGAATCAAGGCATGTTGTACATATGGAAGAAGAATTTCATGTGTGGTACAAATATAGCCACAAATGACAATGATGTTGAATACTTATAGATATTTCCAGCTATCAAACCCAACATTCATTAACTTTATCCAAAAGCTAGGCATTACACTAACTTTGTTCTTTCTCTTATAATTCTTTGGATAATATGTTTCCTCAAATTAAGGATTATCAAAATTTCTACGAAAATGACTAATGATGGATAATCTAAAATAAAGAATGATGAGTGGGAAAAATAGAAATGATCAATACAATGTGCACACTATTGAAAAAAGATTGGAGATCGAAATAGGAGAGCACGTTGTTGTTTTAGGTACATAATCTTCTTAGTTGTTTTTATTTTATTTTTTTTCAATTTATTTAATTTCCACATTCATAATATTTTCATATGTCTATTATAGGGAACTACAAGAACAAAGCTATTGATTGGGACAGTGACCATGAAATGGTGGAGATGGAAATGAGCATTAATATTTGTAACTCTCTCTCTCTTTGACACACATTATTAGCTTTGTTGTAATGTTTAATACTATTTCATATGTTTATTATATTTAAAATTAAAGAGAATGACTACAATGATAAGTTGAATGTCCTACAAAACTATAATCAATATCAAAATATTATATTGATAGTTTAACATGATTCATTGTTTGCCTAGTTAGTAGGGAACTTTATGTATTGTCACAATTCATAGTATGGAGAACTAGGGCATTGATCAAATGGAAGAAAAAGAAATTTATAATCAAGAACAAAATATAATATTAGGTAATTACAACTTGTGAACTAGTTTTCCTTATTGTTTAATGATTTTGATTCATTTTTTAAAATTGAAAACATTTTATATGGTTATTATAGGGACAAATAAAAAAAATAACAACTAGAACAATTTTAAAAGCGTAGGTTTGTATCATTCATACTTACATACATACATACACATATATAGATTTTTAAAGGTTGCATGGCTAATGTTTTTTTTCTTTCATTATCAATGTTGTCTTGAATATGTATTACATTATAGAAATTGATCATAAGAAGTATTATTGGAATTTGATTGAAGTTTTGACATTCTTTTCTCCGGGTCTTGTGAATATAACACAACAAAATATTGGCTCATCTATAAATCATGTAAAAATTATTCAAGGTAACTATACTTTTATAACAATTCTTTCTTAGCAATTTTTGTAGCATGAATAAAGTTGTTTGACTAGATTATTTGCTATTGTGTTGCAACTAAAATATCAAAAACAAAATTAGTTATTTTAGATTTAAAGGACATTTTTTATCATATCATTGACGATGATACAACAAAAGGACATAGTCAACAAATTGGAAAGGATGCAGATTCCGCAATAGATAAAAAATTATTCTGGTTTTGACCGAATGAAAAAAAATTCATGAATTGTGTTTCAAGGGTAAATATCTTGACATTGAAATTTGGAAAATAATTTTAAAACAAACAAAAACAAGAATTCTAAAAAAATTAGCTTCAGAAGCATCCAAGGTCAACTTGTGTTTACGTGCACTCCTTTAGATTGTAAATCTCAAAAGGGACATAAGGTCACTAATGATTCAAAAAATGTTATACAGACTAAATCATTCAAAATGTTGTAGGAAATGCATACCCAATATGATGCAACTAATACCATGATAGTGGATTGTTTCTTGCTACTCCATTCACTGGAACAAACTGAAAGGATAATTGGTTGTTCAATGTGCTATGGGATATATAGAATAAACTAAATAAGGAAATAGATGTGAGAGCTACTATCAAGGATTTTCAATCACAGTTAATAGTACCTTAAGACGAAAAATGTCTTTTTCATGCAAAAACATACATATACTCTTTACAATATGAATTATTTGTCATTATACACATGAAATCTTGGATTATTATTGCACTTGTAACCTTTATTAGCTTAACTTGACTTGTATTTCACGATACCATATAAATATTGGTGGTTTGATTTGTCATTAGTAGAAACGAAATATTTTTATTTTCTTATTTATAATAATATATTGTGTTAAAGAAAACAATTGATTTTAATGGTTGTTTTAGGTGTTCATATGAAAATTTCTTATGTTATAGAAATTTTAAAAATAGATTAGGTTGTATGTAGAAATTATTAGATAATTGGTATGTTTTCCTTACTTTGACTATTGTAATTATATTTCAATTCCAATTAAAAAAATAAGTCTAACTTTTAAGATAAACGATTTAAATGGTGGGTCAACTTGTTCATGCAATACTTACTTTTTCCATACAAATTAAATAAAGGTATTAGGCTTTATGTATAAACTAGACATATCATTAATTTGTTCTCTTGAAAGGGGCACTATAACAATGCTTTTTAATTTTTGTTTAGCTCCTTGTAAAATTTTCTTTGGTATGAATGAAAGAAATTCATAGTATATAATAACATTAAATTTTAAATGTTTTGGAGCGTTATGTTCTGATGTTCTTAAGCAATGAAGTCTGAAAGTGGAGATATGTTAATGACATAAATGTGTTTGAAGTGCAGATGTAAATGGTAATTAATGTAAGTCAAAATATGTTTTTGATATTTGAAATGGAAGGAGTATTCTTCCAATCATACACAAGATATGAAGCAAGTTTTCATATTCAAAAAGAACCAGATTGATAATTTGGTGATAAGTCCTATTTTTTTAGGCCTTCTCATTCAGATTTATTAAGATATTGCTTAAAAAATTATGATGTTGCAATATGGACCTTAGATCTCAGTGACAAGTACGTCCGAAAAGTACTTGAGAAATAAAGTATTGATATAGGGGACTTTAAATGCATATGGGATAGGTATAATTGTCATTTGAAAATGAAAGTGAAAGCGGGGAGAAAAATATAATTATATGACAAAAGACTCATTTATGTGTGGTCCCAATATGGTGATAAATACAGAGAATTAAATGTATTGCTAATAGATACATCAAACCATCCTTCTCAATTTATTGGATATTGGTCAAACCACATGTTAATACAATCATATACATGACAAGAGAAAGATACTTGGCTTATGAAGATTTTATTTTCATTTCTTAAGATGCTTCATCATATCAAACAAAAAAAAGAGTACATTCAAATTTTTAGTAGAACAGGTACTTCATTCTAATGGATAAAGATATTTTTTGTAACACATTTGCTGACAAGAACATTACAATTTTTCAATACAACTTGGTCATGGATTATGTGAATCAGATCATATGATTTTTTTTAAATATATGGGAATTTAAAATTATATTAATATGCATTTTCTTAGTATATATAATCATTTTTTCATTGAATTTGTTGTACCGATTTTTTCCCCTAATGTGTGTGTAGTTTAACTTGCATTCTTAAATGAATTTTTTATTATTAAAATAATCTTATATGATCCATTGGGGCAATCTTTTTTATTGATTTATATACTTGAGGCATAAACTTGTTGAGGAAAAATTGAGGAAAATAACTTGTCGATTTTTAATTACCTATAAAATGCATTAATATGAGTGTATAAATGTGACATATAATTTATAAAATAAAACTCCATTGTAAATAAATTGTCGTTTCTTAAAAAATACACAATTAATTGATAATGAGTGCTAAGTGAATTATTAAGATTCCATTTAACATTTATCATGCACGAATTATGTTTTTGACTTTTTGAATTGTAAGAAATTTAATTTCATTTTCCAATGATAAGTTTTTATAAATTTTTATTTTTAAATAAAATGAGATTATATCATATGATCCAACGAGGCACAAAGTTATGTTATCATATTTTACTTATTTATATTGATTATTATGGGTGTATAAATGTGATATACAATAGCCATAAACTATCAATCACTTACTCCAACAACAAATACTATAATTTATTAATAATAAATGTTAAGTAGACTATTTAGGGTAGTGGGCAATGAGACATAGATCAATGACTTCAAACTCTTTAAAATTTAAGGCATTGGATGTTCAATCTATATTTTTTTCTAACTTAGATATGTTCGTAAATCAATTATTTCTGTATACAATCATATCATATGAGTCAATAAATCAAGAAGTCATTTATTTACATTCATTTTCCTACCATGTGGTTTAATAAGAGTTTATCAATGTAACATCATTTCTTTTGAAATCAAACTCCTTGTAAGACAAAAGGTTTTTCATAACAAAACATGGATTAATTAATGACAATGATTAATGAACATTAGGTAGGCTATTTAGGGTTATTCTAGATATGGGTCACAAATGTATGTCAAGAAACCATTTATTGACTTTTATATGCTTATCATATGGTTTGATACCAATGCATAAATATGACATTGTTGTTTTTGAAATAAAACTTCACGCAAAAGAAGATGTTTTCTTAATGAAAGATGGAATAATTAATTGATAATGAGTGTTAAGTAGACTATTCAGGTTGCTTCAAAAGATGAAATATAAATGGATGTTTTTAAAAGTTTTGCACCATAATATGACATTTTATTTTCCCATCTACATTAACATTTTGTAAATTTCAACTTTTAAATATTTTTGTAGGTGATATAATCTCATAGAAGCCAACAAGTCATGAAGCTATTCATAGAATTATGTTTAGTTATATGCTTCCATAATACATATTTATAAATCTAATGTCTTACTAAAATAAATCTCCTAATGTAAGTAAAGATACAAATTTTACAAAACAAATAATTCATATTAATGGATAATGTGTTCTAAATGGTCTACTTCAATTTTCAATCCATATCTTTTTCTAACTAGTATTCTTAAATTAATAACCCATAGTTGCAATCATCTCATTTAAGTCAATAAGTTAGAAGTCATTTATTGACTTGTATTTTCCTATGAAGTGGTCTAATATGAGTGTATAAATATGATATTGTTTTTTTTGAGAGAACATTCCATGTAAAACAAAATGATTTTCTAAATAAAACATGTATTAATTAAGTGATATTGAGTGTTATGTGAACTTTTGAGGCTGATTCAAGAGAAAGGTAAAAAATGGACGTCTTTATACTTTTTTCACCATTATTATGACCTGTTTTTGACAAATTAGAATTAATTGATAATGAATTTTAATTTTTTTTAAACAAATTATAATTATTTCGTAATTATTTCTAAGTGGCATAAGTGTTATGAACCTCCTCTTAGTGATTTTCAAAGGCACTAAGGGGTGTAAAATCTAGCATAAAAACATATTTTAGTTAGGAACTTTCTAGTAGACTAGTTTCAAAGCAAAAATTTCAAGGGAGGCACTCCCTTCCAAGAATTACATTGAGAGAATTGTAACACCTTCATATTTTGATCAAAAACTCCCCATGGGTTGTGGGAAACTTGGAGGTGAGAGTTGATAGAAAAATAAATCAAACATCAAGGAATATGGTCAATTATTCATAACTAAAATATCTTGTGTTGATGTTATATATACTAATATGATTTGATTCATTCCTACCAAGAGCTACTTGGACACCACCAATGTGTATTGATATTATTATGCCTAGCAGTCCCATATTTGACCTATTCATGGTCCCTTTTTGGTTTGAAATTACTATTTTTTTTTTTTATCTTATATTATTTTAAGTTATTATGGGGATTGTGCCGAGAGGCGTTATACATCCTAGTATGGTAGAACATCACATAAACATTTATGCACATAAATGTCATTTTTTCCTAGGATGTCAAGAGGTCACCATTAAATGTTTATGTTATAGACTAGTTAAGATAAGTTTTAGCCATTTGATATTTTTAATGATAATGGTTTACAATCCCATGGTATTTTTTCATGGTATTTGTTATGCTAACGCACATTTAAAGGCTTGAGGAAATCCATTATGATATGCATGAGTACTAGATTAGATCCATATTAACTCCATACTTGATCCCTCTTGGAACTTGGTACATCCATATTTAAAATGGATCTAAGTTGGTTTAGAAAATAATTAATGTTAATAAAGTCCTTATAATAAAATTTTCCCAAATTTATTGTTGCTATAATTTCTATTTTATAATTATTTTTTATTTTTAAAAGCATCAATTTAAACATAATATGAGTCTTATATAATGTTTTTTCTTGTTGATCATAAAAACTTATCAACCTACTAATATAATAAAATATGATATTGAATGAAAACAAGATTACTAATAACACCTAAAATTAAAATTATTATGGTAATAGATGTACTGGAATAATTCTATCATTAAATAAATTTTATGGATACACTTTAAAATTGTGCCAACCTTCTAGTAAAATAGTAACTCGACAGAGTTAATGTGGTATTTATATAACTAATTATAACTAAATTGATTAATAATACTAGTATATAGAATATTCTTATCATCAAATAATATTAATCAATTTTTTAATAGTATCCATAAATAATATTAAGAGAATTTATGTAAGAAGTCGAAGATTAAAATGTCAAATATGAACTAACTATTTTAAAAATTAATCTACTTAAAGTTCAAAATTCTCTATACTCTGCATAATTCAGAATTTAGTGAAATGTGTTTGTTGTTAAAGTCCTTGTAATAGATTTTTTCCAATTTTAATGAAATATGTGTTTAAAGGAACTATGATTATTGTTATTCTATGAAAATTCCACTAAGTGGTGCAAGGTTACCCCTGCACATACCCACAACATGCATGAAACACATAAAAAAAAAATCATAGGTGAATAACTCCCTAAGGAGTCAAATCTTCAACCTCCAAATGGTTAAGCCCTTTATAATAGTTCCTTGTTATCATAACTCAATCACCCCGCCAAACCCTCTATTGGGACAATTCAACCCTTCGTAACCTTCGTATAAGGCCTTATTAACCAACGCAGCATATACATAACCTCCCCCTTCCAACCAAGGTTCAATATATAAAAACCACAAACAATGTATCGACACTTAATTCCCTTTTTTACTCAACTACAAAGGAAATCCTCGTAAAATAGAATTTCCACCTTTTCTACGACCTGCGCACATGACTCGAGGTTGTACCTCATTGTTGATCACAATCGGCCCTATCGCAGGTCTTTAACACAACATATATAGTATTCCTTCCTTCGACTCCGGTCTTCGATATTACATGGAATTACAAAGGAATCTGCCCACTAATTCATAGGCCAAACCTCAAATACTATTCGCCCACGTATAAAAATATATCAGGTTCGCCTTAAGTCACTCCACTCCTCTGACAGCCAAACTCCGCTTGGCTTGATCGTCGATCTTTGATTTATCGGCAATTGTTATATCGCCATCCCATTACCCTGCCTTCGACACATCAACACCCCAATATGTGATCAATCCTCCACCGTCGATCCCATTTTTGATCCAATGGCTCTCATTTCTTTGCAATGTCGTAATCGACCGATCCACCCATAAAGACTTCCTCAATGCTATCAATCTCAACTATTGATCTTTTAGATCTAACGGTTGCTGAGTCTTCTCACGACTATTTCCTTCAGTCTTGATTCCAGTTATCTTCAATGAACTCTGGGTTAAATATGGTTCTCGGCCACACTCAGTCTGCAATTTTGGGTTCTTATATAATTTCTATAGAAAGGCTTGGATAATGGACTAAGCATAAAATCGTTCAAACACTGCTAAGGAATTAAGGTTGATCACACTATTTCAACAACCGTCATTTGTAAATTCATGCATAAAACAAGGAAGAAGGATTAGGTTCTTTTGTAGGCATACACATAGAGAAAAGTAAAGGATCCCAATACAAATAGCCTATTAACACATGCACTGAAACATTTATTCAATATAACACTATTTTCAATGTCTCGCCCTCTGGCTTGACAACAGTAATAAGAAACCCTGCTTCAGTTGAAATCCTCACTCCCTCCTTTTTGCTTCTCTCACTAATCTATCCAACCTCTCTCCCCTACTTTAGCTAACCCCTGAATTATACAACGATTTCACAATTTATATAAAAGTGGATTCATGAACCATTTCTAGTTCAGAACCAGAAATCTCTCAACCTCTCCTAAAAAGTCTCTTCAACACATTCTTCTATAAACCAATGCTAAATCAAGCTTTCAGTTTCCTCATTTCTTATTCAAACTAATTAAATCTAATAGTTTGGCATAATATCCATATAGGGAGAATAAATCAGCCACTATGCCCCATTTCTCATATTTTACACTAAATAAACAGTCACACATATTTAAATAAATGAAATTAATTAAACTCTTACCTTCCAACCCCTTGCTATTCACAACATGTGATCATGCTATCACATTGCTGACTAGGCCCGATTCCTCCTGCATCAGACTCCCAAAGTTGAAAGTTTCCGTGGACTCTTGTTCATGAGTCTTTCTCCTTCCTTTTTTGTAAACTTCATCAGATTTCATTTCCCAATTGGCTACCTGATCCCTTTCATTTGCAAGTGTATTTACTTCCTCCTTTGTTTCTCTTGGTTGCCAAACTTTGTGTTGTGGATGTCTTTTTTCTCTGCATTCATAAGCATCTCTTTTGCATAATGTTTTGGTGCTGACACCTTGTACAAACACCTCCTCGAACAACATAAATCTCTACTTCTCTACCCACTACTATCATGTCATTATACGAATAGAATTTATGTCCATCTTCATGTATTTTCTCTTGCCCTATACTTGACTATTCCATTTGACTTCTGACTCAATCACCAACATCTCCTTCTATCTATAAACCAATTTCTTTATGTTCTCCTATATATCATTCCATCTACCCTTGATTCGCTGACTTTGACAAATTCTTATACTCATTATCTTTGTAGTTTTCATCATCCATCTATCAAATAGCTTATGTAGAGTCCTTCCAATCTCGAAAGAAGATTGGGCATTTTTTAATACAAGAACATATAGCCTTGCAACTATATATTGTCCTCTGGCTGCAAATATTCTAATTATTGAGATTTATTCAATTTCCTCCATTCTCCTATCAAGCTTAGTTGAACTATTCACCTAATTTTCCAATTGCATCCTCAATATAAGCTCTCAACATTTAAGTCTTCTTTGTATTAAGAGCAAAATCTGTTTGTGGATTGTACTTCCACATCTCCTAAAATCTTCTTCTTCTTCTGCAATAACTTGTTTAAGAGCTATGCCAACTCTCCTCCCTCTATTCCAAGCTTCTAAGTCAACTTGTTGCTTACTCTCACCCTCTTGTTTCCATAAATAAAACTGACCTTCTACAGCTCCAGAATTTACATCTTCCTTCATATTTATTAGTGCAAACATATCTATAAGAGTAGTTTGTCCTTCATCCTGAAAATCACATTGAATAATTAATAATCCAAAGTTAGAAAATATATTACATTTTCCATCTCTGTCTTCATTAATTCTGCTCCATGAGTTTTTTGATTTGTCCTCCTCTTGATGTATATATGACATTTCAAATTGGTTAGATTGTCTTGTCGTGAAAAAGTCTTCTTTGTCTTCACTTTGTTCTGAATGCTGTCTAAGTTCTGAATTTTGTTCTCTGCTCTTCTCCTTGGCCTTCCTTCCTTTCACACTCCTTTTCATTCTTCTTGTTCCTTCCTTACAAATCTGTAAGCCGCTGAGTTGCCTTTTCCATTCCTCCTTAGTTTCAATAAAAATCTGCCAATCTCTGAGTTTAGAACCTAAAGTTCTATTTGTTTCCATACAAGAAACAAAATCACCATATACCATAGGTTTCCCATTCCACTGTTGAGTCCCTTTCACAATAGTGAAAATTACTGTCATCACCATGAATATCACCTTCCACTATTCCCCTGGGTTGCTCACTGCATATACATAGTTCACAAAAGCGTCCTTACCTTCATCCTCTAAGATTTCCTATCTATTTTCAGTTTTCTGTTTACACTCACCTTTACTCTTTTGGCAATTTATAAATATCATTGTCTTCAATTTCTAGTTGTGCATTAGTGTCCACCAACCTCTCTTTGTGTTCCTATTTATCCTCTTTTCCTTTCATCTTCATTATTTTGAATCGATTAACTGTACCTCCTTGGGTTGAATTTTCTTTATAAACCTTGGTTCTATCATCTTCCATAATACACTCTTTAGTAAAATTCCTTTCCATTAATGATCCCTTATGTCCTTTCAATATTATTTCTTGTCCATTAACTATTAATACATGTTCATAATTTTTGAATAAAAATTGAAGAGATAATTCCATTACCTCAAGTGTTTGTACTGCATCTACACGCCTGTTTGCTCCTTCCATAAGGTAATCTTTGTACCTCTTTCCTACTTCTCATTTTGCAATCTACAACTCCCTTTTGTCTTCAGACTATCTACCAGCTTTATGCCAAGTCTTACTAGATGCATCATATTCATCTTCTTTAGTAGTTTTCAACATTTCTCCATCTCCATTGTCCTTGAACACATGGTCAATCAAGAATTGTTCTATTAATTCCATTTCTTCTAAAAATTTCATTTGTTCAGCAACCTTCATAAACTTATCTTCTAAAGGTTGTTCATCGCCTGCATACATGCACAAATCATTAGTTTCAAAAATTCTAGGCTCCTTTTTCTTCGATGTTTCAATTATCACATCTCTCTGCCAATTCAAACTTGTCCAACTGTTCAGGAAATCATCAATGGTTCCTTCCTCAGTAAGGTAAACCTCTTTCTTGTGTCTGCAGTAGCTATCTTCCATCTCTAACTTAGCTGCTCTGAGTTCTTCTCTTAATTTGATATACTTTCTCCTCTTTATCTGATTCTACAATAGCTTCCACTTTGTATTCTTTCTTTCCATAGTCCAACCATACCTTTGGTCATCTTCACATTTTTCTACCAGCACTATCCTATTATCCATAATTATCTTCAGTTTTGTAATTTCTCTGTCAAATACCTCTTGACTCATCTTCTCTCCTTTGCCTTGTTCCTTGGCATCCTCCTTTCCTCTACTGTGCCTTCTCTCTGAACCCCTACTATGACTATCAGTAGTCATTTCCTCGTTACCTCTATGAGCTTCTCACTCACTATGAGCTGCACTAAGCCTATGTGACAACAAGTCCTTCCTGTTGTCACTTACCTCACCAATCCCTTCTCTAGACTTGGCATTTTGGTAAGCATTGGTCCTCTATCTCTAGAAGCTCTTGAGAATTCTCTTCTGCTCTCTTTAGGCCTATATGCTCAACTCACCTTCTCTTGGGAACATTGTAACTGTTCTCCTTGTCCAACTTTCAGTTGGAATCTTTAGGTTCACTGCCACTAACACAACTCACCTCTTTCTTCACACAGTCTACTATTGTGTGTTGTTGCTACCACTCTCTTCCCTTTATAAAAAAATTCAAATGAACCAATCATCAAAATACAACTCATACCTGTTGATCTATCTCTTTCACCTTGCTCTAGCTAGACAATACACATGTTGCTTTACCTTTCGCTATCTGCACTTCAATCCTTCTTTCAACCAAATTCCTATTCTTGCTCAGTACATCTATATTTTCTTTCTTTTCTTACAATAGTTTGCTTCAATTTCATTACCTGCATTCACCTACACATACCATTAAAGCTTTAAAACATACCAGATCCTTTCTGATCCTATCTTCCTCAAATCCCTTTCCATAATCTCTCTTGAATAACCAACTGAAGTCTTCATTGCCTGTAACATTTCAGAATTCTTCTATGCATGAATCCTTGTGCTCTATTCTCCCCTCTGTATCAGATCCATTACAATGCTAGCTATATATGCTGAAAAAATAAAATCAGTTCCTCAATCGATCTCCACATAGTGTTAACCTTGCTCTGATACCAAAAATGGTGCAGGGTTACCCGTAGACATACCCACAATATGCATGAAACACATAAAAATAATTTTCTCAGGTGTATAACTCCCTAAGGAGTCAATTCTTCAATCTCCAAATGGTTAAGCCCCTTATAATAATCACCCTTCCAAACCCTCTGTTAGGACTATTCAACCCTTCATAACCTTCATATAAGGCCTTATTAACCAACACAACATATACATAACCTCCCAGTTTCAACCAAAGGTTAATATATATATATAACCACACAAACCACATATCGACGCTTAATTCCACTTTTGACTCAACTAGAAAGGAAATCCTTGTAAAACAACATTTTTGCCTTTTATACGACCTCCATACAGGACCCGAGGTTGTACCTCATCGCTGATCACAATCAGCCCTATCACAGATATTTAACACAACATATATAACTTTCCTTCCTCCGACTCTAGTCTGGGATTTACATGGAATTACAAAGGAATCCACCCACAAATGCATAGGCTAGACCTCAAATACTATTTGCCCACATATAAAAATATATCAAGTCTGACTTAAGTCGCTCCACTCCTCTCACAGTCGAACTCTTCTTGGCCCGATTTCCGATCTTCGATTTATCGGCGATCACTATATCGGCGTCCCAATACCTTGCCTTCAGCGCATCAACACCCTGACATGTGATCAATCCTCCACCATCGATCCCCTTTTTGATCCAACACCTCTCATTTCTTCACAATATCGTAATCGATCGATCCACCCATAAAGACTCCACGAATGCAATCAATCTCGATCGTTGATCTTTTAGATCTAATAGTTGTGAGTCTTCTCACGACTATTTCCTTTAGTCTTGATTCTGCATATCTTCAATGAACTCTATGTTAAAAATGATTCCTAGCCACACTCTGTCTACAATTATGGGTTCTTATATAATTTCTCTAGGAAGACTTCGATAATTGACTGAGCATAAAATCACTCAAACACTTCTAAGGAATTAAGGTTGATCATGCTATTTCAACCACTGTCATTCGTAAATTCATGCATAAAACAGAGAAGAAGGATTAGGTTCTTCACAGGCATACACACAGAGAAAAACAAAGGATCACAATACAAATGGCCTATTAACACATGCACTGAAACATTTATTCAATATAACACTATTTTCAGAGTCTCGCTCTAGCTTAACAATAGCAATAACAAACCCTGTTTCCGTTGAAACCTCACTCTCTCCTTTCTGCTTCTCTTGCTAATCTATCTTAGCGTCTCTTCCTACTTTAGCTAACCCCTGAATTATACAAAGATTTCAAACTTTATACAAAAGTAGATTCGTGAACCATTTCTGGTTTAGAACCAAAAATCTTTCAACCTATCCAAAAAAGTCTCTTCAAACCCATTCTTTTCTAAACCAACGCTAAATCAAGCTTTTAGTTTCCTCATTTCTTATTCAAGCCAACTAATTCTAACAATTCAGCCTGATCTCCACACAGGGAAAATCAATCAGTCACTATGCCCCTTTTCTCATATTTTACAATAAATAAACACTCTCACATATTTAGATAAATAAAATTAATTAACTCTTTCCTTCCAACCCCTTGCTAGTCACAACATGTGATCATGATATCACATTGCTGACTACCTTGAATGCTCCTACATCACTAAGGGAATATATTTTCCCAATTATTACATTTATCCATCACATACATTCTCAAGGCTTCCTCCAATACTTGGTTTACTCTTTCTATTTTCCCATCAGTGTCTAGATGATATATAGTAGTAATGTTGAGTTGAGTTCCCATAGAAATTAGGAGGGTTTCCGAAAATCTAGAAGTAAACAATGAATCTCTATATGAAATGATATTTTGAGGCACTTCATACAGGGAAATTGTATCTTTTATAAAGACCTAAGCCATAAGAGTTGTGTCATAGGTGCTTTTAAATAGAATGAAGTGGGCACTTTTGGTGGGTTTGTAAAAGACTGGCATAATAGAGTTATTCCTCTAGAGTGTTGTTGATGGTGCTAGACCCACCAATATTCAG